>JAYESA010000011.1:25000-625000 GCA_036927795.1 Iris macrosiphon
ACAACAAGTCAAAACTAATCTCATCCACACACAAATAATAAGAACAACAGCAAATAAGAAAAGTACATCAATGTCCAGTTTCAGCAAAGTATGTCGGGGAACAACCCGATAAAAGTCTAAAATACTGGTTCATCAGACCAGAACAAAGGAGTCCAAAATAAAGTATCTGATGAGTACAAATAACATAAACTCAAGAAAAGTCTTCAGCCATCACCTCTGCTTCTAAGTTTGGTTCAGCTTCAGCAACAGCTTCTGGTACAGCTTCAGCTCCGGTCCCGTAAACCTCGGGATAATGCTCTTCTGCTAAACCTGGGGACATCATCCGGATCCAGGTCCTCAGGGGACATAGCAAGGTACAAATAATATAAGCCAAAATAATGTAGTGGAATAGTAAATGAAATAAGCAGGGTAACTACATAACCATCTATGTGAAAATGCAACTGAGAGCATCACTAGTACTCAGGCTGAGACTGCTACAAGCTCTGTGTCGGGGAGCCGGTAGCAGTAATAACAAGTAATGGGTCTAGCTCTGCTCGAGAGTCTACAATCTCACAATAGTAGTAGATATATATAGAACAGCCTGTAGCCTGTGTGTCTCTCCCCACCCAATGTAACCACACGTCTCATGTCCATGTCACGTGAGATCAGAGCTAATGCAACAAGTCATAATCTAAGAATATAATGTCTATGTCCATCATGTATCCTACACAAAATTATCTTGAATATCTCAGGAAGATTCTGTCATATGTATGGTGTCAAGTGTCCTAGGTTATAATGTACTTGATACAACAAGTACGAGAATGCAAAGGGTCCCGAATGTCCATCTCTAAATGACGTACCCAACTCCGCGTACGGGGTTGGCACCCGACTATTAATCGGACACTAAGTAGGTCATACGGTCCTAGGTTTAAGCATAATCAACAATGTAAATAAGCAAGGAAATAAATATCAAAACTACATAATTTGGCAAGGTACACTTGCCTGGGATTGGAATACCAGTAGCGGTCCCTGTATCCGTGGGTTTCGTAAATACTCCTCCAAAAGCTGAAATGAATATTACTAACAGTCTTAAAATATATAAAATAACTAGAAACGCCTGTCCTTAAGTCCAATTTGGACACAAGGGCAAAAACGATATTTTTAATTCAAAGCGGGGTCCAAATGTGGGCCGCTTTGCACCGAAAAATGCGTCAGGGTCAAAGGTCTCCAAATCAGTCCAACTTAGTGTCAACAGGTCAGGAACGATGATACGAACCCAACGGAACTTCCAGAATTAGATTTCGATGAGCCGTTCTCAAAATCGCCCATCAAGTGGAGCCTATGGGGCCCACGACACGCGATTTTTCCAACATTCTCAAAATCGAACCAAACTTGACTCACAGGACCAGCATATTGCTACGAGTACGATGGCGCAAGTTTCGTCTCGATTCGACATGCGTACACTAAGTTACAGCATCAAACAGAAAAGTCGGATACAGGACGTTGTCCGCGGATATGCACTGATTCCGGTGTGCACGTACATCCGAATCAGCTTCTGCAAAATCCTACATGTCTGTATCAACGATGCGCACATATCGGTAAAGATCGCACATGACCAAGTCGTCCCATTTGGCGGGACGTACTCAATTCCGGGGTAAAACAGGGCGTTGGTTTTTCCTGTTTTTGGATCGCGGTTCGCGATCACCACAGGTCGCGATGCACCGAGCGGTTTGCACGGGCACCGAGGGGGTCATTCAGGCTATGCGTCACAACTGACGAAAACAAAAATAGAGATACGAGGAGAAAGTTACGAGTACCTGAACAGAGCTCAAAATCCAATTTCACACGTGTCCGAAACGTGTATTCTGAATCCTGGACGCTGTGTCCAAGCCGTGTCCAGGTTCTGGAATGCCGCTGTGTCCGGGTCAGCCGTGTCCGGGCTAGGGCAGAGGGTCATTGAAGCTGTGCGGGACTAGACGAAGGTCGCCGAGGCTCGAGACTGCCGGGGACGGCTCAGGCGTCTGGCCGGGGCTGCACATCTCGGAGTCGTCGGTTCTCGGGTCTAGCGGCTGCGGGCGGCTCAGGTGAAGCGGAGAGGGGCAGCTGCTGGGGTAGGTGGAGGATGACGAGGCGGGGACGGACTACTGGCTGGAGGGCGGCGGGGCTAGTAGTGCCGGCCGGCGAGGACGGGGAGAAGGGAGGGGCGATCGGGAAACGGGGGCAGTCGGAGCTCTGAGGGGGTTTATATAGAGGTCACGGGAGGAGGTCAGCCGCCGGGGGTTGAGGGAAGTGAAGGGGAAGCGGCTCGGGCGTTGGCGGAGGGGAACCGTCAGGTCGCCGGCGGCCACGGCGACGGTAACGGCCGCCGGAAAGAGAATCGTCGGGAAGAAGAAGGGTTTGGGGGTTAGGGATTTCACCGGTCGGGTCGGGTCTGGTTCTGGCGGGTCGGGTCTGACCCGGATCCGACCCGCTAGCTGAGCGGTCCGGTTCAGGTAGACCGGCCGGTCCGGTCCGATCCAAGCTTTGGGTTTGGTTTGGTTTTATTTTATTGGTTTAATTAATTTAGTTAAATTAATCAATAGTTTTTTAATGCTTTAAAAATTCATCCGGGATCAAATAAATTCCCGAAAAATTACCCCATGACCGGTTTTTAATTTTACACTAGAAAATATAATTTTTATCATATTTTAATATTATTTAATATCTTTAAAAAAATTCATTTTAAATCTGATGACCTTAGTTTATTTGTTTAAAAATACAAAAAATGCTATTTAAATTCAGAAAATTAATTTCTAAAATTCTAAAATTTTCAGGTGTTTACATTCTACCCCCATTAAGAAAATTGCGTCCTCGCAATTAAAGATTAAGCTACTAATAGAACAGCACTATAGGATTTACAAAAATTACTTAGGATATACCTGCATCCTCGAATAAATGGGGGTATCGCTGGCGCATGATATCCTCCCTCTCCCAGGTAGATTCACCAGGTGAGTGTTGCTTCCAAGCCACACGAACCAGTTTAATTGTTTATCCTTGCAGTGTCTTCTCACTGGTGCCGAGTATACCCACTGGTTGTTCTTCATATCTCAGGCTTGGGCCTACTGCAATCTCAGAATGATCAACTATGTGACTTGGGTCAGTCACATACCTTCTCAGCTGTGCGACATGAATATCCTCTAAGATCTGGATTGTACGTTCTGATTGACCATATGTCTGTGGATGATAGGCAGTGCTGAATTTGAGTCTGGTGCCAAGACTCTCTTGCATGCTTCGCCAGAAATGAGATGTGAATCTCGAGTCTCGATCTGATACAATACTAACCGGCACTCCATGCAATCTTACTATTTGTCGCATATACATGTCGGCTAGTATCTCTGTGGACTGTCCAACTCTAAACGGCAAGAAATGTGCCGATTTAGTGAGTCGATCCACGATAACCCATACTGCATCTCTTCCGCTAGGGCTCCTTGGGAATCCTGTGACAAAATCCATGGTGATATATTCCCACTTCCATTCTGGTATAGGAAGCGGCTGCAACATTCCTGCAGTCCTCTGATGCTCTGCTTTCACTTGTTGGCAGACTAAATATTTAGCTACAAATCTTGCAATCTCCCTCTTCATTCCATGCCACCAATAATACTGCCTTAGATCTCGGTACATCTTTGTTCCTCCTGGATGAACAGAGTATATGGAGCTATATGCTTCAGTCATTAACTCCTGTCTCAATTCTCCATTTGGAACATATAAGCGATCTCCGCACCTTAATGTCCCATCCTCATGTATGTGAAGTCCCGTCTGCATGCCTGCTTCTGTCTTCTCCTTGAGTCTTCAAAATCTAGCATCAGTAGGCAAAGCTTCTTTAATCCTTTCCACAAGCAATGACTTCACTTCCAGATTAGCCAGCAAGCCACTCTGTCTTGGTAGAATAACCTCTATCTGGAGCTCCTGTAAATCTTTCAATAGCTCAGGCTGCATCGTCAAGAAATAAGACGTAGGCTTCCTACTGAGTGCGTCTGCTACTACATTTGCCTTCCCTGGGTGGTACTGCAGATCTATATCAAAGTCCACCATCAACTCAAGCCAGCGTTTTTGCCTCATGTTAAGCTCCTTCTGAGTATATACATACTTCAGACTTTTGTGATCAGTAAAGATTTCCACCTTCTCACCATAAAGATAATGCCTCCAAATCTTCAGTGCAAATATTACTACAGCTAACTCCAGATCATGCGTTGGGTAGTTCTTCTCATGAACCTTCAACTATCTCGATGCATAAGCAATAACTTTGCCATGTTGCATCAAAACACATCCTAGGCCACTACCTGACGCATCGCTATAAACAACAAAATCGCCTGACCCTGAAGGAAGAGTCAAGACAGGTGCTGTTGTTAGACGCCTCTTTAATTCTTCAAAGGCCTTCTGACATTCTTCTGTCCATGCAAACTCCTGATCTTTCCGTGTCAACTTCGTCATCGGCTCCGCAATCCTTGAGAAATTTTCTACGAACCTTCTGTAATATCCAGCAAGTCCTAGAAAACTTCTCACCTCAGCAACTGATGTTGGTGTAGGCCAAGTCTCAATGGCAGCAACCTTCACTGGATCAACTGACAGTCCTTCTCCTGAGATAATATGTCCTAAGAATGGCATCCTATCCATACAAAACTCACATTTACTGAGCTTTGCATATAGCTTCTCCTGCCTCAATGTCTCTAGCACAATTCTGAGATGCTCCTCGTGCTCTTCGTGGCTTTTGGAATATACCATAATGTCATCAATAAATACAACCACAAATTTATCCAAGTACTGATGGAAAACTCGGTTCATCAAGATCATGAACACAGCAGGCACGTTGGTTAAACCAAACGGCATTACTAAGAACTCATAGTGTCCATACTTGATTTTGAAGGCTGTCTTCGGGATATCTTCCTTCCTCACTCTAATCTGGTGATAACCGGATCTAAGGTCAATCTTCGAGAATACCCTAGCTCCACTCAGTTGACCAAATAAGTCATCAATGTGTGGCAAGAGATACCGGTTCTTGATAGTCACAGTGTTTAACGCCCTGTAATCAATACACAGGCGAACTGTTCCATCCTTCTTTGGTACAAAAAGTATGGGTGCTCCCCAAGGTGAAACACTGGGCCGGATGAAACCCTTCTCCAGAAGATCATCAACTTGATTCTTCAACTCCACTAACTCCTTAGGTGCTAGCCGATATACTGATGAAGTGATAGGCTCTGCTCCTGGAGTTAAGTCTATTGTGAATTCTATTTCCCTATCAGGTGGTAAACTTGGAAGATCATCGGGAAATACATCCACAAACTCTGTTATGACTCTTGGGTAACCTGACTCTCCTTCTACAGATAATACCCTAAGAGTTGGCTGAACACCTTGCTCTACAGCTCCCCGAAGAAACTCAAACTCTGAATGTCCAGGTGGTCTAAATATAACCTTTCCAAGACGACAATCAAGAGTCGCATGATACTGACTTAACCAGTCCATACCAAGTACAACATCATAGTCAGGCATAGAAAAGATCAGAAATTGGGCTCGCATCTCTCTTCCACAGACTACTACCGAACATGATCTACAGATATCACTAACCGGTATAATTCTACCTCCCGTAAGAATTCTCTTAGTCTTCGGAAGGGGTGCAGTAGCTACTCTATGGGTGGCTACGAAGCTAGCAGCTATGAATGAATGCGATGCTCCAGAATCAAATAAAGCTACAGCAGGTAATGAAGCTACTAAAATAGTACCTGCTATAACTTCTCCAGCAGTAGCTTCTTCCTGAACAACCAATGCAAATACCTGACCTCGTCCCTGAGCTGGACCCCTCTGCTGACGAGCCTGCTGGAATAGTGCTGCCTGAGGTGGCAATGGTGGTCTCTGCTGATATCCTCCTGGAGCTGGTGGTCTGACCCCTCCAACTCCTGTCTGCTGTGCTCCCACTGCTGGATAATCTGGCCTTGGTGCAGGTAAAGCTAGTCGTGGTGCTCCCTCTCTGTGTTCAGAGCAGTCCCTGGATAGATGCTGGTTGGATCCACAAACCAGGCATAGCCCCAATTTGCGTCTGCACTCCTTTTCAATGTGGCCTAACTTGCCGCAGAAATGACAAGTAGGTAGAGTTCTTGGTGCTGCTCTCTGCGATAGATTCTTCTGGAGTCGCTTTGCAGAATCCCCCTGTGATGCCTTGGATGGTACTGAGGTAAATGGCCGCTTCAGACTTGACTCCCTCCTGGTGACGCGCTCCATGCGTCGTGCTGCGGCAAGGACATCGGAGTACGACGTAGGTGCAATAGATCCGATCAACCTCTAAAGCTCGAACCTGAGTCCGTCAAAGAAATTCTCCGCCTTCTCCTCTTCGGTAGGAATTAGAGAAGGGGCGAAACGACTCAGACGAATAAATTCGGCATTGTACTCCTCCACCGTCATATTGCCTTGGATGAGTCGGTTGAACTTGTCTCGGAGTTCTGACCGAGCAACAGCTGGGATATACATCTCTTGGAAGAGTCTGGAGAACTCCTCCCAAGTGACTCGGTCATGTCCGAGCCTCCTCTCTTCGGCTAGCCACCAATGGTGCGCATTGTCCGTCAGTTGCATCCTGACAGCAGTCATCCATCTCTCCCGTGGAAGTTCAGCTGCTTCCAACTGATGTTGTGTATTTGTGAGCCACTCGTGCACTTCAGTTGGTCCTTCCTTGCCCGAAAAGGTACGGGACTTGAGTTGACGGAAATCAGTGATAGATCCCGTCGTTGGTCGCCTAGCTTGCGGGTTTGCCTGCTCCAATGCATTTACTAGGCTGGTTCTCAGGTACTCTGCCTCCTGACGTTGCGCCTCCTGTTGAACTTGCTGTTGGGCTTGCATCATGGCGTAAAACATCTGAAATATCTGCTGCCCGTCTATTGCTTGCCCTGGTGGGAAGACAGGCATCTGTGGAGTGAACTACGGCGGAGGTGGGATGTCGTCGCGCCTGAACCTTGAGTTATGCTGCTCAGCTTGTCCACTTTGAGAGGATTGCCCTCTGTTTTCTGGTGTAACTCCATCTCCATAGGTAACCACAGCGTCTTGTGGTGTACTCAAAGGAATCTCATCTCCAATTCTTTGATCCATCTTTCTGCATCCAAAATAAACTTTATGAGAACGTCCAGTAGAATCAAAGCAGGATGCAAATCAAGTACTTAATTCGAATTCGATTTAGAGTTCAAAAACGATTCAACCGATGGATGAGATCCTATAACTTATCCTATCTTTTTACAGGTTTGTTCGGTCCCTAAGTTGAAACCAAACAATTTTGTTGTAGGACCTGCATGGGCCACCACAAAATCTATGTCACGCCCCAGTCCCAAAATACTAAGGAACTAGACACGTGGCAATGGCCAGCAGCACGCACCAATGGACTACCCAATTTAATGGATCCATCGGGGCATACTTAAGCTGTAATATAGGTCTACAATAACAAGTCAAAAGTAATCTCATCCACACACAAATAATAAGAAGAACAACAAATAAGGAAAGTACATCAATGTCCAGTCTCAGCAAAGTACGTCGGGGAACAACCCGATAAAAGTCTAAAACACTGGTTCATCAGACCAGAACAAAGGAGTCCAAAATAAAGTATCTGATGAGTACAAATAACATAAACTCAAGAAAAGTCTTCAGCCATCACCTCTGCTTCTAAGTTTGGTTCAGCTTCAGCAAAAGCTTCTGGTACAGCTTCAGCTCCGGTCCCGTAAACCTCGGGATAATGCTCTTCTGCTAAACCTGGGGACATCATCCGGATCCAGGTCCTTAGGGGACATAGCAAGGTACAAATAATACAAGCCAAAATAATGCAGTGGAATAATAAATGAAATAAGCAGGGTAACTACATAACCATCTATGTGAAAATGTAACTGAGAGCATCACTAGTACTCAGGCTGAGACTGCTACAAGCTCTGTGTCGGGGAGCCGGTAGCAGTAATAACAAGTAATGGGTCTAGCTCTGCTCGAGAGTCTACAACCTCACAATAGTAGTAGATATATATAGAACAGCCTGTAGCCTGTGTGTCTCTCCCCATCCAATGTAACCACACGTCTCATGTCCATAACGTCTCATGTCCATGTCACGTGAGATCAGAGCTAATGCAACAAGTCATAATCTAAGAATATAATGTCTATGTCCATCCTGTATCCTACACAAAATTACCTTGAATATCTCAGGAAGATTCTGTCATATGTATGGTGTCAAGTGTCCTAGGTTATAATGTACTTGATACAACAAGTACGAGAATGCAAAGGGTCCCGAATGTCCATCTCTAAATGACGTACCCAACTCCGCGTACGGGGTTGGCACCCGACTATTAATCGGACGCTAAGTAGGTCATACGGTCCTAGGTTTAAGCATAATCAACAATGTAAATAAGCAAGAAAATAAATATAATTTGGCAAGGTACACTTGCTTGGGATTGGAATACCAGTAGCGGTCCCTGTATCCGTGGGTTCCGTAAATACTCCTCCAAAAGCTGAAATAAACATTACCAACAGTCTCAGAACATATGAAATAGCTAGAAACGCCTGTCCTTAAGTCCAGTTTGGACACAAGGGCAAAAATAATATTTTTAATTCAAAGCGGGGTCCAAATGTGGGCCGCTTTGTACCGAAAAACGCGTCAGGGTCAAAGATCTCCAAATCAGTCCAACTTAGTGTCAACAGGTCAGGAACGATGATATAAACCCAACGGAACTTCCAGAATTGGATTTCGATGAGCCGTTCTCAAAATCGCCCGTCAAGTGGAGCCTGTGGGGCCCACGACACGCGATTTTTCCAACGTTCTCATAATCGAACCAAACTTGACTCACAGGACCAGTGTATTGCTACGAGTCCGATAGCACAAGTTTTGTCTCGATCCGACGTGCGTACACTAAGTTACAGCATCAAACAGAAAAGTCGGATACGGGACGTTGTCCGCGGATACGGGACGTTGTCCGCGGATACGCACTAATTCTGGTGTGCACGCACATCCGAATCAGCTTTTGCGAAATCTCACACGTCCGTATCAACGATGCGCACGTATCGGTGAAGACCGCACGTGACCAAGTCGTCCCATTTGGCGGGACGTACTCAATTTTGGGGTAAAACAGGACGTTAGTTTTTCCTTTTTTGGATCGCGGTTCGCGATCACTATAGGTCGCGATGCACCGAGCGGTTTGCACGGGCACCGAGGGGGTCATTCAGGCTACGCGTCACAACTGACGAAATCAAAAACAGAGAAATGAGGAGAAAGTTACGAGTACCTGAACAGGGCTCAAAATCCAATTTCACACGTGTCCGAAACGTGTATTCTGAATCCTGGACGCTGTGTCCAAGCCGTGTCCGGGTTCTAGAATGCCGTTGTGTCCGGGTCAGCCGTGTCCGGGCTGGGGCAGAGGGTCGTTGAAGCTGTGCGGGACTGGGCGAAGGTCGGCGAGGCTCGAGACTGCCGGGGACGGCTCAGGGGTCTGGCCGGGGCTGCACGTCTCGGAGTCGTCGGTTCTCGGGTCTAGCGGCTGCGGGTGGCTCAGGCGAAGCGGAGAGGGACAGCTGCTGGGGTAGGCAGAGGACGACGAGGCGGGGACGAACCACTGGCTGGAGGGCGGCGGGGCTAGTGGTGCCGGCCGGCGAGGACGGGGAGAAGGGAGGGGCGATCGGGAAACGGGGGCAGTCGGAGCTCTGAGGGGGTTTATATAGAGGTCACGGGAGGAGGTCAGCCGCCGGGGGTTGAGGGAGGTGAAGGGGAAGCGGCTCGGGAGTTGGCGGAGGGGAACCATCAGGTCGCCGGTGGTAACGGCCGTCGGAAAGAGAATCGTCAGGAAGAAGAAGGGTTTGGGGGTTAGGGATTTCACCGGTCGGGTCGGGTCGGGTTCTGGCGGGTCGGGTCTGACCCGGATCCGACCCGCTAATTGAGCGGTCCGGTTCGGGTAGACCGGCCGGTCCGGTCCGGTCCAAGCTTTGGGTTTGGTTTGGTTTTATTTTATTGGTTTAATTAATTTAGTTAAATTAATCAATAGTTTTTTAATGCTTTAAAAATTCATCCGGGATCCAATAAATTCTCGAAAAATTACCCCATGACCGGTTTTTAATTTTACCCTAGAAAATATAATTTTCATCACATTTTAATATTATTTAATATCTTTAAAAAAATTTATTTTAAATCTGATGACCTTAGTTTATTTGTTTAAAAATACAGAAAAATGCTAATTAAATTCAGAAAATTAATTTCTAAAATTCTAAAATTTTCAGGTGTTTACAGACTCCGTCACGGGTTTTCCCAAGAGTCCAAGTGGAAGAGATGCAATATGGGTAATAGTAGATCGACTCACCAAGTCAGCCCATTTTTTACCTTTTAGAGTTGGCCAGTCTACAGAAGCTTTGGCTGACTTATATATGAGGCAGATCGTGAGATTTGTAAACCCCCTCATTTGTTTTCATAGATAGACGGGTTATGGGTTAGAAAATTTTGGTTTAACATCAGGTATTTGAGGTTTAGATTTAAGGTTGCAGATGTCTGTTGCTTTAATTAAACCCTTGGTGCGCCCTACCATTGTTGAAATATTCGGAACCCAACATCAGCCCAAAATTTCTAACTTATTATTGCATTCTAGACTTGACACGCCGATTTAGGCGCTGGACTTTTTCGTCACTCAAAATCATAATCTCTTGTACTCTAATTTAATTGTACAACTTTCCGTAACCGAAATCCATAATTAATCCTGTGTCGCGCACCATTATTGTTGCCATCAATTTTGAGACACCAACTCAACCCGTTGAGCCAGACCAATTAAAGGGTCTAAGACTGACACCAAGCCTACACCGTTCATGTCACGCCCCGATCCCGCCCGGGCTGCCGCTCCGCCCTGCCCCATCCCGTGCGGCCGGGATTAACGAACCGGACACGAATCACCGTGCCTCGGCGCGCTGGACGCGAATCATCGCGCCCGTCCCGCAGGTGCGAGGGAGAAAGGGAGCCAAGCGAATGGCCCGTTCGAGCTTTCGGGGGACGTGATGCCACACGGGCCTGGGGTTGCGCCCGTGCAAGGCCAATCGTTTAAGTTGATAGTTGGCTATCATCGCATCAATCGAGTTAGCAGCGGAAAGGGACTTGTTGCAATACAATGCATTAGCCAACTGAGTGTTCGGGACAATCGAGGCAACTTGGGTTTCCTTTAGCAAAGGCACACGTTCGTTCCATACATTATGCCCCCTTATACGATAGCATTCTCGGGGCAACAATCGAAACCAGGATTTCGGGTCTTCGGGACTGTGGCACGCCTATCGCTCCCTCGGACGATCCAGTACCTGCGAACAAGTAAACTGTTGGTGGGTCAGCACTTTATACAAGTACTGGTGAGATAAATCAACTGAACAGAAATAAGCATTCACTCAAACAGGCACTAAGTAATCATGTTATAAAACATTACATTACTAGTGATCTTTCTAGTTTTACCTAGGTTCGTTTCATGCAGTTCTAGCAGAGTCGATTTACTTGTTTAGAAACATGTTTGGAAACAGAGTTTCATATTGAATATGCAAGCAAGCAAACCGTTCATGTTCCAGGGTGTGCGTAGCGTGTCTCGTGCGACTCGAGGGTCAGATGCATAGCTAGACGCACGATGCACATTCTTAGGGGCAGTCACTATCCAAGCCAACACAATGACTTAGCTATATGCAGGGCGGTCCCCGAGTATTCAGGATCGACAGCTGGTGGAACAGCATACCAATGACTCATTCTCTGAAGCTAATGGCAGCTGTGACCCATGGTGGTTATAACGCATGCAGTTCAGCTCTCCACCAAAAGCTATTGTCCGACCGCGTACGAATGCATGGAACACTATCAAATAAACTCTAGTATGCAGACGAGACGAACCATCAGAATACACTTGTTGTTGCGGGGCAATCCGACTTATCACTTGAATACGTTCAGGCACAGTATGGTTCTCTCGAAGCATAGACGATAGTGAACATGTTCATGCACTCTAAGCAGGCGATCAGGATTCTCGTTAAGCAGGCATTGTTTCAAAGACAAGCTAGGTGAGTTCGTTCATTAACATGCAAGGCAGGTTCTATCATTCTCTTAAGAAAACATTGCAAGCAAAAACTCAGGTTATTATTAAGGCGTGCAAGAATCAGAGAACGAAGTTCTGCCCACTCACCTTGATATATAACGCCGGCGCGGAGCGGGGCGTTACATACTTACCAACCAACAAAAAGTTTCGTCCTCGAAACTTCAAGGATAAACTTCTCGATATTCCGAGTAGCGATAGTGCCGTCCCTCGCCGTACTCAATCGAAACAATCAAGCAATTCAAGTTCAGGAAACATTTGCACTTTGAGAATATCTATGGACTTATTGTATGGAACGCTCTTTGCAAACCATATCGATAATATCTCAGAGTCTTAGCAACGGTTTGGGCCAGAGAATCGATTCTGCTCTGATACCATTCTTGTCATGCCCCGGTCCCGCCCGGGCCGCCGTTCCGCCCTGCCCCGTCCCGTGCGGCCGGGATTAACGAACCGGACACGAATCACCGTGCCTCGGCGCGCCGGACGTGAATCACCGTGCCCGTCCCGCGGGTGCGAGGGAGAAAGGGAGCCAAGCGAATGGCCCGTTCGAGCTTTCGGGGGACGTGATGTCGCACGGGCCTGGGGTTGCGCCCGTGCAAGGCCAATCGTTTAAGTTGATAGTTGGCTATCATCGCATCAATCGAGTTAGCAGCGGAAAGGGACTTGTTACAATGCAATGCATTAGCCAACTGAGTGTTCGGGATAATCGAGGCAATTTGGGTTTCCTTTAGCAAAGGCACACGTTCGTTCCATACATTATGCCCCCTTATACGATAGCATTCTCGGGGCAACAATCGAAACCAGGATTTCGGGTCTTCGGGACTGTGGCACGCCTATCGCTCCCTCGGACGATCCAGTACCTGCGAACAAGTAAACTGTTGGTGGGTCAGCACTTTATACAAGTACTGGTGAGATAAATCAACTGAACAGAAACAAGCATTCACTCAAACAGGCACTAAGTAATCATGTTATAAAATATTACATTACTAGTGATCTTTCTAGTTTTACCTAGGTTCGTTTCATGCAGTTCTAGCAGAGTCGATTTACTTGTTTAGAAACATGTTTGGAAACAGAGTTTCATATTGAATATGCAAGCAAGCAAACCGTTCATGTTCCAGGGTGTGCATAGCGTGTCTCGTGCGACTCGAGGGTCAGATGCATAGCTAGACGCACGATGCACATTCTTAGGGGCAGTCACTATCCAAGCCAACACAATGACTTAGCTATATGCAGGGCGGTCCCCGAGTATTCAGGATCGGCAGCTGGTGGAACAGCATACCAATGACTCATTCTCTGAAGCTAATGGCAGCTGTGACCCATGGTGGTTATAACGCATGCAGTTCAGCTCTCCACCAAAAGCCATTGTCCGACCGCGTGCGAATGCATGGAACACTATCAAATAAACTCTAGTATGCAGACGAGACGAACCATCAGAATACACTTGTTGTTGCGGGGCAATCTGACTTATCACTTGAACACGTTCAGGCACAGTATGGTTCTCTCGAAGCATAGACGATAGTGAACATGTTCATGCACTCTAAGCAGGCGATCAGGATTCTCGTTAAGCAGGCATTGTTTCAAAGACAAGCTAGGTGAGTTCGTTCATTAACATGCAAGGCAGGTTCTATCATTCTCTTAAGAAAATATTGCAAGCAAAAACTCAGGTTATTATTAAGGCGTGCAAGAATCAGAGAACGAAGTTCTGCCCACTCACCTTAATATATAACGCCGGCGCGGAGCGGGGCGTTACAGTTCATGACATTTGTGTCACTCCCAATTGAGATCCCATGTGCCCCCATTTAATTTAAGAGCACATGACGTTTTATTTTAATTTAATTGGGGATACCAACTTTGACTAATCATATTTTTTTTAACCCCAACTTAACCCAATGCCCCATGAATTAAGCCCATGCAAAACACACAACACCCTCTCACCCTACAAAACACCAAACACCATTTCTCCCACAAATTTTTTATCATTTCATGTGTCTGTGCAAATACCCAAATTTAGGGACTAATTTGCAAAAGTTGCACTAGGTGGCATCACCCCATTGGCTCAAACCAAATGGAAAAGCCCTCCATTCTTTGACTTAGTCAACCTCACTCCTCTCTCACTCTCCTTTGTATGAAAATTTCTCCATATTAAATCCTAACCATCCATTATTTAAACCCTCATCCTCACTACACACACCCATCACACCTCCCTATAAAATATCACCATCACCCCTCACTTTCCCCAAGGCCGGCCCTAATCCCAACACATAGAGAAACCCCCATTTCTCTCTCCTCCCTTCTCACAGACCCATAACCGTAGCTATTCACTTCTTCTTCTCTTTCATTTTGTACTTCTTCTTCTTCTCCTTCACGTTTTTCTTCACCACCTCCACAACTCCGGCCTTCACAGCCGCCATTACTGCCATCCCTACGCCGGTCAACCACCACACGACAGCTCTACTCCACCCAGCCGAGCTTCGCCCACTCCACCACCCTCGACTGGCCAACCTACCCGCAGAACCACCCGTCGACCCGCATCACCACCATATTATCCTTCCCGCCGAGTCCCATCTCCTCCGGCCATCCCGGTCCTCCTCCTCGCCTGAACCACCACCATTCCCGTCAACTTCTCCACCACTGCTACCTCCAGCCACCGCCCCACGAGCCTGCAACCACCCCACGGCGAGCCTGCACCACCCCACGGCGAGCCCGCTGCCACGAGCCACGACAACCTGACCCCGACCACTTCTTTTTCTCCACCTCACCCGACCACTCCAGCAACCACCCGCACCACTACCTCCACCCCCTCCAGCAAACTCGACCGTCTGCCGCCATCTCCGGCACCACCATCACCACCCTTAGCCATCCCCGGTGCAACCATAACCCGCCGTTCCATTCCCGAGCTCCACCCGCATCACCTCCGGCCACCACTTCACCCACCAGCACCACCACTCCATACCACCACACGACAGCACCTCCTCCACGAGCTCCCCCCACCCTCGGCATTCACTGCCTCCCCCCTGGCCAACTACACCTCCAGTCGACCGGCCAACCCCGCGTCGACCAACCACCATTGACCCCGCCTCATCACCTTTATCATCATCATCATCACCATCATCATCGTCATCCTCATCATCACCACCCTCGCCGGACCCCGAGCACCCTCTTCGATCATGCGCACACCGAGGTACGAACTTGTCCCCTCTTCTTTTATATTTGTGTATATGTGTTTGTGTGAATGCTAATCGGGATTAGAATTTGCTTCATGACAGTTTAGCGACAGAGGACCCTGTGTCGGTGAACCTAGTGACTAGTGTGCATGTGCGTGTGTGTATGATGTTTAATTGGTTTTAAATAGCATAGTTAGGGTTTAAGAAGTTTGATTTGAGGTTTAGGGTATCTCTTTTAAAGTATGCATGTGGTTTATTGTTGATGATGCGATATCAAATATTATTGAGGTGCAGGAATTAAATTATGGTGAAGTGGTATGTGATATCAAAACATTGGTTATTATCGAGCCTTAGGGTTGGTGAATGATACTTTGGGTTTTATGGTTTAGCGCTATATGCATTGTTGGTCGTTTGTTTAAGTATATGTCGTGATACCTAAATATTGGTCAAATAATAATAGTGAATATGATCGAGGAGAAGTTTTATTATGAAATCATAGTGATTGCACATATTCGAGGGTTTAATAAATAATTGATACTTTATTTGAGGATGAGATAGGTCAACGTGCATGTTACTGTCTGTGAAGACCTGGGTGAAGCTGAGGATTTGATCATGGTTTGAATTACCGAACATCGTGATGAATATAGTAAGATTGAGATTTGGTTTGATGATATTGTACAGATGTTTAATTTGATTAGATGTAACATACCCTTAGTCAACCTTGGTCAACCCTCTAGCTTCGTGTCCATGTGATTTGTAACTGAGTTTAAACATATGATTAGACATGTGTCACATCTTATTCCAGCCTCGTGATAGTCTATTGATTGAGCTTGTATCTCATCTCTAGGTACTACGGGACCCGCGGACTTGGATGTTGTACCGGAGACCCGTCTTCAGCAGCCAGACCCAGGCAAGTGTACCTTGCCACCCTGTATTTCAGTTACCAGTTATTTATTGTTTTAATATATGCATTATGCGCGTATTTGTTTAAGATCGTTACTTCGCGTCCGGATCACAACCGGGTGCAGACGTTCGTCGTAACGTCTCGTAACGAATGTTAGATGTTCGTAACACATCGATGTATGTACCTGTGTACATCGTAACCCTATGACATATTCATACACTGTTATCGTGCCAGATTTTCTTTATCCTGATACTGACATCATGACTGGAGACTGGGACGACCTTAGGGTCCCATTTGTTGATAGTTACTTCTGTGTGAAGAGACTGCTAGATAGAGGTTCAGGATCAGTGCACAATCGTTGACCGCTTGGGAAGGGAAAGACAGTTACTAGACATATGGGCTCCTCTGCATGCGCTTATATATGTATATGTATATGTATATGTATTATTTCTGTAGTGATCCTGTATCTAGAGTAGTTGTATCACCCGTGTGACTCTTTGCCCGGAGCTGCGGTACGTCTCGTGTGTTTCCGTGTCCGGAGCTACGATTTTATTTTAGACAGCCCACGCGTCGAACATTGTCTTTAAACTGTGTCTCACTTAGTTGGTTATGCTATATTACACCGTCGTTGCACTTGCTTCTTTCTGTTATACTTGGCATGCTGTATTTTTGTACCTTGTTACGTCCCTCTGAGGACCTAGTCCCCTGCCAGTTTTGCAGCATAGGTGATTACGGAGCCCTTGGAGATGCTGTTGGAGTTGCTTGTCTTACGGGCATTGGTACCAGGTACTCATATCACATCTACCGACGTTATGATTATTTTACTCATATTGTATTCATCTGCTGTTGTAGCCTAGTTTTTATAGACTCGTATTTCTTCTCGAGTCTATTCGAGTTTTGTGTGTTATTGGGCGGCCGATTTTAGCACATGCAGCTATTTCTTGTATATTTTTGTTCATTGTGGATTGAGACATAGATGTTTACATTTACAGAATTTTTAGATAGTGACCTTTATTATACAACTTATACGTATTCGAGTCGGACCAGAGTCTGGTCGAATGCGTAGCTGGCATATTGCGTATTCTTGGTCCTACGTATTTTGGGACTGGGGCGTTATAAGATTGTACGACATACCAGTCAGCATTGTATCAGACAGGGATTCACATTTTATATCGCACTTTTGGAGGAGCATGCAAGAGAGTCTTGGAACTCGCCTAAAGTTTAGTACATCTTATCACCCGCAGACAGATGGGCAGTCAGAGCGTACTATTCAGACATTTGAGGATATGTTGAGGGCTTGTATGTTAGACATTGGAGGATCATGGGAGGACCACCTACATCTTGTGGAGTTTTCTTACAATAATAGCTATCAGACGAGCATCCAGATGGCTCCGTTTGAAGCATTGTATGGAAGAAAGTGTAGGTCTCCTGTGTGTTGGAGTGACGTGGAAGAACGTCAGATTCTGGAACCAGATTTGGTGGTCAACACCGTTGAGACAGTGAAGAAGATACAAGGACACATGCGAGCAGCGCAAGACAGGCAGAAGCAGTGGGCAGACCATCGTCGTCCCTTGGAGTTCAAAGAGGGCGATCATGTCTTCTTGAGGATATCTCCTACCAGAGGCACCATTCGATTCGGAGGGAGTGGCAAGTTGAGTCCAAGATATATTGGACTATTTGACGTGCTAGAGAGAGTGGGAGAAGTGGCATATCGACTTGCGCTACCACCTTCACTGGAGGGAGTACATAACGTATTTCATGTGTCGCAGCTTAGGCAATATGTGGCAGACAGCAGTCATGTTCTCGACTATTCAGAGATTACCATTGGACCGAGCTTGTCATACCAAGAGCAACCCGTGGGAATCCTTGATCGTCGAGAGAAAGTATTGAGGAACCAGTCTATTCCCTTGGTTCGTGTGGCATGGAAGCATGGCGCGCCAGGAGAATCTACTTGGGAGCGCGAGGACGACATGCGCAAGCATTTTTTGAACCTATTCGTTGACCAAGGTATGAGATTACTTTGTTAATTTATATCTTATATCATCCTTGATTTTCTATCGTGGCTTAGTTTTAATTTCGAGGACCAAATTTTTATAAGTTGGGTAGAATGTAAAACCCCTAATTCTAAAAATCGTATTAATCTTTTTAATTAATTATTTAATTAATTTGTGGTAATTATTAGCTAATTAGGAGAAATAGAATTTATTTAATTTCTATTTTAGGTGTTGTGCATTTAGGAGATTTAATGAGCAATTATAAATTTTTTCTAATTTATTCCATGTAGGAGACCCTGTGGATAGTTGATAGCTTTATGGTATGCACTAATATAATTTCTAGAATTTTTCCATATATATATATATATGTATGTATGTATGTATGTATGTATATATATACATATATATATATATATATATGTAATGTTACTAAAAGAAATAGAAATGAGAAAGAAATAAAGAAAGAAAAAGAAAAGAAAAGAAAAGAAAATGAATTAGTTAATGGATTAAACCCATTAGATCCTAAACCCACACCCGCCTTAGACCCACGACCCATGAAGAACTAAAAGGAACCAACAGCAGCAGCGGGCCAAAGCCGCGCGACCGCGTGAGACCCCCCGCGTTCTTCTCTATATAACTTCCTATTCTCCCAAAACCCTAACCCTAAAACTCTATCATCACCTCGACCTAGAGCAGTGACCGCCGACCTTTAGCCGCGACCGCCGCCTCCAGCCCAAACCCGGCGGAGTTCCCCGCACGACCGACCGTTTCAACCGCGTACCGCGACAATATTTGATTAACAGCGAAGCCCTGTTCACGCTTCGTTTTACGCACCATCGCTCAACCAAACTCGACCCCGTCTTCACCGGTACGTTCACGACTTAACACCCTTCCATATCTATATGTTAGTTTATCTCGAACAACGCGTAAACCTAGGCAAAAACAGCGACCAAGTTGGCAAAAAAGGACAACTTTTGGGATCGCAGAAAACTGCGGTAACTACCTATATTCACGGATTCGTATCTCCCACCACAGAGATCCAAATTTGGTTTTTCTTTCTGGTATGCGAAGACCACCTAACCTAGTTTATTTCTTGTCAAATACAATAATTTATTAGCTGTTGTATGTTAAATTAAATTAGATAGAAAACCATGAAAACCTGTTTTTTCAAAATTCCAGAAATTTTGATATGGAGCGCGCCCCGCCAAACGGGACCGTCCCGTCGTGTACCAAGTGTACCAAAAGGTGCGGACGGTATACCCAGACGTGTGGACTTTCACGGAAATTGATTTGGACGCGTGTGCGCGTCAAAATCAGCCCGTATCCGCGGAAATTCTTCGTGTCGCGACTTTTGCAAAACCCCACGCTATTTAGTGCACGCTCGCCAGAATACGACAAAACTTGCGCCACTGGACTCATGGTATCGTGCTGGTCATGTGACCCAATTTTTACGTAATTCTGAGACAATTGACTAAGTCGCCTATTGGCGGGCCCCACGGTTGACTTTTTTGGCAAAATTGTGTTCGGCTCACCGGAATCCACAATTGGACGTACCGTTGAGTTCGTACTGACATTTATAGTTTGTTTGACCTATAATTTGTCCCATTTAGAGACCGTTACCTCTGGCACGTTTTTCGGTGCAAAGTGGGCCACTTGTGGACCCTACTTTGATCCAAAATTACCTTTTTGTCCATGTGTCCAAATTGGACGAAAGGGTAGTGATTTTTAGCTATCTTGCTGATTCTGGAAACATTGATGATGTCTATTTCAGCATCCGGAGACGTTTGTTCGGAGGCCTTAGTTTCAGATCCCGTGTTCTTGACATTTTGACGCTTACACTATACAGATTTCTTGCCAGGCAAGTATACCTTGCCATTGTACTTTGTTTAAATTACATATGATGCATGTATATTTTATTTCTGCTTATTTTAGTTCATTTATTTTAACTGTTATATAAACTGCGCGTCCAAGGAAACTTGGGTGCAACTACGGTGTCGTCGTATGATATTTTTATTATGTATATGCATTGGACCTACTGTATGAGACCACCCCATTATCATGAGGCATTTTTATGTTTCATTGCCCATGACACTACTCTTACACGAGTGTGAGTCACATATAGGACACGGACTTGCGTACTCGGCTGGCCACTGGTACGTATAGGTCGTACGACGGATAGGGATAACTGCCGATAGAAACTTTGCATGCTAGTAGACCTGGCAGTTATTTAGAGGTTTTATCGTGTCATGGATGTGACATGCTTAGAGCATGGGGTGGAGAGAACAACAAGTAAGGCATTTGGGCTCCGTTGTACTTTCCTTGTGTAACCCGTACGCTCCGCCGGAGATGCGCGGTCATGATGACCACTATATATTATATATTATCAGGCGGCCTCTGGCGTTCAAAAGACGACATGCTTTTTAGGCCCTGGATCTCCAAGAGAACCATGCCAATCCCATTTTAGCCAGATAGCCCACTTAGTGGAAAGTTGTTCTCAAACTGCATTCACTTAGACAATTAGGCGACCTCATTGGATGTTTATATTTTAGTACTTTATTGGCATATTTATATGTATCTTGTTACGTCCCTCTGAGGACCTGGTCCCTTTCCAGATATAGACGGACATGAGTATCCACAGGAGTACGGACCTGGACATGACGCTTCTTATCAGACCGAGGAGGTCTTACCTTCGGAGTATCTGTGATTCATTGCAGCTATTAGAGATTTTAGTTGCTATTCTTTTAGAGACATTTGTTCTTATATTAGAGTTGATTCTCTTCTCTCTTTAGTAGTTTTAGTATAGTCGATTTGCAGTGGATTTGTTTCCATCCGACTATTATACTTTGATACTCATCTTTGAGATTCAGTTATTATTCCCATTTAATTATCTATTTGTGCTGTGGATGAGATATAGATTGCGTGTGACTTGTTGAGATAGTATATTACCACTGGTGGATTGGATATTCATGTACAGCGTACGTGTGTATATGGTTTCCATATATTGGAGTTCGTATACATACGGCTGGCGTGTTACGTATTCCTAGTCCTACGTATTTTGGGACTGGGACGTGACATATTACATAAATTCAGTTGGTGTCATTGAGGGTATTACCGTCCAAAAAATATATAATTAATGCATCCAACCAACATTTATACGAAAACAAAATTATTTCAAGGGTAGGGGACTTTGGTTGTACTTTTCAACATATATGGAAAATTAAAGCCTCCTATATTTTCTCTCAATTTTTAATTCCAAACTTATCAAACAGAACCCAAATGTCATTCCAAAGCCTCTAACATTAGAGTATGGTATTAGTTTAAACAAGCACAAGGCAATAACATTAGGGATGTCAATATTCCTTGAACCCGACGGAGATTCGATTTTTTTTTTCCGACGGGGTGGGTTTGGGAATTTAAAAACAGGAATAGGGATGGGGATGGGGATGGGGATGGAGATTAAAAATATTCTCTGGTCGAATTCGGGGACGGGTATGGATATAGTACTTCCCGCATCGGTAAATTCTCGTCCCCGGATATTTATACCTATATGTGCTACACATTGGTACAGGTTCATGAACTATCTAGTAGTATTTTTTTTTTAATGAAAACTATGTTTTATTAACATGTCTTGTATTATTTTTTGGAATGAATTTTTTTTTTTAAGCTTATATTGTACAGAAAAAAAAAATTAATGACGTGGGTGATGGAGACGAAAAATTCAGTCCCGAAAGTGTTAATGGAGCAGGAATAGAAATAGAAACGGGAAGTACATTGTTAAACGGGAATGGAACAAAAAGTTAAATTCGACCGAAAATAGGAATAATGACGGATGAAAATTCAAATACTATTTGAAGACGAAGAGTATGGTCCCGGCCCGACCCGCCCGTTGCCATCCCTAAATAGCATCCACCCACACCACAATTTTTTTTTACTTTGACGGTTTCAAACTCCGATAGATCCTCCTCTTTCACGGGAGTCTCAGAGAAGGAAGAAAGGGGTCCTAAATCTAATCCTAATTCAATGCAAGAAGATGGGAGGAGGGCCTCTTGCTGCGAGTGCGAGAGGAAGAGGTGGTGGTGCTGCTGCTGCTGCTGGTCGTTCTCCTGTGGTCATCTCAACCGTGTATTTGGTGTTTGGGAAGAAAGAAAGCGGAGCAGAAAATGAGAAAACACAAGGACAAAGATGAAGAGGAAGAAGGAGAAGAAGAAGTGGTGGCGGCAGCAGTGGGAAAAAGAATAGAAGAGGAGGAGGAGGAGGAGGAGGTGGGGATGGAGGAAGAAGGAGAAGAGGAGGAGGAAGATGGTGGTGCAATACAATTGGAAGATTCAGCAGATTGTTTCTTTGAGTCCCTGGATCGCGTCCCCTCCGGCGTATCATTGGACTTTGACCTCCCTTCCTCCGGCTCCTCCTCCGATGACGACGAGGACGACGTACGGATCTCCTTCGCCTCCGCTGTTGGTGCGCCGTCGTTCCGGCGGATGCCCTCCTTCTCGGACGAGGAGGAGGAGGATGGCGGGAGAAGGGGGGTCCCGCCGGTTGGGGGTGCTTCTGTGGGGGAGCATTACGACTATGAAGTCTGGATGGCAGAGCCAATTTCCGTCAAGGAGCGACGCCGTAAGCTACTGCAGGGGATGGGTCTTGCTAGCCGCAAGGAAGTCCCCGCCCCTCTCCGGAACAAGACCAGCCAGAGAATCCCCTACCGCACCCGATCCCGTCTCCTATCCTCCCGCCTCCTATCCTCCCGGTTTACCTCCTCCTCCTCCTCCTCCACCACCACCACCACCACCACCTCCTCCTCCTCCTCCTCCTCCTCCTCCTGTCCTTCCACCGATCCAATTCCCGCTGCTGCTTCTGTTCCTGATGGGCCCACAACCTCTACTACTACTACTACTACTACTACTACTACTACTTCTTCTTCTTCTACTACTGCCGCCACCACCACCACTGTTGCCCGCTCCCAGTCGGACTCTCAGCTATTCATGATGCGGAATCCAGCAGCAACAACGGGATCTTCCTTTCAGCGACGTTCCTCCTCCTTACCTTCTTCCTTCGAGAGAGTGGTGGCAGCAGCAGGAATAGTAATAAGGGGAGGAGAAGGAGGAGGAAGAGGTAATGGGTACAGTACAGAGATCGCCTCCCCAGGCAGCTGCAAGATAAAGAATCTGGACACTGGTAAGGAGTTTGTCGTCAGCGAAAAGGATGGGGCGGTGGACAGGGTCAATGATGGTCAGACCGGTCTTCAGCTCACGATGGAGGAGTTTGAGAAGTTTCTCGGTTTCTCTCCCATTGTCAAGGAGCTCATGCGCAGGGCCAATCTTATTGGCTCCGGCGATAAGGATAAGAAGAAGAGCAGTGACAACGACATCACCCCCGGAGGTGCCACCGCCCCTTCTAAGAGCAGCAGTAACAAGCATTCAAGCAGCAATGGAGGCAGCAGCAGCAGCAGCAGCAGCAGCAGGAAGAGGGGGGGCTGGCTGAAGAACATCAAGTTCGTTGCCAGTTCCGTGACTGGGCTAATCTCTGACAAGGAGAGGGAGAATAACAACAACAACAACAACAACAATGCCTCCAGCTCCGAGCGGATGAAAGTTCACCAGCATGGCAAATCTTACAAGGAGCTCACTGGCCTCTATATGTGCCAGGAAATCCAAGCTCACCAGGGTTCCATTTGGACTATTAAGTTCAGCTGGGACTCCCGCTACTTGGCCACTGCTGGTGAAGATCGCTCTGTGCATGTCTGGGAAGTCCTTGAGTGTGACACCCTCTCCTCTCCTTTGCGCTGCCAAGATCCGACCCAATCCTTTGCTCAGAAACCCCCCTTGCCTAATGGATCAAGCACTCAGTCCTCCAAGAAGACCAAAAAGGGCAGGGGTTCATCAGCAAACAGAAAGAACTCTCTTCCAGATTACATTGTTATGCCAAAGACTGTTTTTTCTCTCTCCCAGAAACCAGTTTGCTCTTTTGAAGGTCACTTAGATGATGTCTTGGATCTCTCGTGGTCAAAGTCTCAGGTCCATTCATGCACTCATACTTACGCAGCTTTTACTTATCGTCCTGTTCTTTCAGCTTCTGTTATTGACTTATTGCTTCAAAAGTGGTGTAATGCCATTTGTTTGAATCAGAGGGTAAGGCTTGCTGTTTGCATCGGCAGGGGTGGGGGTGGGTGGGTGAGGTGTGTGTGTGGTGGGAGGGGTGTGCGGGTCGAGTCACGGAAACAGCCTCCCCATTGCCATACAACTTGACCCTACCCATCCCTTGTAGAAGCAGGAACCTTGTGGCAATGGGATGCTCATTTGTTTTAACATTTAACTCTTCACGGCACCAGTTCGTCAATACAGGCAATCCACATCCCCGTACTGTCACGTCCCGATTCCGCATAATTGATAGTTGCCACCGGACGTGATGCAATACGAGTCTAAGTTGCGCTCACACAAGGCATATTCGTTAAGTTTCAGGTATCATAAGTTACATAATGTACAACAACAGAGTTACACAGAGATATTGAATAACACATTTGCACGGAAGGTAAATATTTCTTTCATTGATAATGTACATAAGTTACATGAGTCTTTGAGTACAAGTAAAGGGTTACCACGCTGGCTTACAACATGAACGCAAAATGAGATACTCGTTCCATACATCATATTCCTTTACTAAAAACAAAAGAATATAAACACCTTCAGCGAGAGCGCCGACTACAACAAAAACTTCAAGTTATGTACACGAACGTCGGTCTATAGGCAGGATGAGATGGGCCTTAGCTCCTCGCAACATCGTCTTGGCTCGCAGAACCTGTAGAGGCGTGGGTCAGCACATTTGAAATGCGCCGGTGAGGACGAATTAACCCAATTCACCAAATCGACACGATATTCATGTGAAAGCAAGCAAGATTATTATGTGATCTTTTTATCTTGACTTAGTTCAATTTTATAGAGCATGCGTTAGGAATTGAAACAACATAATAATGTGCATCACCAAATATGATGATTCTTACCCACGATCGATTTATAATCCCTGCAAAGATCTTATCATGTTCTTTCCTGTGGACTAGACATTATTAGCGCAATGGATAAATAGATATGGCGGTCACTAGCACCATAAGCCCATTCTGGACTATAGCCTGGTTAGACGATGATCTTTTCAGCGCGGGTAACGAGTCCCGCTAAAAGTTTCTGAATTACCCTTGCTAGATTGCCAACACAACTATCCATGTTCCCCCTAGGCAGAATTAGTTCCAGTGTCCTGACGACCGTTCAAGAAACCATACTATTGTGCACAAGTTATCCATGACCATGCAATGCGAATACTTGAGACAGGTAGACTATGCTATCATATATTGCTGCGTTCACAGTTTATAGATGAATTAATTCTGGCTATAATAGAAACATGATATACATTTATAGCGGACAAGCATGCAAACATATGATCATTCCAAGTATTCAAGCCTACTCTATTTTATCTTGATTTTTTTTATTAAGGTATCGTTGATCGGAACATGCAACAAGAGAGTCATTTTGATTAAGTGTGAAGACTTTGAAAGAAGGGTCAAAGCCACTCACTAGTTGGTGAATTGCTGAGAGAGAGAGAGATAGAGATCTTCAACGTTCCGCTCGAGCTTCGCTTACATGATCACCTACATTCGCACCAACAGATGATTGATACATTCTCTTTTCTTTCTTCCAGAATTTGATATGAATATGAAGTTCAAAAAACGCAAGCAATGAAATCCATCAAAAACATTCATGAAAACGCATTCATAAAACCAACAGCGAAAGTATCGGCAAAACGACAGCGAAAATGGCAACAAAAACCAAGCAATGGAAGGGTCCCTCGTGAATATGAAATAGTCTTCTTCCTCGAGACGTGATCCACTGAATATGAGACCTGATTCCGAAGAAGAACGAGGAAAGAATCTTGATTCAATCTGTCTCGATCAACCAATACCGATAGTGTTCCATAACCGTGCTCCCCATGCGGGGAGCAGAGCACTACACGTACTTCTGCTGGTTGGATGCTTGGCTCCGGTGATCCATATCGAGTATTTAATTTTACCATTTCTAAAAACGAATCTTAATTAAAAAGCACAAAATATATATGCAATACAGGACAATCTTTTATTAAATACAATTATGAGAAACAAGAGAATATTGCATTGGTTATGAAATGAACACCATAATTTGAATGTCCAACTGAAAAGGAGTGCTTGTAACACTATGTGACACAGGAAAACATACTTTGATGATTTGAGTTTTCACAGATGAGATGACTAACAACCTATGTTGCAGTGCAACAGTTGCACGGACACGGCAAAATGACGTCCATATCCATCCATATCTTGTCCATATCCGTGTCCGTACCCATGTCTGTATTTGTACTCATGCAACATAGGTAACTACCTTTGTACTTATTTGAAAGTGTTTGTGTTCCATACCTTTATTGTGTCCGTATCCGTAGAATGAATCTGTGCAACATAGCTCATGACTGAATGAGACGATATTCTATACTACTCTAACCAGTGACCAAATTCTCAGTAAAGCTAAAGAGGAGAAACCGGTGAAGGTAGTACAGGTGGAACATGAGGGAATCATGGTTCAGATAATGCAATTCATATGAATCAAGCACTCCACTCTGCTTCCTGGAATGCAGATGTGATACACATGAACTAGGATAGCATATTATTAAATAGTTCAAAGCACAACACAAGTGTGTATAGTAATAGAAGTAATATTTAAAGGAGAATGGAAACAAGTAGTATTGGCGACTATGAGAGGTCCTGGAATGTTGTACCTACTCCTTAGATTATAGATGAAGAAAATTTGCCTAAAGGGAGCCTTGAATTATTTTAAGAAGATGAAATTTGAGAAAGACTAACAATTATGGTTATGGATAAGCCCCCTGATTCAATGGCCTAAGAACCACTTGTAGCTAGTAAGATGTAGGTATACTTACGAATGGGGCTTGTATCATAGTGGAGGAAAAATTCCGATATGCAAGAAACTATTTCTATTCATCCTTGAGAATATAAGCAAGCTTGTTGTTTCCTATTGCCATTAAGGCATTACTTTAGTTAAATGAGAGACTAAAGAATGATTTGGCTACACGTCAAATATCCTGTTTCCTCATAGCAAAGGTTACAATCTCGCATTCCTATGGATATCCTACACTTGTATGAGTATCAGTATCGGCAGTTTTGGATCAAAGTAATTGTATTCTGATACTCTAGAGAGAATCTCAGTAAAAGCTTATTAAACTATAAATCAATTCAAGTTTAAACATTATTTCATAAATTGTTTATGTACTTATATGTTGATTTTCATGAATATTTGTAAGGATTTATATAAAGCGTAGCATGTTAGTTTTGTAATTTGGTAGGCAACTTACATACATGGGCTTGGGAATTCATTAATGGACCCTAATTAAGTATATATTCGTCCAATTTTAGCCATATTTAGGGAAGTCAGGCAAGCTTAAGTGAAATATTGGCTGGCCCATTGGCCAATTTTGGCCACTTTCTAAAGTTTTGTTGGCCTGTTTCAAAAGTTTCAATCCACTTTTGGCCTATTTTGGACTACTTTTTTTTTTCGTCCAAAATTTGGCCAATTTACCCAACACCAAGTTGCTTGATACTCCTCCAGAGAACTGTGTACATATCCGTATCCGATGCACTACTGCCTCGGCACTTATGTCAAACATGACCCTGTCCATATCCTTACTCGACACTTATGTCAAGCATTAGCCGCCCATGTCTAGGCTCCAAAGGGCCTCAAAACCTGGTTGGAAGTGATTTCACATGGCCGTGATCGCGCAAAAAGAGAGATGTAAAGTAACATTTATGTGAATGAATCCTTCATATAACTTTTTTGAACCTAGTTGCTATCCAAAACCAGAACAGGCTTAACCTTATCCATGTCGTATCTGTATCCTAACTCTTCCAAGAAATGCATTATTTTGAATCTGCACCGTGTCTGTATGGGAATCTGTGGCGTGTCTATGCAATATAGCTGCTAAATATCAGTCAGTTTCAGCCACTTTTGGTTTGTATCGGTATTTTTTTCTCGAAGTTTCATTCTGTTTCAGGTCGATACAACCTGAAACTGCCTGAAATCTCTAGAAATTTGGTTGATGCTTGTCCTTTTCAGCGAATACCTATTTTTAGCCCTTTCTGATTGGTGTACACTCAACCCAGATCTGGTACATGATACATATCGGGTACTGGCGGATTTTTTTATCCTTGCATAAGATTGGCTGCAAGTGTGACTGATTATGTATATCAGGCTACTGTCAACCATTGGTAACAGTAGAATAGTGGTGCTCAAGAGATTTCTCACCTTTCTGTAGATTACATAGTGGTTGTATAGGTCATAAATGAGAGTGATATTAAATTAACATGCAAGGGTTAGGGTTTTCGGCACTATAAACACATGTCCAAATGCCAGCATCTTCAAACCCTACAATCGTGTACTTTGACTTGGTTGCAGAGGTAGGATTGTTAATCAAATAGCGAAGCTTCGCTTGCCCAAAAAAAATTGAACTCTATGTTTGTATAATTATATTACTATCAAATGTGTAATACATATAATATGTGGACAACTTACCAAACTTACCATCTTAAGCTTTTGCTATAGTTCAAAATCATAGGGTGTTCCAAATGGCGTAGCCAGGATTTGGGTACAGCGGGGTCAAAATTGACTAGTAAATTTTTAATATATATATATATATATATATATATATATATAGGAAAAATTGCATAAATTAGTCACAAAATCATAATTTTCTATATCTAACCTTGGTCGTTTATTCTAGTTTTCCTATTGTAGCTTCTCATTTTTTTTTCATTTAGTTCAAATTACCACTGGCATTAAAGTACACATTTCTAACCCAATATAATCAGAACCTTAAACTTTAGTGTCATTACAGTCATGTCATACAGGCTTTTTTGATCAATTTTGACCATTTGATCGAGGAGATTCAGTGTATCTTAAAATCCATACTTGAATTCTACAATTTTAATTATGAACCTTGCCATCCTAGGGTCTTATGATGATTAAATATCATTTTCTTCCTCAAGGAAAAATAAGATTAAAAATATTTTATTTCCAACCACTTAGACTTCATCTTTTTAACGTTTTCTTAATCGAAGAATGTTATACACGCAAACAATTTCATTCCATCCAAGAGCAAATTAAATTTTGTCATCTAAGAGCAAATAAGGACAAAATCAATTAGGACATGAATCAATTAGGGGATGAATCATTTAAAAAAATTAGGACAAAAATCAAATATATTTAGAGGTGTTACATGATGAATGATGGAGAGAGAGGTGCAATGCGGCGAGAGAGGTGCAACACGATGGGAGAGAGGGAGAGAGACTTAGAAAGAGGAACGGCATGAAAAGAGAGCCTCTCTTTTGGCTATATATATAATAATAATAATAATAATAATAATAATAATAATAATAATTAAAAAAATTGAGTGGGGTCATATGACCCCCACTTGCCCTACTCTAGCTCCGCCCATTCCAATTTAAACAACCAGGTCAGGAGTCAAGCTTAAGAATATTATCGTGAGTTGAGATTGAGCTTCCATTGTTGTGACTTGAGATAGGGCTTACATTTCAGCTTCAACAAAGAAATATGTGACAACAATTTGTTTGTTGCTCTTCTGAGTTGGTTCATGTAAACATGCAATAACTAGTACAGTGACGATCGTTAGCAGAACTAACAAGTCAACCTTAGCCCATCAGTGTTGTTTATGTAAAAAAGAAATATTTTACTTGATCATAAAATTTTTTACAGTTACTTGATCATACAATATTGGGCCTTAGCCCACCTGTGATGATTAAGTACCAATATTTTAAATTCAAACCACTAGTAAAATGTTGTTTATATAAAAAAATATGTTACTTAATCATACAATATTGGGCCTTAGCACACCTGTGACAGACAGAGGAGACTGACAATTGAGGAAAGGAAATCAGGGTTTGACGATTGAATGAACAATACTGTGTTGTTAATACATGAAAATATTAAATATGTAAGATTGATAATCTTTAAATTTGAGCTTAGTTTGACTATGACTGAAGTTCATCAAGCTTACTTATTTTAACTCGCCGCTTGAGACTCGAGTTTGAGCTCGCAGATATTATACGGAGCCGAGATTGAGCTCAAGTTTTAGGCTCGTTCCAAGCTCAAGCTTGATATTTGCTTAATGAGAACGATCTGAGCAGGGGTCTCGATCGTAGCTCGACTCCTGAACACCCCTAGCCGGGAGAGGGAGCTGGAGGAGGGAGGGTTGTAGAGGGAGGGTAGGGAGGGAATAAGATTAGGTTTAGTGTTTGTCGAGGGAGAGTAGTAGATGGAACATATTTTGGTGAAACTTAGGAGAGTTAGGATATAGAAAAATCCAATTCTGATACCATGCTATGTCCTTGCGACTGCAATAAATCTCTAGTGTTGGTGAGGGATGTGGGCTAACTATTTATATTATTCAACATGCTAGAGAGATGAGCATGGGTTGATATATATATATATATATATATATATATATATATATATATATATATATATATATATATATATATGGGTTAAATCCGCTTGAAAATCGTGCCAGAGAGATTAGAAACCCGGTTGCTCTAATAACATGTAAAAAGAATTGAGAAAGAGAGAATAATAGGATGCTTTATTGAGGGGATATGAACTCCTATTTATATGATGAGGAGATCCACATATTACATAACCAATGCAGGGAAAAAAGAGACTACCAAACAAATTAAAAAGAGAGAAATAATACTCTCTTAGACGCATCATGGACACCATGAAGCGGGTGGAAAACAAAGACCATAATTATACCCTAGAACTATATAGTCTGGTTTCGTTCACCTTTATGAACTATTTATATTCATGTTTATTATAGTTTCATATGCTACACCCTCTCTCTTCAAGCTTATTTAAAATTTTCTTCAAAATTTTTGACCATTCTCATCGTTGTTTTGATGCCTCAACTGATGAATAGTCTTTGTAGTAAAGCATGCTGCAACATATTTGATGGGTTTGGACTTTGGACTTGACCGTTACTGCAATTTTTAAGACATCGTCATTTTAGTATGGAGAAAAAGCTGAAGTTCTTTTTCTAGTTTCTACCTTTAATCTAGTTCCTACTTTGAATGGATGTGATCAAACATGTGATGCTGCATCCTTTGCTAGTATGGTCTTTGTGCAGTGAAAATGAAATATTTTATGTACCTAATGATGAAACTCAATGCCATATTTTATAATTGTCTATTGATTTTCAGTATCTGTTATCATCATCAATGGACAAAACTGTTAGGCTATGGGACATGGAAACCAAGGCTTGTCTGAAGTTGTTTGCTCACAATGATTATGGTGAGTTGAGCTGGTTCATGCTTTTAAGGTTTGCTATCACCCATTTATTTCCTGCAGGCAACGTGCTTTTGCCATGCATTAGGCTCATCTAACTTTTTTCCTAATACAGTTCATGTTATACATTACACCCAGTTCATCTTGCTTTCTTCATAGTAATTTCTTCTTTTTGGATGTTTTTAACAGTTACATGTATCCAGTTCAATCCCATAGATGATAGGTACTTCATTAGTGGTTCTCTTGATGCCAAGGTCCGCATATGGAGTATTCCAGATCGTCACGTTGTTGACTGGACTGACCTACATGAAATGGTTACCGCCGCATGCTACACCCCAGATGGTCAGGTGACTTTTTGCAACCAATAACTTCATTTTTATCTTGTTAAATTTACAGATATTAGGCTGTTGATGACATTATCCTAAAATACTGCCGGATTTCACTTATCCATGGAAGGGTGCCTTAGTTGGTTCACATAAAGGAAGCTGCCGTTTTTACAACACATCTGGTATGTTTTTCTTCTTAAATTTGATGCAGTTACATCTCATGCTATGTTTTTTAAAATAAACACACACAAACACATATGGGTTTTCCATGTAAATTTTTTGGATCATAAGATTTACAATTCTACAAAGGAACATTCCACATTTGGGAATGGAAGGTCCAAAATAGCAAACCATATGTTTTCTAGTAACTGTGGCGAAGGCCTCTCTAGGATGACTACACCATGGAAAACTTTAAATATATAACTATTTATTACTTGGAATTTAAAACATAAAGCATGCGATCTAGATGGATGTATCATTAACAAGTTATACATAGTATTGATGGAAATGGGTGCCCATAGTTAACTATTGATGACTTATGCTTAAAGTTTGCTAAGATGGATGTGTGGCAATTCACTGAAAGATAGGATAAGAAATGAGCGTATTCATCGAAAATTAGAGGTGACACTAAGTGATGATAAGATAAGAGAAAATTCTCTTATGTGGCTTGAACATGTGCAATGAAGACCAAAAGATGCGCCAACAAGGAGCGATAAGATAGTAGTTAAAGAAGCCGCTAGGACTAGACGTAGGCCTAAATGAATTTGGATAGAGGTTTTAAAGAAGGATATGCTTTTTGTTAGCGTTGGAGAGGACATAGCCTTAAGAAAGTTGAACGGAAGAAAATAATTCAAAAAGCTGACCCCAAAAATATGGGATAAAGGTTTTGTTGTAGTTGTTTGAATAGGTTTTCACAATGGTCCTATAGAAATTATGGTGTAGACTTGTATGAAGTAGGATAATAGGAAATTACTATAAACACACAAAGTTAATTGAAGATAAATGCTTATCTTAACCTCTAATCTCAAAGCAAGATGAAGATCGAAGATGAAATAGTGAACGTATATGGATTCTCCAATTTTGTTCGAGAGTGTCGTTGTCTCTACGTATGACATTTCGATTTCTTCGGTCTTCCCTACTACTTCTTTCTTTCCTTGTAGGGTCTTGTTCATTTTGTATCATATAGTGATGATGTTCTTTCTTAGCATATTAACATGAGTAGCTTATGGCCAATATGGCTTATGACCCTAGGGAACTCTTTCCTTGTATATATATTTTCCATATCAATGAATGATAAGATTATGTTGGTTATTTCCTAAATAACATGGTATCATAGCCACCATCATCTTCCTAGCTCGAAACCTAGGGCTTCTACTTCCCACTATCATCATCTCCCTAGCCATCCCGCGGTCCAAATTTTTGGTAAATTGTCAGCCATTTGATCCTATTTTCGGTCACATGCTCCACCGCTCCGCTACCAGATTTGTTGACCCAGACTCGTTGGCTACCCGTTCCACTGCTTCGCCGAGTCATCGTCGTAACCAGACTCGCCGATCTCGATGTCGCCTCGCCAGAGCCACCTCGCTGACCCTGTTGTCGCTAGATCCTCGTCCGCCTATCGCCGTGCTTGCCGGATCTACACAACCTCGTTGATGCCATTCCGAACAGATCTCGCCGCTGCCACCCCTTCCGAACAGATCTCGCCGCTGCCACCCCTCCCCCCCCCCCCCCCCACCCACACACACACACACACCACCCACACCCCACCCACCCACCCCCACTCTTGTGAAAACTTTTGCCCACGTGTTCGCTCGTTTCCACGAATTCGTCGGGCCCTCGCCTACCACATCCTGACATCAACCGCCTCTTCCTGACCTTTCACCGCCCATCCCTGCTCCATCCGCTTGGTATTGAATGTATAATGTTGCTCCTTAAGAAAATCTTAAAACTTCCTGATCTCTAATCTATACAAGTATTTGGCTAATTAGATGCAGTATTCAATTTTGGTTAATCTTGCATCATAGCTATTATGGACAATTTACTTTATCATCTTAACAGAAGTAATATACTTAACATTAACGCTTAAGTTAAAAAGGATTCAAACAGCCGACCCCAAAAGTTGATGAGGCTTTGTTGTTGTTGATATTCTTGAAATAGAAAGTAACAGAACCATTTGACAAACACTTTCTGTTATAGACTTTTCTTGGATCTAGTGAAGTTGTCTACATATGTAATACATGTTTCCATTTGCTATTATATTTATTAGAAGGATATGGTTTTTGTTAGTGGTGCAGAGGGCAGCCCTTAAGAGAGATGAATGGAAGAAAAGATTCGAAGAGCCGACTGAAAAGTTTGGGACAAAGGCTTTGTTGTTTTTTTGTATTACTACTATAAGTATGCATAAACATGTGAAATGTCCATATATGTGGTTGCATGACTATCTATATTGAAGAGAACCCAACATACGTTGCCTGACATCTTTTACTCATTCTTTATTTTTTAAAGCATTAAAAAATAGTGCAAATGAGTGTGGGGTCAGAACATTTAGGTTGGGTCCTATTTTGGTCGGTTCCCATTTTTGCTTCATTCAGGTTGGCGGATTGGGTTCGAGGACAAAACCTGACACAGGATAAGACCTATAGGGGCAAACCAAGATGGGTCAAACTCACATACTAACAAATGAGATTGCAGAATCTTAATTAAGAGGCAATAATTATCAATAATTCTTCTATTATCATAGAAAATCACAAAAATGAACAAATGGATTCAAAGTAAGATTAAGGGTCGAGTTTTATCCAAACACCGGGAAGGAAATGGGGATGTTGGAAGAGGAGGAAGAGCTGATATATGTGCTGTCAGAGGGCTCTTGGAACCTGGGTTAGTGAGTGGCATCACCAAAGAGGCACGGAGGGCAGCTATTGCTGTTTGGTTCTGCAACAAGACAAAATGTCAGCTGATTTCAGGTCTACAGACGAACAGCAGCAAGCTGCAGGGGCACTAGACATTTGGGATGGGCCTCGGGTGGTCTTAGGTGGTTGTAGGACCTGCAGGCAGGTTCCTGTGCAGTTGGGCAGCAAGGGGACTCTTCTGGTTCCTGGCAGCAGCAACGAGGTGAATGTGTTTGATTTCAGGTTGTAACAGCACAGAATAGAGGAACAGAAAGATAAGAAAGAATAAATATGAGAAAATGAAATTAATTCAGCTCTAGAAATACAATAAAATATGAAGTAGCCACCTAATTCTAGAGGTTTGGTGTAATAGCATGTACTTTTAACACGTACAAAGTTCTTATAGCCATAGAAAGCTCGGTTTGAATTAAAATAAAATATGAAGCAGCCACCTAATTCATCCCTATCATAAACAAACCATCCCTAATGGACCAAACGAAATAATGAACCACACTAGGGGTGAGCATATCTTGGGACAAAACCGAAAAACGTTCTGAAATAAGCAATTCGGTTCGGTTTCCAATGTCAGGTTCGGTTTTCAGTTTTGGTGAACTGAAAAATTCGATTTTTTGGTTCGGGTTTCGGTTTTGGGCTTTGGGAACCGACCCGAAACAAAAATCAATTTAAGATTACCTATATACCCTCAACCCTATATATTTGTAATTTTATTTAATTTTCACATTCCTTAATTGTAATTTATTTGTTTTTGTATTGTATAAATATGTCATTATATTGATTTGTAATTAATTGTTGTTGTTTGATTGATACAAAAATTGCATCTGTAAAATACTTTAGCATGTCCCATTATGCAATGGGCCCAGCAACATTGGTCTAACCGATTGGTTCGGTTTCAAAAAAAAATTTGGTTTGGTTCTGGAAATTTAGGTTCGGTTTGAGGAAATTTAGGTTCAATTGAAACGAATCGACCAAACTGTTAGCGTTAAAGAGGTGTTAAAAAAGGATATGGATTTGACATTTTGTTAGCGTTACATGGGACATGGCTCTTAACACAGCTGAATGGAAGAAGAGGATTCAAACAGCCAACCCAAAAATTTGGGATTGGGGCTACTATAAATAAACCACTTAACCAAGTCTAATTTGAACTTGAACCGGACTCAGATTGGGGATGGTACTCCATCACAACTACAGCCTGACTTCGTGATCGGTTGTAATTTTGCAACATAAGCCCAAACCAAATTTGATGAATTTATGTCTTATACACCGTCCACTTTCGGTTGTGGATGACTGCCACATGTCCTAGTAAAAACCAAACCCGTGTGCAAGGCACCAAGCCACGCATACGTGACAACTAGCCTTAAACGCTGGTGGAGCTTTTAGATTCCACCGCCGTGTTTGAAATAAATATCCTTGATGAATAATCCTATCCAAAGAACAAAACTAAATTTTATGAAAACCGCTATTCCAAACAATTGTTCAGTTGGTCTGGGGTGGCATGGGCAATATCGACCTTACTTGCAGTCCTAATTATGGGATAACAGAGGTTTATAATCATAGTTTTCACTATTCAGATATAACTGGCAAATGTGTTAATATCCATAAATGTGATCTTTGACCAATTTTTGCACTGTGACAGATTGCAAGCTCTGTCAAGAAGGTCAGATAGATATACAGAATAAAAAAAGAAAGTCAAATGCAAAAAAGATCACTGGTTTCCAGGTACTCTAATAGTTGTCTTACTTGAACTAAAATACTTATTATTTTGTTCTTTCCCACTTCAGCAAATACTTCTTTTGGATCATTGATGTTTATGACCTGGATTTGCTTCAATGCATCGTGTTTTTCTTATATTTCTAGCATGCACTCTTAGACAATGATATAATACTCATTTTCTTAAAACAGTTTGCCCCAGACAATCCATCTGAAGTGTTAATAACATCTGCCGATTCACAGATCCGAGTCTTTAATGGTGTGGATATGATTCACAAGTTTAGAGGTATAACTACTTAAGACTGTCTTGTGCTGGAGTCTGTCTTGATATCAGTTGAATTCATTGTTAGTGTGGAGACATAATGCTTAAATCCTAAGTTGATTTTCATCATGTACATTTTAATATTATTACTCGAGTATGAAATATCAAAACATGCTCTGCTAAATCAATCCATCAAACTGTCTGGCCATATATGAAGACAGGAAGTGAACTATCACTTTTAGTTTCTTATTAATATTAGAATTACTTCGTAAATAGGTTAATCTGGAAGATATATGCTGTGGAGAATATATTGTTGGTGGGATTTGGCTTTACCCAACTCTCACAATTTGTGAAGCTAGGTAGTAGTCATATGTAAGCCTGAAAGACGCTGAGATACCTTTGTTGTTACTTATTTTGGCATTAAACAGTTAAATTGAAGAGAATATAATGGATGATCACAAGAATGAAACCTCCATCCCAAAACTTTGGTGCTTCCTAAGGGAATAGGCTAGTCTGTCTATAATACTAAGTTACAAATAATTCTAATCCCTATTTCTTTAGCAATTAAGTGTAGTATTTATATTAATCATGTATCAATTTTGCAACATAGCACAGTTTTATGAGAGGTATAAAGGCACACAATAACTTTACAACTATGTCTCTCCTGATCTCAAGGACATGTCATATTCTTATATCATCCTGGGTGTTAAATGATGCAGCACAAGAAATAATCCCAATTTAGAAAATAAATTAGGGTTCCCAAGGTTTGGAATTGAGGACAAATAGGGTCAGGGCTTATATGAAGTGGGATAATGGAGCTTGGTAGCTATTTTAGGATTTTGGAGAGGAAAGGGAAGGAACAAGGGTTGCTAGACTTCGCTGTACAGTCGACTTTTATGGGTTGGAATGACGTTGAAACGTAGACTGGATTTTAGATTGGGATTTGATGTGGACTAACATAGAAAAAGTTTGAGACTGTTTTGGAGGGATTTGTAAAGGCTTTGATGGTTATGATGTGCGCTGGGCTGGGACAATAATGATGGGATTGGACTTTTAGGGATTAAATAAACACTTGGATCTGAGGATGCTGGTGTTTATGTGTAGGTTTATTGAGAGGGAATATGTTTGTTGACTACTGTTTGGGATTAAAGAGGAAATTGTAGTCAGTTTCAGATTAGGGCAGCAATGATTAATATGAAAAGGATTTTGTGATTAATAGGGGGAAAATTTATGAAGAAAAGAACAGAGAAAGGCTTAGGCCCTGATTGGTATCACTTCCGTTTATCTTTTTGTTTTTAAAAATTGTGTTTTCAGTTTTTATAACCAATAAACATGTTTGACATATCTAGTTGTTACTTTTTTATAAAAAAAAACATGTTTGATAAGCAACATAAGTACAAATTTATTTCTTGTTTTCATTATTTTAAAAATAATTTTTAGTTTCCAAAAACAAAAAACATAAATACACTTACCAAACATGTTTTTTGTTAAAAAAAAAGGATTTTTTTTCTTTATTTTAAACAGTAAAAAAAACAAAAATAGAAAATTTGAGTTGCATCCCACTTTGTTTACCATAATTCAAGGTGTACCACACTGATTTACCATAAAGTACAATCCCCCCCCACTTCCGTCTCCAACTCACGGTCAACTCCGTTGACCATTAATTTTTGACCGAAATACCCCTTCCCTCTTCCCAGGCTGAGGATGGGGGGGCTGGTAATAATGAAAATTTGCTAGGGGTATTTTGGTCAAAAATTAACGTTCAACGGAGTTGACCGTTAGTTGGAGACGGAAATGGGGGTGGTGGTACATTATGGTAAAGCAGTGGGGTGCACCTTGAATTATAATAAATAAAGTGGGGTGCAACTCAAATTTTCTCAAACAAAAATGGTACCAAACGCCAAACGGGCCCTTAGCTTCACACCCAAGGTTAGATGTGGGAGAAAGCCTTTACACCTGTTATAACTTCACGACCAAAACTAGGGTTTATATGAAATGGGATAATGGATCTTGGTAGCTATTTTTTAGGATTTTGGAGAGGAAAGGAAGGAACAAGGGTTGCTAGACTTCACTGTACAGTCGACTTTTAGTGGTTGGAATGATGTTGAAAGGTAGACTGGATTTTAGTTTGGGATTTGATGTTGACTAACACAAAAAAAGTTGAGTCTGTTTTGGAGGGATTTGTAAAGGGTATGGGCTGGGATAATAATGACGGGATTAGACTTTTAGGGATGAAATTAGGCACTTGAATCTGAGGATGCTGGTGGGTATGTGTAGGTTTATCAAGAGGGAATGCATTTGTTGACTACAGTTTGGGTAATAAAGGGGAAATTGTAGTCAGTTTCAGATTTTGGGCTGCAATAATTATTATGGAAACTTTATGGGCTTGGTGATTAATACAGGAAAAAATAAAAAGAAGAGAATAGAGAGAGGCTTAGCTTCAGACCCAAGATGAGATGGGAGAAAGCCTTTACACCTTTTCTAGCTTCACACCCAAAAATTATGCTTAATAGACGAGGAAGTTAAGACTATACAAATGTATGTGGAACTTAAGGGCTTTATTCATTGTATTTTGCAGTAAGTTGACAATGCTAAGGCCTTTATATAGGGCTCTTATCCAAGATGTCACTCTGAAATAAAATTAGTTATCCTATTGCAAATAGGATGAAAGATGCAACTCAAATAAAAACTGCCAATCCTACTACAAGTAAGAAATTACTGACCATGGAGTAAGTTTAATTATTCTGAAAGAAAACTAACTGGAACAATAAAACCATTCACAAATATCTAAAATTAGCTTCCTACTATTCTCCTTGCTTGGAAGAATTCATCTATTGGTGAATAAGATGTTTCAATGTGTCCTTGCATATCACACTTTCCTTGATCAAAGGGTCCATAATCTAATGGTTAGGTTGAACAATTTACCAAAAGAATTTTCCCAACATAAAATTGGAGCAATCGATTGAATCGCCGCTATCCTAAATAGCAATTATTTTCTCTTAGAGAGGGCTGAAGATGCAGGCTTATGGGTGAGAAAATCGGTTGCTGAGACATCAAACCCTGAAGGAGTCAATATGTGGTCGCCAACACTTAAGAGGTCCTCCCACTCTAGACAAGAGGATCCCTTTTGAATGATCTAGAGAAACAAAACATTTGTGTTTATTTGCAGATGAAAAGGATAATAGGGAGGGCAAAATGTAAATAGGAGACAAGTGGACTTTTGAACAACATGATTTAATTAGTTGCATTCAAAGTCACTTGTGGTTTTCACACCAATGTTGGAAAAGGATCCTAGAAATTATTGAAATGGTCATTCATTGTGGGAGAATCCTGAGTAGAATAATAAAGATAGTTGTCACTTAGGAAAGCACGGGCACTCCTTAAATTGGTGGGCTTTACTTGTTGTGCAACGTCGGACATGTATCGGACAGAAGATGGACATTTAAAATACACTAGGACACACCAAATCAATGCTGTGTCTGTATGGCTGTGATCGAACCGTGTCATGTCTTATACATGTCCATGCAACATAAGTTGTCACCCTAGCCTTTTATCAGACCACATACTAGTCCGGGTAATACCTGGATCATCCAAAACAAGATAGGACTTAACTTCAGGTGCTCTTGAATGTCACCAACATATCCAATGACATCCCTCACAACAAGCAAATAGAGACTGAACTACAGTCAAGATCAAAACACCTTCCTACCAGAATTTCGAACACACTAAACTATTGTGAACAATCATCTTGGAACCAACAATACACATATCTGTCATGATATACTTTTCCACTTGTCCTAACATGGAACAGTGCTATAGAGTGATGGTAATAAAGAGATACTCTTCTTGCTATAGAGTGATGGTAATAAAGAGATCCTCTTCTGGCATCATTGGGATCACCACCAGGAAGCGAAGTTTGGGTGGACATCAAACTGGTTTATGCAAGATGTTGCAACTGCTGGCTACTATAAATCAACAATTATAGGCTATACCAAGACATGGTTTGCTTGTATGGTTGTGCAGCACTTGCAGACGCTGCGATTGCGGATTCTCATCATCAAGAGACGAGTTTTCCTCATCAATAAGATTGAATCTTTTGTTGATCCTCTGTAGATGCCAAGACACATTTAATTTCCTCGTCACTGGCCACTTCTTTACCCTGATACTGAAGGTGATCAATACGATTTTGAAAGGTGGTCATTTCCTGACTAGTTTGTTTTAACTCATCATACTGCTATTCATTCATGAGATTACTCAATCACCAGGATGGGGGAACTTGTTTTGAATCTTTTGATGCGCAATCTGTTACATGACAACCGTGCAACCAAAATAATCTCCATTCAGAAAGAAAATTAAGTTTCTAAGGTTTGGAACAGAGAGAAATAAGGCTTAGGGTTTATATAAAATTAGGGATAATGGATCTTAATAGCTACTTTAGAATATGTGAGAGAAACTGGAAGGAAGATGAGCTGCTGGTCTGCACTGTGCAGTTGGATTGTAGGGGCGAAAAAGAGATGGTTCCAAATCAGAAGTAAATTATGATTGATATATAATGTGGCTTAAGGTATCCAAGATTGGGTGTGTTTGGAAAATTTTCAAGGTTTTTTATGCTTTTGATAACTATTTACTGCCTGAAACACAAATGACGGGGTCCTACCTTGAGGATGAAAAAAGGAAGTATGGTATGAGATAATGGTGTGCTTTGGAAGGATTTAGGCTGTATGGAAGGAGTGCGAATGAGTTTAGGAGTATTTGGATTTAAGCTTAAAGGAGAAATTGTGGACATATTAAGATTTGGACAACAACTAATATGAAAAAATAAGGGTTATCGTGTGAATAAGTAACTTTTTGAAGTAAAGAAAAAAGAAGGGGGAGGGGCAGAGGTGGAGGATTCACCATTTTTCTAGGCTACATGCCCAAGAGTTGTGCTTCACACGTAACAAACTTAAATAAAAAACGATAATCCTATTAGGAGAAATAACAATTTGATTTTACAGAATTGACTTAGACATTGCAGGATAAACATCAGAGAACGCTATGTTCTTATATAGTAATATTATCGGTGGTGTTGTAGTAAATGAATTATGGGCTTGTAATTATTTGAAGAATTATGTGGCTAGGGATGTTATCATGGTAGTTGATGTTTGTGGTTGTAGTATCTCTTGAATAGGTTGATTGTTTGTAAAAATTATGACGGTTTGGTGCTTAATCCTGGTGATCCAGGTTAAGTATTCCAAAAATAAACCTATTGTGCAACGCGAGCTTTATTTATCTGTGCATCCTCCCTCGAAAGTTACAAGGCTAAGGCCTTGTGTAACGCACAAGATTTTTCGTTCCACCGAGAAAATGTTGTACACCATATCAAGCTAAGAGGTTTAGTTGGAAGCATAGTTTACACTATCGGCCGATACCGATCCGATACGGCCGATACCGATACAGTTTGGCATGTCCCGATCTGATACCGGCCGATACCCGATGCTAACCGATACTGACATTAGTGGTATCTTTTTCGGTCAATTCGACAAAGAAATTGAATAAAAACAACAAATTAGTAAGGGTGTAAAAGCATAGTAAGGTTGTAAAAGCATATAAAAGAGGAAAACTTATCTAGCGCATGTAAATCAATCGACAAGGGTGACTACTATTTCATTCAATTTCAAAAATACTAAGAAACAACACTGAAAATACTTAAAATTATGCATAAATGTATAAAATATATTTTCTAAAATATTAATAATTTACTAATAATTTGCTTTCCGATACCAAAAAAATCCGATACTCCAATCTGAAATCGCCGATACTACTGATACTGTCGATCCCAATACTCATAGGAATGGTCCGATACCGATACTTTGAACCTTGCCTTAGAATTCTCTAGAGCATGGTGGAGTTCTCTTGAATTCTCATGAGGCATTCCTAAGTTTCTAAAAGTTATAGAATCTTTTCATCGTGTAAATATCTTAGGCCTAGAAGTTTCTTTCCCTAGAAATTTTAAGGCCCTTGAAGTCCTATAAATAGACTGGGGGTCTCATTTGCTCCTCACAATCAAAGAAGTAAACTTTCTCTAGTAAAGTTTTCAACTTTCCAATATCTTTCTCTTTTGCCCTACATTTTCTCATTCGTGCCTTAGCGATTTAGCTAAGCGTTTGGGGAAGGCTTACACGGGTCATCGAGGAGGAAGTTCGTGCGCCGCAGGGAGCGAGGTATAGGTAAAAACACTAAGTCCGTGACAAGTAGTATCAAAGTGAATGTCGGTTGGTGCCATGTCGACATTCGAGGATGTCCGGGACAGGTCCGCGTCACCTAAGCAGAGGAATGCCAAGACCAACAAGAGGGAAAAGAACAAGGAGCCTACGGCGGAGCATACCCTTGCCGATCTTACAGAATGTCTTGAGATCTTGGAGATGGATTTGAGAAACATAGGGATGCGCATGGCTCCGTGGGCAAAACACGAGGCTAGAGAAGTTCTACGATCGGCTGGAGTGATTTTGCTTCGTCTATGGCAATATTTTAGGAGCAAATCCAAGAGAACCGATCCGCACTTGCGAATGAGCTCAAGACACATCGTGCGAAATTGACTTGCACGGGAAGGTCTGAGGCTACGAGGAGCTGAAGACCGTGGTCGATAGTTGCGAAGAACTCAAGACCAAAGTTGCCATTTTGGAGAAGGCCGTTGCGAACGGTAGACCTTCGAGTAAGGAGGCACTGAGAAGGAAGATCTCCGAGCTGAAACCCTTTAGTGGGGTGCGAGATGCCAAAGAAGTGGAGAACTTCTTGTAGAACATGGAGAATACTTCAAGGCGTTGCACATCGAGGATGAGGTCGGGGTATTAAACACTGCTTCACTGAGTTCACTCTATATTACTGATGATGCTATGTTGTGGTGACATCGCAGGTGCTTGAAAAGAGAGAATAATTTGTGCTTGATTGAGACTTGAGAGATCTCAAGAAGGAGATCAAGTTTCACTTCTACCCAGAGAACTTAGAGTTCGTAGCAAAGCAGAGCTTGTGACAACTCAAGAACACCGAGACGGTCAAAGAGTATATTACAGAGTTCACACGTTTGATGCTTGCGATATCTAGCATGGAAAAGAAGGACCGGTTGTTCTTGTTTCTTGATAGACTTCAACTGTGGGCAAATCAAGAATTACAATAACATATGGTGCAAGACTTGAACACCGACATGGCAGTAGCCGATATGCTCGTCGAGTACATATGGATTGACAACAAAATCAAGGCCAAGCCAAATATAACCCAAAGAGAATGGTGGAGGTGACAATGAGAGCTCTCCTAAGGAGGGTCTGTCCGAGAAAAATGAGCGTGAAAAGGCCCAACCTGAGCGGATAGTTTCGTGTTTCGTATGTGGAGATAATCACTATGCTCGAAATTGTCAGAAGAGGAGCAAACGTGTCAATGTCGTCCGAAACGAGGAGGTGGAGGACGAAAAGTACGAAGTGGGAGCCCACACGAGAGCGTTGTGATTACTCGATGTCACTAAGGTTAAATCCGTTATGTCGAAGACTCCGAGCAAGGAGTTCATGCATGTTGACGTGAGTGTCAATGGCATGAGCACACAGGTATTTGTTGACACGTGAGCCACTCATAACTTCAACTTGGACGCGGAGATCCGTCGCTTGGGTCAAGCATTGGAAAAAGATCCAAGCAAGATCAAGACAATTAATTCGGAGGCATGTTCCGTACAGGGGGTAACCAAGGGAGTTCGCGTAGAGGTGGGACATTGGTTGGGTATTGCCAATGCCACTGCTACGTCATTGGACGACTTGGAGATGATACTTGGCATAGAATTTCTAATTGCGATGAAGGCGGTTCCAATGTTACACTTGAGAGTCGTCAACTTTACAGAGGAGGGCTTGTTATGTACGGTGGGAGTTGCACGAGGTGAGCCATCAAAGGGGAAAGCTATCTCTTTCATTCATCTTAAGGAGGGTAGCAAATGGGAGACAACCTACTTGGTGGTGCTCCAGATAAAGGACGACTTTGAGGAGGATAAACTTTCGAGCGAGACTGAGGATAGTACAAAGGATTTTTTTGAGAAAAAACTTTCGCGAAGGGAGATAGATCGTCCTATCGAATGGGACAAGGGTCAGGAGAAGTTTGTTATGGTCTACGAGGAGGCGGAGACGACAGAAATATGTATACGAAAGTGGAGGTGCAATGAGTCACTCGAGAATTGTGGTGGACATTCCGGTCAACAAAGTTGCATAAGGATTTGTATGCGCAGAGGTATGAAAAAATATGTGCACCTACGAGACAAGGTGGATCAGCGACCTGATAACGTGTTCAAGCCTCTTTATGTCCGGAGAAGGGTACGGATCATGGGCAATGGTGATGCTGTGAGCCGGTTTGTTTTCGATCTTGAGGAAAATATGGACAAGTCTGGAGAAGGCCGCACAAGAAAAAAAATGAACGACATGTGGCGACCATTACTATAGGAGTGGAAGCTATTCGACATGTGGCAACCATGACTACAAGAGTGGAAGATATTCGACTTTGTGCACCCATCGACGAGGACGTCGACGAAACATGTGGAGGAGAATGCCACGCACAAGATTTTTCACTCCACCGAGAGTATGTTGCACAACATGTCAAGCTAAGAGATTTAGTTGGAATAGCCTATAATTATCTAGAGTATGGAGTCCTCTTAAATGCTATGAGGCTTCTCTAAGTTTCTAGAAGTTCAAGAATCTTCTCATCATGTAAATATCTTGGGCCTAGAAATTTCTTTTCTAAAAGTTTTTAAGGCCCTTGAGGTCCTATAAATAAAGTGGGGCCTCATTTGCTCCTCACTACCTAAAAAGTTGTCAACTTTCTCTATTATAATGAAGTTTTTAACATTCCAACTCTCTCTTTTGCTCCACATTTTTTTATTCTCGTCTTAGCAATCTATCTAAGCTTTTGGAAAAATGGTGTTTACACTGATCTTCAAAGAGGAAGTTTGTGCGCCACATGGAGCGAGGTGAGGTGTAAGCAAAAACACGAAGTCTGTGTCACTAGGCTCTCATCAAGAAATCACCACTCAATTAAAATTACTATTCTTTATTGGAAGTAGGATTCCAAAACACAACTCAAATGAAAATCATAATACAAGTAGGAAACTACAAAATCTGGTGTCAATTCAAGATTTATACGATAAAAGTAACTAAACTAACAAAACCTAATTTCATAAGTATCTAAACTTAGATCTCTATCATTGACAATACTTGATAAATATCTATGCAACATCCTACAATTTTAGCTTATACATATCCTCATTTCCCAATATCGCCCAAGTTATTTGTGGCCGCAAGCTCCATATGACTACTTCTGACTCGATATTCTCAAGGCGTTGAAGGTTCATTTATGAAAAAAGCATCTGATAGGACACTAGCTACCAGGAAGTAGTTACTTAAAAGCCCGAGAAGCATAGCCGGAGGGAGAGAGGGGCCAAGGTAGGGCATTGGAAAATTCTTTAATTTTATTTTAGGTGCCCTACCTGAATAAAAGCATGTGCTGACCTTTTAAAATTCCTTACGTGAAGTCCAAGTTCCAACAATTTGATTTGTTTCCTATTTCTCTTCCTGATTTCTAATTAGGAAAGGTTTTAATCAAATCTCTTCAACTCATTAATACACAAAAAAATGTATTAGGATTTATCTCTCCAACTTCCTTATGCATCTCTTGTCCTATTGGATTTTGGCTCTCCAAGTTCTCAACTTGCCTATTTTGTTTTCTTCTCTTGGTCAAACTAGGAAGTACTAAGGGTTTTTTTTTTCAATTTTGCTTGGAACTATTTGGAAGGAATAACAAAAGAGGAAATTTAAGGTTAGTAAACCTATTGTATTATTATTCATTTAATGAAGAAATTTAGTTAGCTTTCATGTATGTAATTTTACTTAATTATAATCCACAAATATTCTAAGATACTCCTCAGACCAATAGATGCTTGTGTAAGGAGTGATAATATTAGTTAGTGGAGCCACTAGGACCAAGCTTTTTAAGGCGATATGAGACGGTGATACGGCAAAGCCCTGAAAGGCCTAAGTGTGACCTCAAGACTAAAATTTTGGGACGTACATTAGGTATTTATGACAAACATGTAATTACTAAAACTTGTACCCGAAGTCGTAGAAGTCATAGTAATGCTCTATCCGGATAAGAAAAAAATTGAGTCTCTAACTAGAGGAGGCAGAATCATGATTACCTACATCCACCATATAGACATCGAATATGATACGACAAGTTTCGTACACAGCAACACAAATTCAATTTGTGTATTTTGGAGTGTTTGTGGCGTGTCCAATACGACACAAATACGACAAAGATTTTTGGAGTATTTATGCTTTCTTAACTGCATGTGAGGAACCGAGGAGGCAAAAATCCCCTTGGAGAGCGAACAAAAAATCGTCAAAGCAAAAAAGTGAAGAGAGCGTGACATGCTTATCAACATATGCCAGAAGTCATTGCCAGTGTCGAAATCCTTAGACTTTCATATAAGAAACGAAGAAAGAGAATCAATGAGAAAAAAGGTGAGCGAGAGATAAAGGAGATTTACATATTGGTTAATGGTAGTGCTTCTTGGAGTTGGAAAAAGAGAGGGGATATACTGAGTTAGGACAAACACATAAAAAAAGAAATTGGAAGATGAAATACTATTGTTCCTAAAATATCTAATAACTATATTAAATTATTAATAACATTGTCACGTCCGCTTCTAGAATATGACAAGCCAGAGTGTGTAACATGTGCCTAGGCTATGCGGCTAATGAATACTTCGATATTTGTACCCGTGATGGTCTTCTATAAGTTCTAAGATAAGAGTATCGGGATGACATTATAAAACTAATCCTTAACATCTGAAACATAAGAAAGTACTGTTATAAGTTTGGTTACAATCTAACACCAGCCTAACACAATTTCAATACTAGAATACATATATACAATAGAATATTAATACATATTACATAATTGAACCGAAGATACAACAAAAGAACACTTCACCTCTAGCTTCCTATTCCTGCTCCTCGTTCTCTTCCACTCTATACAACGAGATAGCCTCATCAGATTCGTCTTCCATACCTAGCGAACAAATACTAGGTTGTCAACGACATACAAGCCTCAAGCCGAAAAAACGCTTGGGAAAAATAAAATATAGATATGAACCAATAGAGGATAAAATTGTTATTCACTAGAAAAGATAAACCATCCTAGTTTCTAAAGCCTACAACCCAAGCAATCATAACTACCAAAGTTTATAAATCCCAACACTCCAACTTGCATCCTAAACCTATTTCAAGCTTAGTTTGCAGTAATGGGCCGATACCGATATGATTTAGCGTGTCCATATACTGACCGCTTCTGACCGATACCAACATTTGGGGTTTCTTTTCCATTGACTATCATTTCATTCATTTTCAAAACTACTAAGAAACAACATATAAAATACTTGAAATTATACCTAAATGTATAAAATATATTTGTCTATATATTTTTTTTAATTTATTAATATATTTTTTATACCAAAAAATACGATACTCCGGTCTGAAACCGTCCATCCGGATACTCATAGGAAGGGTCCGATATCGATAATGCGAACCTTGATTTCAATTCACGAGATAAGACATTTTCTAAATGAAATGCAATTGACAACACTATAGTCACACTAAAAGAGAACCCTAACCTATTGTTTTTTAAAATATAAGTGACAATTTAGAGTCTTTCTGGAAAAGTCTGCATTTCTTCATTGAGAATCCCCTATTATATGGACAGAATACAAGCTAATTTAGGAAGGAATGCATGCCAATCTTCAGCCTCTAAACTAGCTAACCAGCTAACCTACCATATACACATCAATCTAATTATAGCAGCCTACCAGCCAACCTACCATATACATCAATCTAATTATAGCAGGCAGCTAGTATATCATAATTAAGGAAAGAATAAATTTTAATAACGTAGCTGTCCAAGGGATAGAATCCGCTGGCCTTAAATGTGTAGTTATTTCCTTTGACATCCCCCCTCAAATTGATGCTGGTAAATCGACAAGCATCAATTTGCCAACGAGAAAATGATCAATGATGGCGCTGACGTGGCATGGATTTGGTCAAGATATTTGCGATCTGCAGAGTAGTGGAGATATGTGGAAGGGTGATAACCTGATGATCATAGGCTTCCCTGATTGAGTGACAATCAACCTCGATGTGCTTGGTGCATTCGTGATAAACGAGGTTGGCTGCAATTTGGATGGCACTAGTATTGTCTGTATGTAGTGGAGTAGGATGAACTGGATAGAAACCGAGCTCTGTGATGAGACCATGCAGCCAAATGATCTCGGATCATGCAACAGACATGGCTTGATACTCTGCCTCAGTAGATGATTTAGAGACGTGGTTTTGCTTCTTGCATTTCCAAGAGATAAGGGCATCACCAAGAAACATACACCAGCCGGTAGTAGATTTTACGGTGTCTCGGCAATCGGCCAATCAGCGTCACTATAGGCCTGTAGCTGAAGTGAAGAACTTGTAGGAAGGAATAAGCAACGACTAGGTGTGCCAAGAATGTAACGAATTATGCGGCGGACGACAGATAGATGGAGATGCATTGGAGCTTGCATGAACTTGCTGACGGTGTGAACAACATAAGAGATGTCTGGTCGGGTAATGGTTAGATAGATAAGACTACCAACCAGCTTTCGATAGATAGTAGGATCCTCAAGAAGCTCCCCTTCGTCACATCGATATTTCACATTAAGTCTATGGGATGTAAACCGAAATAGTGTCCGGTAGGCCGACTAACTGAACCAGATCCTCACTATACTTGTGTTGATGCAAGAAAAGACCGTGAGGCTGATGATGCACCTCTAAACCCAAGAAATAGGTGAGCTGGCCAAGGTCTTTCATGTGGAATGTAGAATGCAACAAAGCCTGAACTGCAGAGATTGCCTCCAAGTCAGAGCCAGTAATGACAATATCGTCCACATAAACAATGAGGACAACGATATCCATGGATGTCTTTTTTAGAAAAAGGGAGGAATCATACTGACTTTGAGTGAAAGAAAAATCAAGCAAAGTGGATCTAAACTTTTCAAACCATACTCTCGGTTCCTGCTTCAAACCATACAAAGAACGTTTCAGTTTACAAACATCATTATGTGAGGAGGTAGGCATACCAGATGGAAGTTTCAAGTAAACTTCTTCCTTGAGATCAAGGTTGTGAAAAGCGCTACGCGCTAATCGGGCGGGCACCCGCCGCCTAGCACCTATCCCGCCTAGGCGGCCGCTTAGTTCTAAACGGTTCAAAAAAAATCCAAAAAATCCAAAAAATCTACTATAAATTGTAGAAAAAGTCCGTAAAATCCCGAAACATTCATAGTCAGGTGTCAAGGGCACTAGACAGGCGCCTAGGCGAGTATTGGACGGGCACCAGACGCCTAGCGCCTAGGCGCCACCTAGGCGGCTCCCTAGACCGTCTTTTAGAATAGTGCTTGAGATCACCGTGGAGGAATGCATTCTTGACATACATTTGATTTAAGGGCCAAGATTATGATGCAACAAGGACAAGTATAGTTCGAACAATGGTCATTTTGGCGACTGGTGCGAAGGTCTCATCATAGTCGAGACCATATTCTTGTTTGTTGCCAAGTGCCACTAACCGAGCCTTGTAATGGTCTATAGACCCATCGGAACGAAGCTTGATAGAAAACACGAACTTACTGCCAAGGGGTTTTACGGAGGAGGGACATGGAACAACATCCTAGGTTTGATTTTCTTCAAGTGCGAGAAGTTCGATTTCAACAACTTTCCGCCAATACTCATGCTCCATTGCATGTTTATAAGACGAAGGAAGAGAAATAGAAGACAAGGTGGCTATGAAGGATGAAGGAGGAGAGAAACCAAACCTATCTGGGGGTCTACGAACCCGAGTACTATGTCTAAGAGGGGGAGGTGCAGTTGCTGGAACGGGAGCAGCAGTCGGGGTCCAGGAAGGAGCTTGAGGGGGCTCGGGAGGTTCTGAAGGTTGGTGGAAAGTGGCGGAGGAGTGTCGTTGATATAGTAGGAGATGCTTAGAAGGTACTGGAGCTGCAGAAGAGTTAGTAAACATAGGCAAAACAGAAAATGAAGAAGAAACGGGTTCCTGATGCGTGGAAAAGAAATATTGGTTTACTAGAAAGATTACATTTCTAGAAACTCGAATGCGATCCAAATTTGGATCATAGCAAAGAAAACATTTCTGGTGTACTCAATATCCTAGGAAGGCACATTGAATTGACTGAGTTGTGAGTTCTGTGCGTTCATGTGTAGGAAGATGAACATAATAGACACAACCAAAGGTACGAAGGTTCGGATGACCAAATAACCTGGTGAAAGGAGAGTCGTGGTTCAACGTGGGAGATGGCAATCTATTGATGAGGTGGACAACTGTGGAGAGAGCTTCACACCAAAATCGAGAGGACGTAGATGACTCTAATAGGAGAGTGCGAACTACATCAAGAAGGTGATGGTTCTTCCTTTCAACCACCCCATTTTGTTGAGTTGTTGAAGGGCAAGACCGTTGAGAGAGATGCCATGATTATGTAGGAAGTCCTGAAACAAATGAGACATACTAACCCCCATTGTCAGAACGGAGAATTTTGATAGGGGCCAAAATTTGGGTCTGAATATATGCATGACAAATATTAAAAATAGAAAATACTGTCTTTAGATTGAAGGAAATAAATCTATGTGAAACGGCTATAGTCGTCAATAAAAGTGACAGTATTTGTAATTAACATGAAAAGTGACTGGTGCCATACCCCACACATCACTATGTATCAGATCGAAAGGTTGGACTATATGTTGTGTGTGAACAGGAAATGGCAGTCTTACTTTTGCTGAGTCTGCAAGAATTGCAATCAAACTGAACAAGCACTAAGAGATGGTGATTCTTTATTCTCAAGAAAACCTGTATTTTAGTAAATCATGAATTACATTAGAGTTTGGATGTCCGAGATGTTTATGCCATGCTCGGTAATCAACATGAGCAGAATTACAAGTGACAAAGTACAAAGGAAAAGGAGAGAAATGAAATTGAAGAGGAAAAAGGCGTGCACTCTAGGCCCCCTCGCGATCATCCGCCCTGACTGTTGATCCTGCACAACACAGCCAGATTTAGAAAATTCCACTTTACAATCATTATCAACCGACTGATATAGACACAAGATTGGTGGTAAGACCGGGAGCTAATAAGACATCAATAAGAGCGAGAAACATCACCAGTGGCCGTGATAGGTAAATGATTGCCATAAGCAGTATGGATTTTGAGGTTTCCAAAATATTTCTTTACATTGGTAAGAGAATCAACATTGTTTGTCATATGACGGGAAGCCCCGGAATCAAAGTACCAAGGAGATGATGTAGAGAAGGGTTTACCTGAGAGTCCTAAAGCTGAAAATTGCAGAAATGGTCATTTGTTGAATCATGTCAGGGGTCACGGATTGGACAGGAGCAGGAGCACTTTGTGTCAGAGGTGTTGTATTCGCAGAACTATCAGCACTAGAAGAGCCAACTGAGACCGTACATGTTCTCTGATTTCTTTGGGGGTCGAGTAGGGCATTCCTTGATGATATGGACATCCTTTTTTCAGTACTTGCAGAATTTTCGAGGACAATTTGCAACATAATGGCCAAATTCAACTTGCCTCTTGGCCTACCTTGTGCTGCATAGGCCACAGGAACAGATGTAGATCGTCGTTGTTCCATGGTGCTTTGAGTGAGAAAGCATTGTTCCTCGCGAAGGAGATCATTGAGGCATCTATCCAAGGAGGGGACAGATTCTCGGTTCATAAGATTTGATCTGGTGCCTTCAAATTCAACTCTCAGTTTCATTAGAAATTGATCCCTCTGTGTAATTTCATGGACAGATTGAACAAAACTAAGACCTTCGGATGGTAAGCCAGCATAAACTATATCAGTGTATTCAACCTAAATATTAGTGAATCAAGAGTAAAAATCAGAGATAGAAAGACTATCCTGTTGAAGAGTGCCCAACTCATGTTCAAGCTGGAGCCGATGAGCAGTGTTTTGTTGACTATAGATCTTCTTTAGGTAAGTCCACATCTGAGCTGCAGTCTGAGAGGATCGAAGGTTCAAGATGATGTTGGGTTCGACAGATCCTAAAATCCATGCCATAACTTGAGCATCCTTGACTTCCCACTTGGTGTGCTGGTCTTTTTCTTTGTTTTTTGTCAGGAGTTGGGGTTACTTACATCAACATGTCCCCACAGCTCCTTACCTTTGACGAAAATCCTAAAGTGAAACGCCAAAGCAGAGTAGTTCTTGCCATTGAAACGAATCAAAGAAACATCAAGACTTATCTGAAGACTAAGGAACTTGAGAGCAAGAGAACTTGATCAAAAATAACCAAGACTAAGGAACTTGAGAGCAAGAGTCTCTTTTTTCATTGAGAATAAAGAGTCTTTCTGAAAATAACTACATCAGACTTATCTGGTCTGTCTCGTACTTATTGTCAAAGGAAATAACTACACATTTAATGCCAGCGGATTCTATGCCTTGGACAGCTATGGTTATTCAAATTGTATGTTAGTTTTACATGAGTTTATGTGCCTAAAACCTTATGCTTTAGCAAAAGCTTCTTTCTTCCTCGTGCCAAAGCCTATGCTTTTCCTCGTGCCAAAGCCTATGCTTTAGCACAATCTTATTTTATTATTCTGACATTATGCGCTTAAAGGTTTATGCTTTAGCAAGCATAAACCTTCTTTCTCCCTCATGTCAAAAACTATGCTTTAGCATATCTTCCTCACTCCCTTATGTCTTGTTCTCTTGAACTGATATAGTGTTTCCTCTGATTACTATGATCAATTTATAACTACTGTGTAGACAACTAGAGTATATCTCTGTATCCTATAACAAATAACTTTATCAAAGATTGACGGCAAATCGTACCTCTTGCATTATTTATGGATAAACTTACTAAACACATTTAGGATGAGTTTACATGTTGTACGTTGTAGATGTGGACATGTTAGGTAGTGTCGGTCCTGAGATTTAGATGGTCATGTTCAAAAACTAAAGATAAGGCCCCCATTTTACGTTAAAAAAAAACTTTTTTGCCTATGTCATATATTAATGATACAAGTTTAATTTAATTTTCTTAAAAAAATGACGCATGTATATAAGTCAAAATTAATAAGAAAATATCGCTTAATTAACTTTCATGTATGATCAGAATTATATTGTTTGAATGACTATAACGTCTAAATATTAGAAAAATAATACTCAAATTTGCAAAATCTTCTTAAACTTATTTGTAGAAGAAGCTTGTTAGCATAAGATAAGACGAAGCATGTTGATCAAAATGTTCAATATACATACTAGCATGAATTTTTTTGATACAAAAATATTTTGGTTTGAACCATCTTTTATTTTTAAAAACTTGTGTTTTATTTGTTATGATTATGTTAACCAAGTTATTTCTTCCAAGTTTCAACCTTGTAATTCTTTTCCACAAAGGCTAGAGGTTTTGTGGCATGTTTAACAAAATAAATTCAAATGATACTCATCGAAAAAAATTAAAACCACATCCCCCCCCCCCTCCCCAAAGAGCTTGTGTTTTTTACTTGCTAATTAAGACTTTGTTAAACAATATATCGAGTTATTTCTTGCAACGTAGTTAGTTTTTTTTTTTTTTTTTTTTTTTTTTTTTTTGTAGAGTCTAGAGGTTTTTGGATATAAATTTTTCACAAAAAAAATTCAAAATATTAGTGTATAAGTGTGTCTCAATATTACTAATCAAATTATTCATTTAAATTTTATTTTTGGATAGAATACATTTTAGTCCCATGTTACACAAAGGTAGAAAAATGTTACATGTAAAAAAAAAAAGAGAAATAAATTTATTATAATAAAGTATAGATGCAAGAGATTGAACCTTGTACCTCTCACCTGCAAAGCAAACACTCAAACCATTTGAGCTACATTCTCACTTTATCTTATTTAATTATTCATTTTAAAAAATATAACAGAACTTCCAAAATTAAGGGTTCTATATATTAGATGGTTGTGTTCGGTTGCTCCAGATGAACATGCTCAGGACTGGACCTGATGTTAGGAGTGATAGGATCTTAACTAGTGGACCGCAATGTTAAAGAGTTTACCCTTGATGTAGCAGAATGTAATAAGTGGTCCATATCTATGTTATCCGGACTCTCCATTTTAGGGAGAAGTAACCTTGCCCACCCGATAGGACATAGGTATGGATATGAAATCTGTATCCGATCCTCCATGGTGACAATTGGATCCTTCATGGTCCTTCATGGTGACAATCGGAAGACTGGTAGTGAAGTAGATAGTTTATTTTAATATGATAGAGTGGTAGTAAAGTTATAAAACCTTATATATTTAATTACATGATGTCTTTTTAAAACCATATAAATTTAATTATAAGCTTAAATATATGAAATCATGCAAACTTTATTACAATTATGTATTTTTATGAAATTATGCAAATCTAATTAGAGAGTATGTCTTTTTATGAAGCCGTGCAAATTTAATAACATGATGTGTCTTTTTATAAAATCATGTTCAAATATATATATATATATATATATATATATATATATATATATATTTAATAGTCGTATTTCCATACTCGTATCCAAAATTTGGATTCTTTTTAGCCGAGTATGTATGTCCTTCAATTATGAATTTGAAGGATCCGACTCTTGGATATGTATCAATACCCGACACCTGTACCCGAGTCCAAGTAACATAGGTTCATATGTTCGAGCCTAAATTTTGGGATAGGCTTTCTCGTTGCCATAGTCGTTAAAAGTGCGAAGCAAAACCTGATGGCAAAAGCTTGCACATTCTTCTTTAAATATGGTTACCTTACCTGGGGTACCAGGCAAGTCTCAGGGCATTTTTGGTTAGCTATAAAATAACAGGAAAGAAAGTCGAAAAATTATACCCACTCATTATCATGCTAATGATAATTATATTCCTCGGACATATGTGTCATTTAAATAAAATGGGTTGCTATTGCAGGTATTGCATACAAGAATGTGATCCATGCCCTCATGCATTTAATAAGAGCATACTGGAGAGCTCACTTTGCCTGTTTTCTCTTTTTAATTTAACATTCTGAGAGTGCCCTCCTAGTTCATCATGAAAAGACAAATTGTGATATATATTATGAAATGAATGAAGTTTAAGGTATCTGTGATTGAAGACATAGTTTTATCTTATACATTGTGCTAACTCTCCATTCTGATTGTGCAATGGCCAGGTTTTCGGAATACCAGTAGTCAAATATCTGCATCTTGTTCCTTGGATGGGAAATATGTAGTATGTGCGAGTGAGGACTCTCATGTATACATATGGAAGCGAGACGCAACGCGCAATGCAAGTGCTGGAGGAAAAAGCAAAGGATGGCTCACCACTCGTTCTCACGAGCACTTCTATTGTAAGGATGTGTCAGTTGCCACCCCTTGGCCTTGTGGTGGGAGCAACTATGAGCCATCACCATCCCTACCATCATGGTCCAGGAGGCACACTGAAGACCTGCCGTCTAATCTTGAGTATAGCTTCTCCAGCAGTAGGAGCCACCAGTGTCCACCTCTCCCAAAGAAGAGCTTCTCAGGAGAGCTGCACGACCCTTCCTGTTCAGGATCAGGGATAGGAAGCTCCTCGTCTGTTTCTTCCTCAGCTTCATTGCGTTCTCGTTCTGGTGCAGCGTCCTCGTTTTCATCTTCTGCGACTTCCTCTTTGTCTTCTTGGGGATGGGGAGGTAATAGTAACAGAATCAGCAGCGGTCTGGAAGCTGCAAATGCATGGGGTCTGGTGGTTGTTACTGCTGGTCTGGGTGGGAACATCAGAGTATACCAAAATTTTGGCATGCCACTTAGACTTAGTCGGCAGCCCAATCTGTTTTAAAATTGAGTTCCTTGAATGTCATTTTTCATAGACGGAAGGTGACTGCCTCCAAAGTGCATAGTGGTGAAATATATGGTTTTTTTTACTGGGAGCAGTCGTTGAAACCAGTTAGATGAAGAGCAGTCGTTGAATCCAGTTAGATGAAGGATGTCATAACAATGAACTGCCGTCCCCTTTGGTGCACATAGCTGCTTTTCATAGGAGCAAGTGGACATGCTTTTCCAACCCGTAGTTTTTGTACTCTAGAAATTATAGGCATTTTCCTTTTCAATTTTTACACAGGCACAGGAAACTAAAGTGTCGATGGTACTTTGAAACATTTTCTTCTTCTTCTTTTCAGTTTGGTACTTGAAACAGTCTTTGAATCCCTTTGTATGCTGTGGATTTTTATTTTTAATTTGCAAGTACTAGTCTTCTTTAGGTCGCAAGCCTATTTATCTATACTAGTGAAAAAAGAGATGTTGAATGTCCCCCTTTGGGAGTATAACTATGACATAATTTCCTTGTCGTATAACCTTTGGTTATATACATGGAACAAATTACAAATGGAAAAGTGCTATGTATATTATTGACAATGAAAATAACTCCAGATGTAAGAAGGAATTGTAGCCACTCCTAGTAACCTTAATCGTATGGCCGATCTGACAGGACAGATTCACTCCATGAAAGCATAAAGTCACGTGTAACAGCAGGTAAGTCTGCACCATAAAATATCAAACCTAAGGTATTTTGAAGAATGCCATAGATTCTACAGAAAACAATTGTTACTTAAAAATAGACCAAATGGATATGTAATTATTTATACGCACCTTGCAGAACCTCCATAGCTACTGATGGTATATCTACTTCTTCTTCAACCAATCTATACACATCTACAAGCTACAGAGAAAAAAAGCACATTGAAATTGTACCTCAACAAAACAAGGTATACTAATCTATACACATCCACAAGCTACAGAGAAAAAGAAAACATTGAAATTGTACCTCAACAAAACAACGTATACTAATCTATACACATCCACAACTACAGAGAAAAAGAAAACATTGAAATTAACAAAACAAGGTATACTAAGTGATGGAATTATCAGGCTGCACGCATGGAATACTATATCATATGGCTTTAAATTGATAGGGTCTAACCAAAATCAAGACTGGATTGTTCTGAATATTCTTTTTTATTCCTATCTGCTCGGGTTGACCTACTTTGTAACTTGTTTGGAGGATCAGGTGCAAAGTCTTTATCTGCGCACGGCACCGAGATGGGAGCAAAGATGGTTACTTCAAATAATCCCATGCTAATCTATATGTGATCTCCCAAAGTTGTTCTTCCCACCAGTATGATCTCCAAAAGAGGAGCACAGGTCACTTTTCTCCCATGATCTGTATTAATCTCTACAGGTTACCACCCAAGCACAAACAGGATTGGAATAGTTGACCAAATAATCTCAAAGGATAAAGAAACTTCTTATAGAGTCCCACTAAGCTGGACATCTTTAGGACCCAAATACTAATTTTCGAATATTTCTGAACCCAAAGTCTAATTAACCCTTAATTTTTAAGCTGGTGTATTTTTTGCTCCCCCTGAAAAGATTAGTATATTTTCGATCCCTCTGGGAATATTTTATGGGTCCGCCACTAGATAAGGCCTCACTAATAAGTTCTACAAGATCTCGTGTATTGGAATCCATGGTTATGGGCCCGAATCCGTTCATATCGAAACATCCTTTTTTTCGAGCAAAATCCCCTAGTATATTTAAGAGTATCCTTAGACTCCCTAGTATATTTAAGTGTATCCTTAGATGAATCGCCTATCCTATAGCAGTGGACGAGCCCTAAGAAGGGCCTAAACTCAGTTTTTAGGGCAATACAGCATCTTAATAGACCTCACTTTCTCCCCATCCATCCTAATCAAGCCATCACCTAGAAGTGTCAGTCAAGGTTGCAAGTCCATGAACACTATCTTCGGTGAGGGTCACTCTCATGTAGCTTTGACCTTCTCTTAATCTATCGATGTCCCATCCTCACTCACCATGAAGCCAAAGAAGATGTGCAACTAGTTAGGAAGATATACTTCTTAAGATAAATGCACAACTTATTCTCTTGCGACACTCTAAGTACCCCTCTCGAGTGTACAATATCCTCACCCTCACTCTTACTTTAAACAAGTATGTCGTCAAAATAAACAACTAGAAAGCAACCAATAATGAGTACATGGAGTCCTTTAGGCATATGGATATGACAACAGATGTAAGTGATTTACCAAATCACTCATAAAGTCTTTTTTGTGTTTACAACGTACGAAAGAAGTACCCATGAAGTACCCATATGGAGTACAACTTCCTATATGGAGAACCCAGTTCAGAGAGTATAGCAACACCCAATAGCATACGGAGCATGTCCTCTATCCATGTTAGGGAGGACAATTTGCTGGAGGCTAGACACCAGCTAACCAAGGGAAATGAAATACGAAAATGTAGATTGCTCAAACACTATCTGCAGCATTTTTAGCCAAAGGTATGACTCTTAGTTCAGTCTATTATGATGGGAAAAGGCTCATTTGTCGATACTGTTGTGCAGCAATGATTCATCAAGTTGATGCTTACAAAGTTTCGAAGGGTATTTTTCTGATGTCAGTAAGTTTAGATAACATTAAAGCTGAAGAAACTATGGATGTAATTATGTTCTCTTTAGTGTCTATTCAAATATCTTTAGATAACATTATTGCATACCATCGCTCATTGAAATTTACGAAGTAAATGTTTTTCCTTATATTGCATCAACAGGTGATACTTGTTTTCTTTGCTTTTACAGATGCTATAGAGGATTCTATTGCTGTTCAAGATATAGATATTAACCTCTTGAATATGAAGCTTAGAATCTTCAGTTAGAGCCATAATCAGCTGTCGTCTTATACTAGCGTCAATTAGGAACATTCGTGCTCCATCTTTTATAGTGTCGGTGAGGTCCAATTTCTTCTCAACTTGCCCAATCCTTTGTTGTTGCCTGAAGGAAAGTTTAGCAATAAGTTTGTGATATAATCAGACAGTGGCAGCATGAAAGATAAAGCACTTCATGATACTAACATTTCCTTGACTTGCAATGCAGGGTTCCGATTCATTTTGGCCACATTTTCCTTGGCAAGAACTATGAGATTTTCAAGACGCTTCCACTGGAATGCTCCATCTTTGAATAAAACCTGTAATAGCAAGATCATCATTCTATTTCGGAAAACTGAAAAGAAAAATATATATAGTTAGGTTAATTTGCTTTCGACTCAATATGTGAGAATAGGGTTACTCACACCACATAGGAACCTCTAAATAACTAACAAATTCAACTACAGTAGATTTGTACTAAATGTGAAATTACATATGTGCAAAATCACGTCCTATATATAAAACATAAACATGAATATTTAAATGAAATTAGGGGACATCAAATTAGGTAACTACCTTCTGTTGATATTTATGTGCAGTTGACAGGCCTGCCAATGGCACCCGAGTACATATTCATTTTACTCTGTAGAAGTTATCTTCTACATACTCTAAATGAACTTGTTTGGATTGATACTTTGGGTTTGTTGGTAACTTGGCAAGTGTGGGTTTCTTTTCATTTAAGAACCGATATTATCTTTGCTTGAAAATACATTATCTTCTACATAGAAAAGGAAACTTTCTTGACAAGTTAGGGAGTATATAGACCCCCTATTTATAGTATGAGGATTGAGGTCCCCTTATTTCATTAACCCATGCGAGACTAAAAGAAACTGCCGATTTAAGGAATAAAAGGATAACATAATACTCTCATACAAGATTGTCATCTAAGTATAATAATTTTCAAGATGCACTCCACTGTTGTAGGGATACTTTAGTAGAGGGGTTGTTTCAGTATTGGATACTTGTACTCTCTGATACTTCAAGGTATTGTGTCAGTTACACTTCCCTACTTCCATATTGTGGTCCCCTATTTCATTAACCCATGTGAGACTAAAAGAAACTACCGAATAAAGTATTAGAAAGAGATGCATAATACTCTCTTACAAGATCGTCATCTAAGTTTAATAATTTTCAAGATGAAGCACTGTACTGTTGTAGGTATACTTCAGTAGAGGGGTTGTTTCAATATTGGATACTTGGGACTCTCTGATACTTCAAGGTATTGTGCCAGTTACACTTCCCTACATATCCCTACAACACTACTTATAATATATAATCCATATCAGTGAGTAAGTCAGAAGAAAAACATATTAATGCTAGTAGTAGATGGTAATGCTCATAAGATAGAAAGTGGGAACACATATTTTATCATAATTTTCTTCTTCTTTTAAAAAAGATATATTTATTTCCCTATCTTGTGTAGAATCAGCTCCTAGCGTCTGTTATCTTTCATTTTAGTGATAAATAAATTTATATTTTAGATATCTCATTATGAATGTTTGTTTCCATTTACGATAAATGAATTAATGTTAATACTTAATATGTCATTTATCTAGTTACTTAGTCTTGCATATCCACCGTACTGTCACCTAGTTTTTCAAAACTTTTGCATTGCTGCATGTGTTTATATTGTTCTCTCTGTATCCATGCACTATATGAGCACTCAAATTTATATTTATCAATCTTATAACTTCAAGCTAACATCATCATTTTAAGATTTGTTGCAAGCTCCAAACAAAAAATTTGAAAGAGAGGTACGTGCAATATGACCAAGAATGTATGGTTCTAGGTCGGTTACATATAATCATTAGTTTTGTAGGCTTTGAGAAATACTTCTAGATTCCAAGGGTCCTTTTGGATAGACTATGTGAAGGAATCATTGCTAAAAAAAACTGGTATGAGTGCCGGTCTTTCTTATTTCCCAGCGATGTACAAAATCTTAGGTTCAAAGGAGCAAGCTGCACAGGGCTACTTTGGGATTAATTTTGCAGACAGATGGTTCAAAAGGAAGGTTTCAGGTTTAAATGTGAATCATCAAATAGTAAAAAGAAATCATCCTACATAGATTCACTAATGGATAGAGCAAACTGCATAAGACAATGGTAAAAAATTCATGGACAGGGAAGAAAGTCTATCCCCATGACTGCTTTAGCACTTTGCCTATTAGCCACTACGTTGCGGAGTAGAGAGATAGTGTCCGTTATATCGAAAAAGAGAGATTTTAGTTATTTTTAATATTATGTTTCTAAAACTTTTGTTAATAAGTATTTTCATAGTTTCATTGTAAAAGTAGGTTTATCAAAAATTTACCTCTTTAACTTAATCTAACGTCATTAGGAGCTTCTTAAAAAGAATCCAATGTGAACTTTCATGCCGGTCCTAGTAGCAACTCCATAGCTACTCCTAAGCCAAGAAAAATAAAAAAACTAATTGTTGGAAACCACATAAATCATCCATAAGCAATAAGCAATATGGAAGAAAATGAATAGTATTATAGAGAAAATAGGTATCTCAATTTTTATTTTAGTAGTGTCCTTTTTATAAGTCATGACGTTATTTCTTAGAATTTTTACAATAATTTGCAAAGGGCTATAAGATTCTATATCATATGTAGCATATTTGAAATTTTGAACTGATCTATAACCCAATGCCGCTGATTGTCCATATTGCCCAATGTCATCCATTATACCGGTCCAGATTCCACTGTCAGTTATGGCATTTCTCAATAGCTATATGATCTCTGTTCATAAACTTGATGAGATTGCAAGAGGAGAGTGCCCGTTCTCTCCAAATATATTAACAAAGTAGAAAAACATACAGAGCCAGTATCTGCAAAAGACAGGTTTCAACATAGTCCTTGTGGCACAATTTATTTGGACAAGTTTGCCATAAACAACTTTTGACTCATGCTCTACTACATTTACTACATTATGCTCCTCATGGTCAATATACAATTAAGGGATGGGTGTAAAACTGCAACAGCCAACCTGAAGGTGGAGAACCTTTATCCAGGCCAGTCAAGCTGCCTCATTGGCAAGTCAACAAGATCAGCCCTGGAACAGGTATGCTTCAGTTTGGTAGGTGTTGATGGATCTCTTTTGTACTGCGTTGTTAGTTTATTACTTTATTTAGATCAACAGTTTAAACTTATGTGGGTCCATACATATGGTAACATGGGTTTTTTTGTTTTTCCCTTCTTAACTTGGGAAGATTTAAGCATATTTATCTTATTTATAGGGTTAAGTACTTTGAAAGAATCTACTGGTTATTTGTAGCTTTCGTCTCAAGTTCATCCTAAGTCACGCTTTTAAGAGCAAGTTCACAGTCCATCGATACCATACATATTGACCGTATCATATCGGTTTTGGCATGTCCAATCCGATATTGACCCACATCAATACCAACCGATATCGAAATCCGGAATCTCCTTCCTGATAAATCGGTTTTGGCATGTCCAATCCGATATTGACCCACAATTGATACCAATATATATTGATATCGGGGATGTCCTTCCCGATTGATTCAGCAAGAAAAAAAAAACAAGAAGAAGAAGATTAGTATGGCAAAAAACAATGTTCTATGCAGTTAATAACGGTTTTTTCATGATAACGGTCCAGTAGAGTTATAGATATATCACCGATATATCGGTTTTATAACGGTAAATATCGGTTTGCATTTTTAACACAATTTTTATATATGAACAATACACTTAATAGTTTTCTATTATAAAATATGCAGAAAGTATACATATCGTCGAGAAATCCAAGAGATCCAAGATAAAGGAGATCACTTGAGGAACTACATCTCTAATAAGTTTGATGCATGGAGATTTTGATGGCAGAAGATGTAATCTCCATTCTCCATTGATGTGAATGTCATATCATTCAATATCGATTTTTCTGTAGCAAAACCAAAATCGTGAGAAATTGATTTTTTTGTAAACCGATATTTCGAACAATATCGACCATATCGGTTCCGATATTTTACCGATATTTCTGGAAAAAAATATCGGTCCAGGACCGATACCATTATATATCGGTTATATAACCGATATATAACCGTTTTTGACTGCTTAGACAATGTTGACACAATTATTGATCGTGCATCCGAAGATCAACATGCTACAATGTGTCGATAAAATTCATTACCCACACACTTAACAGTCATAGTTGTACAGAGTAAATTCATAATGTTACTACGTCTTAAAATTATTTGATGTAAAACTATATATGGTGGGGGTAGTTCATTCAAAACTAACCGGAAACATCAAACAATTCATAAGATTGTTTAAATGTATAAAAAAAAAATTCTAGTTTTGTAATTAATTTCTTATTATCTTTTGACTTTCCGAAATCAAGAACTACAAAACTCCTATCTGAAAGAGTTGATCTGATCCCCATAAGAAGGTTGTGAAACCGATTTCGATATTGTTAACCTTGTTTTAGAGGTTGCTTCTTGCTTGTGTGCACCATGACTTTTCTACAACACCAATGTTGTGCCTATAGAAAGTGATTTGTGAGTTTTAGCTTCATTCCTGCACCAATGATTTAAGATCTTGACATATATACCACATCAAACCTCTAATGAGAGAAGGCATTATCGGACCCGGCCATGGACAAGTGGGGTTATGTGACCCCACTCAAAATTTGTTTTCATAATATATATATATATATATATATATATATATATTAGAAATAGTCAAAAATGGACTCTTTTTATGTGGTCCTCTCTCTGTCTTCTCGGCGTCTCTCTCTCTCTCTCTCTCTCTCTCATGTCGCGTCTCTCTCCCTCATTCATCAGGTAACACCTCTAAATATATTTGATTTATGTCCTAATTTTTTTAAATAATTCATAATTGATTCATATCCTAATTAATTTTGTCCTTATTTGTTCTTAGATGGCAAGATTTAATCTGCTCTTAGATGTAAAAAAAAATGTTTGCTAGTATAATATTCTGACTAAAAAAATTATAAAAATATGAAGTCAAAATAAACTAGTGCTTGAAAATGAAATATTTTTAATCTTGTTTTTTCTTCAGAGAGAACATTTTTTAATCATCATAAGACCCTACGATGGCAATGTTCATGATTAAAATTGTACGATTGAAGTATGTATTTTAAGATACACTGAATCTCCTCAATCAAATGGTCAAAATTGACCAAAAAGACCTTGTATGACCTGGCTGGAATGACATTAAAGTTTAATATTCTGATTATATTGGGTTAAAAATGTGTACTTTAATGCCAATGGTATTTTGAACTGAATGAAAAAAAAAGAGTAGCTACATCAGGAAAACTAGAATAGACGATCGAGATTAGGTATAGAAAATAAGATTTTTTTGACTAATTTATATGATTTTTTCCTTTATATCTTTATAACTTTTTTGGATTAAAAATTTACTAATCGATTGTGACCCTGCTGCAACTAAATCCTGGCTACGCCACTGAGAGAGGCATGGAAAGCTAAATTTTTTTTCTCTAGCACTCTATACTAAGTGGACTCCAAATACCAGGTTGGTAGATTGGCAAAATTTTGCGTTAAATTACGAGTAGAATTGTAACTGTCCTATATTTCCATGCTCATTTCAAATCCTACTAGTAGCACCATTTCAATCCACTTAAGTGATGGGATCTGCAAAATGAGAATAATATTATAGGTCAAGATCAACACCTTTTCCAGTATCTAGTTGGTGGTGTCTCAGCTTGTCAGCTATGCAACAAATGATTATCGAACGAATGAATTCCTACAGTAATTTGGCTTGACAAAAATTACTAGAGGTCTTAACCTGATGAACTTTCATTGTACCTCTTTCCTCAAAATGTTTGGAGAATTACCAACATGTGAATATTGATCATATAAAGCGATCTATAGCCAAATACAACTGTTCATCATGCAATCAGTTAAACACTGATTTCTGCCAAAACCAACATGTATTTCTAAGACAGACCAAACTAATCAGCATGTTCAGTGATCACCAAAACAGGTTTTTATCATATTTGAGAAGCAAACTAGATACGGGATGTTCTTAGTCTCATGCCCCGGCCCATGGACCCGCCAGGGCATAACCCATGCATGGACCTCGTATGCACCATCACTCACCCACTTGCCAAAATCGTTAACCCTGACATACACATGAAACCATAACATTCAAATATAAACCAATCAAATTCACATTCCATATCCAGTGTGAGAAGACATTTGAGTTTCATAATCTCCCCAACTCAAGGATGAGAAGTCGACTTCTCGACGTAGGCCGTGCAAATGGCCTACCCTCATCCCGATGGAACACAAATCCAATATTTAGTTCTGTATCATTTGTAACAGCCCAGCCCATAGGCCCGTTAGGACATGAGCCATGTATGGACCTCATGTGCATCATCACTTTTTAGTTCTGCATTATCACGAGTAACCTATCTATACTTATTAATGAAGAACCGTTGCGAATTATTTGTTCTCTAGTGTAATTTTTTTGCGGAAATAAAAATTCAATTTGGGGTTACCATTAAGTGTCTTCGGAGCGAGCGACAATGGTCGTGAGTATGTGTCTCGGACGTTCTCTTCTCACCTTGCTAAATATGGAATTATCTGCCAAACTTTTTGTCCTTATACACCACAACAAAATGGTGTGGTAGAACGTAAAAATCGTCATTTGTTGGAAACAACTCGAGCACTTATGTTTCATGCCAGTACACCAGAAAATTTTGGTCAGATGTTATTCTTACGGATTGTTATCTGATTAATCGTATGTCGTCTCATGTCTTCAATGGAGCTACTCCTTTTTCTAGGTTATATCACAATCGAATGCCATTTTCTCTGCCTCTCAAAAAATTTGGGTATTTGTGTTACGTTCGGGATACTCGATCTACCCTTTCCAAATTAGACATAAAGGCAATCAAGTGTATTTTTCTTGGATATCCTAAGGATTAGAAAGGATATCGTTGTTTCTCCCCAACATTGAAAAGATATATTATGTCTCGGAATATTACTTTTGTTGAAACAGAGTTCCCACCACCCCCTCCAACTACAGATGTTGTTCCAAAAGTTTACCCATATGAAAACTTTATATTGTATCATGTTCAGACACAGCAACCCTCCGTACGGGTGCCCTCCCCTACCGAGCCAGTCTTACCGTCCAATGGTCCACAAATCAGTCAGAACCAGCATCATCAGTCTCACTGTCACATGGTCTGCGAACACCAGCTCAGTCAGAACCAGCATCATCAGTCTCACTGTCACATGGTCTGCGAACACTTGCTCCGTCAGAACAAGCATCATCAATGGTGCGTTGGCATTGTCATCAGTCCTCCTACAGCTCCACCGATTCATCACCGCCTGATATACTAGCTCGCCCCGGTCGTGCATATTGCAACCATCATTTTTATGTTGACAACTACAAAGGGCTCGCGAGTCACACTCAGTCCTTGGTGGCTACTATTAATGTGATTCTGATCCTCAATTTTGTAGAGGAGGGACTCAAACACCCTAGTTGGCATACCGCTGTGGAAGAGGAGATGCAAGCACTTCAGAAGAACCATACATGAGACTTGGTAGATTTGCCTACTAGTAAGAATGCGGTAGGTTGCAAATGGGCGATCACAATCAAGATGAAACTGGATGGCACTATTTATCGTCTGAAAGCTCGTCTTGTGGCAAAAGGGTATTCTCAGACTTACGGTAAGGATTATTTTGAGACCTTCACAGTTGTCAAGATAACATCTGTGCGCGTGCTCCTATCCTTAACCGTCCATCCTTCGCTGTAAGTGTAGCAAGTAGATTTATGGCTTCTCTACGAGTTCCGCATTGGCAGACAGTTCTCAGAACCCTGTACTATCTAGCTCAGAATTAGAAAAAAGAAACTCGGATGGAGAATCAGGGGCACACTCATCTTGAGTGTTTTACAGATACGGACTGGGATGCAAGTCTTATGGATAGACGGTCTATCTCTAGCTATTCGATATTTATTGGCGAGAACTTAGTATCATGAAAGAGCAAGAAGCAGAGTGTGGTCTCACGATAAAATTCGAAAGCGGAATACCGAACTATTGCTCATGGCACGGCGGAGGTGTTATATCTGCAACATCTTCTAAAGGAGCTGGAAGAAGGAGCAGGATCTAAAGTAGCAAATATGTATTGTGATAGCGGTCCGCTATCCATATTGCTACCAATCCCATATTCCATGAAAGAATGAAACACATAGAAATCGACATCCACTTCATCTGTGATGAGTATCAAAAGGGGATGATAACATTTCATCATGTGAGAACTGGCGTTCAGATAGCTGATATCTATACAAAGTCTCTTTTAGGCCCTCGTGTTCAGTTTTTTTGTAACAAGTTGGACATGATTGACATATATACTCCAGCTTGAGGGGGAGTGTTGAATATTAGTTATTTAGTCCCACATCGGGTAGAGAATAAGGAGAAGGCTAGTCGTCTCCTATATATATCTCTCAATCATAATATCATTCTATTATTCTCTGTAACAGATCTCGTCGGAGTCCTCGTCAAAATAATATAGCCCCCATGCTGGCTAGCATTGTTAATCCTCTTCCCCGTACTTTGGTCCTGAAATTCATAATGATCTTGTGAGAAAATCACCCTACAATCACAATCCTTAGAAATTCTGATTACAGATAGCAAATTACAGGATAAATTTGGAACATGTGATACAGATTTAAGAACAAGGGTTGAATTAATTTTAATAGTTCAAATTCCAGCTATTGGAGATAAGGAGCCATTTTGCAATCCTTACTTTCATTTGACCATGATTTGGACCATAAGGAAAATAGGTGAGCACCTATGTTACCTGGACTCGGGTACGGGTATCGGTGATATGACTAAGATTTCATAAAAAGACGATCTGTGATTATAAACTAATAGTAAACTTTACTGAACTAGTTGAATAAGTCCCTAAGAGACCGTCCCTTCAGCTCCCCTACTACTTTTCTACCAGTCTACCATATTAAAATAAACTATCTACTTCATTACCACATTAAAATAAACTATCTTCACTACCAGTCTTCCGATTGTTACCATGAAAGATCTGATTGTCACCATAGAGGATCGGATACGGATTCCTCGGATACGGATTTTATACCTATATCCATGTCCTATCGGGTCGACACGGATACTTCTCCTTAAAGTGGAGAGTCCGGGTAACATAGGTGAGCACCACCTGTCGTGATCTGATGCCCCGGAGTCAATAATTCATGACTCTTTATTTCTTTTTGTGCAATTTAGAGCTGAGAGAAAATTACCTTTGTGGGCAACTAAAGAAGTACCAGTTACTTTCTCAACTATGAGCATCTTGTAGGGGCGCTCAAGTTGTTCTTTGTTGAGACTGATACCGCATTACCGCCTATGTTTTCCTCAAGTTTCTGTTCTGTGAGTTTAATATTGGACTGGTAGGCACGAGTATCTCTTTGAAATTTTCCAGAATGTCTTCGATTGTCTCAGTTGTTTTGATTGGGAGGTTTCCTATGTAATTTCCAGTGACAAAAATCACAACCAAAGACCCCCTTTTCGAGGACGCCTAGGATCGCTGGAATATTCTTCTCCACGATTATGATCCTGACTTCTTGTGGCAAGAACATAGGCTTCAGTTTGGATTGAGCCTTTATCTCCGAGCATATTCTTGTGTCGGCTCTCCTCCCTTTGAACTTCAGCAAATATCTTTTCAATCTGAGGTAAGGGACGGATTCCAAGCATTGTACCATGGACTTCATCCAGATCCTTGTTGAGACCTGCAAGAAAGTCATAGGTACGATTTTTTTTTTCTACCAGTTTCACATACTTTCCTAAGCACTCACTACACCAATCATTAGGTTCAAATAGGTCCAGCTCTTGCCATATCTTGGTAAGAGCCGTGTAGTACTCTATGACTCTCATGCTTCTTTGTTTGAGATCCCTGGCATGATCTCTTAATTCACACAATTGGGCGGAGTTCTCTAGGTCGAAATAGGCCAAATTCATCTTGTCCCAAATTACTTTGGTCGTGGTGTAGACAAGATACAAAGACCCAATATGCTCTTCCATAGAATTGATGAGCCAAGACATCACTAAGGCATTATTTGTGTCCCACATTGAGTAGGTGGGATTTGTAGGATCTGGTCTTTATGTTGAGCCATTAAGATACCCAATTTTTCCTCTCCCTCGTATTACCATCTGGACAGACCTTGACCATTGGGAAAAAAAAATTCCATTTAGCTTGTAGGAAGTGATTTGGAGGGAGGAGTTATCAAAAGAAGCAATAGGGTTAATTGTAAGATTCGGTGTAGAGGAAGATTCAGTAGAACCTTCATCTTTACCGTCCTTGCTTAACCCAGTAAGAACTTGCTTGTAGCTATCGGCCATGGTGTTTTTCTCTCAACGGTATCCTAGCTCTGATACCATGTGAGAAAAGATACGGAGAAGAAAACCAAACAAACATTGCTGGAATTAATTAGATACACAGAAAAGAACCAGAATATATATAGGTATTCTGGTCAATAAATTGCCCAACAAAATAGGAAACAAAACAACAAGTCAGCAACAAATCTGGGAACAAACAAGAAAAGAAACAGAATAACAAAAAAATTATTTTTATTCTGGCTAAATTACAACTTGATACCCTCAACAATTACAAATGCTAAACTTGATACCCTTAACTTTGATAGGCGTCAACTTCATACCCTAAAATTTAAAAATGACCAAATTACCCGTGTCCCCTCCTCCCCCTCCCCCCTCGGCATCTCTTTCTCTCCGCCGCGCGAGGGCTGTCGTCGCCTCCGCCGTGGGCGGAGGGGGGCAGGGTTGGGGGCGTGGCGTTAGGGAGAGGGGTGCAGCCGCCGGAAGAGAGGGGGGGAGGGGCAGGAATAATTTGGTCATTTTAAAATTTTAGTGTATCAAGTTGATGTCTATCAAAGTTGAGTGTATCAAGTTGAACATTTGTAATATTTGAGGGTATCAAGTTGTAATTTAGCCTTTTATTCCCTAAAAATTGGGATTGACTAATCAATCCAAAACTGCCTCCGGATCTTTCGAATGCCAGGTTGATCTTCAACAATAAGTATAATTAAGAACATAGCACTTGAATCTGATATAGCAGGAAGAAATATAGATTCTGCCATAAGGTATAAAGAATTACGAATGGAAAAAAAAAGCATGTAATGTTAAAAAGAAAGGATGAAGGCTTAATTAACCTGGATTAGGCGTTCACGAAGAGCAGGATTAGGGTCTGTCAGGAGACGCTTGGCTACATATGGATATGCAACCTGGAAAAGTATTTTTTATGTATTAGAAGTCTGAAAGCATGAATATTTTCCAAGGGATTTGAGATTATAAGCTTTTTGAATCAGGGACTACTTTGAAGTTCAAATGTCAAGAATACTGTTTTATTTCATAAATCTTCAGCCATAGCAAGAAAGACGTATTTCAAGATTATTTACCTCGAGAAATTTAAAATCCGGCTGTAGCGTGAAACATATGCCTTCCTGTGTCAACAATGAACGGATAACAAGAGAAAATCTCTCTGGGATACGAATAGGATACTGGTATACCAGTTGGTTAAACTTCCCTGCCAAATGAGTAGTAGCTACATTATGCTTGAAAATCTGACTTCTAAAGAGATTATATTGAATGAATTTATACCTACTCAGTCTCACCAAAAATGGAAAAGAACTGTCAAAGGAATATAAAAAACATAGTTACATGGAAACAAGTAATACATGTATCATGAACCCTATTATTCATCATATATTAAGTGATCCAGTGATATTCCCTATTGTATCCGCATATTTAACAATACATGTTCCTGTTACACTGAGGAGCTTCTCCTCATTTCTGATCATTTATATGCATTATATCAAGAAAATGGGTAAATTCACCCACTGTTGGATCTGGAAACAAATTTTCGGAGGGGGGAAACTATAAGTGAATAAGAAAATATATAAAAGGAACTTTGACAACTATAGAAGATTATTACACAAACTAACCAAAAGGACAAATTAGACAAATGTGAGAGGAAAAACTAATTTTATTTTAAAGATGTGTTCAATGTTCTCCCAGAGCCTTGAAATTATCTAGATAATAAAATAGAACTAAAGCTCTCAGATGATTCTCTTTTAATATTGACCTTCCTTCTACATTAGCGGTAGAAATTGGAAGAGTTAAAATGAGTCGAATTAGTGTATCAGTCAAATAGTAAACATTTAATTTGACTTCTTTATTTCCACAAATACTCAATAAGATTCATAATATTTGACATGAGTTTCAGATTTGGATTAGGAACATCGTAAACAAAATGCCTCAACTAAAACTTCAGGTTTATTTCTCTTCCTCATTGAAATCATTATGATACTATTTCATAAAAATTGTATCAATCTCCATGGAAGTACATATAACTTTTTCAAGCGGGCAACGACTTTTTTAAATCTTGGGGAGGGCTTGACACAGGAAATATCATATAAATTGTTTAAATGGGTCGTCAAGAGTTTCTAAAAATCTTTAGGAGGCGAGATGGGGGTCGAGGCCCCTGCACGTCTCTAGAAAGATCCAATGCTGAATTACCCATTGTAGAAAACTGCCTAATAGTCAAAATATCTTCATTTTACCTCATCTACAAAAAATTTATTCATAAGAACTAGTCATCTTTTAATAAATATATTAAAAAATTATGGAACAAAAAGATATTATCAATGCAATAAAAACCATGTTGATTGAATAATAAAAAGAATAAAGGTTTTTTGCATATAAGTCCCTTAAATATATCATATTTTTACATAAATCTCTGAAATCTTGTTATTTGCTTAAAAGTCCCTCAAATCGCTAAAAATTAATTATGAATGTCCCAAGTTATTAATTTAACTGATGAAAAAAAAGAATATTCCGTCAAGTTAATCAATTTTGCTCTCATTTGAAAACTTCTTCACATATTAAGATCCGTTTAGATACGTGTCTTATGCGACCATTTCTCTTCAAAATTCATTCTTTTGAAGTGGATCACCATTCTTTTCTTAATTATTTTGTTGGTTCTCTTTGTTTAGGTAAGTAAATGAGTTTATTAGAGAGAAATTATTGTAATGAAGGATCTAGAATGAAAGAGCATGGTAAAACGAAAGGAAAGAAAGATGATGTGGGGAATGTTGGGTTGAAGGACTTGGTGGTGATAAAATTAGAGTGAGGAAGGAAAATGAGTAAAAGATGAGTAGAAAAAGGTTGAGTGAAAAATGTTGAATGTAATGTCCCGCAACCGCACGGTGCATTACGCTGAGTCGGATTGAATGAAGCAATAGCTGGTTACATTTTGATTTGTTGGATTTGAGAACAAGTATTGATTGAGTTGGTTTCATGTACAGATCGTTAGCGAAGTTCGATGGAATCAGATGTTCGTTCAGAGCAGTACTGGGATAGCAGGATTGGAGCAATAATGTCGTATTCCTTAGTCCGATCGGTCGGATGATTTGGAAAGCACGGCCTGCTCGCACGGTCATACCAATTGAGTAGATCGTGCTTTGCATCGAACCACGGGTTCAAGGGATCGGCCGTATCAGCAAGGCATGGTGCTTAACGGAATCAGATTTGGTGAGTGAGCTCTGTCCCTTCTCCTCTACTCCTTCATGCCTAATAATATGGAACACACGTAAAAGCTCGAACACTTGGACTGGAACTTGGAAAACACTACACTGCAGCGTGCATAGACTGTATGTCGTTTGCTTGGATAGATTTGTGGCTTGAGTTGGTTTCGTGTTGGGACAGTTGGAGCTAGAGTTGGATTATATTTGGGGCAGTTGGAGAAACAAGTGGAATTAAACATGGACAGTTGGAATATCTTGGTTGGAACATCGAGGCAATTTGGACGGACGAGCGAGCGTGCATCCGTGCACGAGTATCAGTTGGGCGCTTTGTTATGCAAAGCGTGCAGTTGTGGTTCAAAACCGAACAACTGCATCGGTGAGGACATTGTGCCACTGTTGGGGCATTGTGCCACGGGACTTTTCTGAGCGAGGGGTGTTGCACCAATTGGAACATTGTGTCGAGAAGCGGCATAGTGCTTATGGGGATAACTTGAGATGGTGCCTTAGGCTATAAGTTGGAGATTGGTTATGGATAGTTGGTTGGATTGAGGCTAGATAGTTTGGTGTGACGAGAATGCTCGATTCTCTCGTCATACCTACTTGGTGTTTGCATCGGTCACGGACAACCTGTTGCGCACAGGATTTCGTTTTCTCGAACGGGAAGGCTCCGGGGCACCGGGACCGTTCGGCCATGGAGGAAGCAAATTGGTAACGTGCCTTGGGCGCGGTGCCGGCAGTTCGATGCGACCAGACGGGCTAGCTACTCAGCGCTGGATCGAGTAGAAGTGCAGTTGTTTAGTCATTTATGGCTTGGCCAGTGACTTCATATAGATAAGAGTTGGTTTGCTTTGGTTTGGTTTGTGCTTTTCGTGTAGGCTGCAGCTACATTGCCTCAGCAAGAGTGTGTATATCGAAGATTAGATTATAAGGCTTGGATTGTGGCATCGTTTGAGGAAGGATATTGAGGCTTGGATGATGGTTCGATAGGTTTTCTCGTTGCTTGGGTTTGAGTAGGACGGTTTGCATGCTAGTTTCCTTTTGAGTTGGATATATATTTGCTTGTACATTGGCTTGAGTTTAATGCTTGCATGTTTAATCTGCTTTACAGTTTTCCTTAACATGTCATACCTTTGCCATGAAATGAATCTAGGATTCAAGTAGAAAGATCACCATATAACTGTTTGCATTCACTATTCTACTTAGTGTCGGCTTAGACGAGTGGGTTACCCCGCTCACCAGTACGGCTGTGTACTGACCCACGTTTGTGGGCATTATTTCAGGTACCCAGGTGTAGTGGCGCTGTTTGGATATACGGGACATAATATATGAACGGTAAGTACCTTTGTGGGCAAAAGAAAGAGCAAGAGTGTGGCATTATCCTTTGTGGCATTTTATTTGGACCCTATCGAGAGCTTCGCTGCGTATACTCTGATGTGTGCTTGGCACACAATACTTGACTTTCGTTGCAACTTGGTCGTTTCGATGATAACTTTGATGTTTGACAACATCGTCTTGTGCGAGCGCAAACTCCAGGCTCGTACGACATCACGTCCCGATGAGAACGATTGTCCTGCGGGAGCGCTGCAACGTGGTGATTCACGTTCAGCAGGGACGATCGAGCTTGCGGGGATTGGGGCGTGACATATTGGTATCAGAGCACCCGGTCCATTCCCTCGGACTTTGTCCTTTGGTTCATCACAAACTCTAAATAGCTTCCGCGTGTCCTTTAGCTCTTGGCTCTACTCGGTGTGCCGCATTGGATGTTTCATGCAATAAGTCTATATATTGCTGGTTGTGGCTGCATGTTGTTTTTCGTTGCGTTGTTTTCGTTGGTTTTTGGTAGATCGCTTAGCATCGTTGGGCGTTGTTGCATTTGTGCAGCAAGTTGAGAGGTGTCGTTGCGTTGGCTTGGCTTGTCGTTCGGAGAGTTTCTTGTTGCATCAGTGGATCAGTTGGTTGACAGACGAGATTGGTTATGTGGCATGTTGTGAGTAGAAGCATCGGAGGAGAATGGATCGTTGCACGAGTTGCTCGTGTAGCGAATGTGTTAGATGGAGTTTGATTTTTGGCTAGGTATATCACATAGAGCATTGGCTGAGCAGGTTTGAGTTGGCTTGGGGAGATCAGGATAGCGTTGCACGAGTTACTCGTACAGCAAATGTGAGGAACAGTTGGGTATTGGATTGGATTACTTGGAAGAGATCGTTGGACGGGTTGCTCGTGTAGCGAAAATATCGGACGGTTTGAGAATAGTTGGAAGTATTGAGAATGGAATATGGCACAAGTTGCATCTAGCGAGATTGATGGAAGAGTTAGATGGTTCATGCGTTGGCTGAGTTTCGTGTCAGACTTGAGTTGGGGATGGCAGGATCACGCACAATGGATGGTTCGAACGGATCTTGGATTAGTGTAAAGGAATTGTGATGTGAGTAGTAACTTGATTCGGAGTGGTATATAGTATACCATATAGTGAACTTGGTATTGGAATATGTTGGATAGACCTCAAAGAAATTGCCTCAATGGACACGGATAACATGAATATAAGTTGGTTGGTGTACATCGGTTGAGCTAGGAAGAATGAAAAATTGAGCAAGCGAATGTGAGTTGAGCAATCGAGAACGGACTTGTGCAAATGGAAGTATCGTTGGACTTGAGTGATGGACGAGAATGGAACAAGCAATGAAAAGAGTGTTTGGAATTTGAAGGATTGATACGGACCAAGTATTGGAAATAAGTTGAGATCGATCAGATGGAAAACTGAATATCAGAGTTCGCTTGCACGATTTGAAGTTCGACGGAGCATTCATGAATGCAAAGAGAGTTGAGCATGAGGAACAAACAGTTGGGATACGCTTAAGCGAGCGATGGGTGAATCGAAGTATAGCGAGCACGGACTACGAATTTTGGCAACACATTGGAGCTGTTGGTTGAGTAATGAAACACGATTTGGTTTGGAGGGGCAATGTGATGGATTCATACGAACTGGAAGGATTCTGGATATTGGCGTTCGAGAAGTTTGACTCAGGTTTAGTGGAAGTAAAATTTGGCAAAATAGTGCAACAATGGTAGACGGATTCTTCGGAAGACGTGAACGGGCATGGAGCAAGTCTAGTTGATGTTAAGTCAGGTTGGAAGTTAACACTTGCAGTACTGAGACGGATTGAGGCAACAAGTAAAGGCAATATGGATTTGAGATTTATGTTGGAACCGTGCACGAGGCATTGAAAGAGTGTGGACTAATCGAAACATAGAGAAAATCAAGACGAGCTAAGGAATGAAACGAGAGCAAGGATTGTGGCGGATAGACTTTTGAAGATAGCTAAACGAGATAGCAACGTTGGAGCAAAACACTGTGCTGCTCGAGCAAGTTGGACGTGCATTGTGGAACATGACATACGGATAAAATTTTGGAGCAAGTTTTTGGTTTCAGAAATCGTTGCAAGTGGCAGTGCGAGAAGTCGAACATTGCAGTTCGAAAAATTTGATGGATTCAGGGCAGAACGACGGATTGATGGAAGACGGTTTCAACGAGCGCAGTTTTCGATTTGTGGCTTTGATAGATAGTAAGACTCTAGGTGGTTAAGCGGCGTTTCGTTGACAGATTCGTCAGAGGTAGTGCATGAAGTTCTCGGAGTCAGAAGTTCGTTCTGATGGAATAGTTGGATTTTGGCTCAGATTTGCAGAGGAGATATAGCATGGTTCGTAGTAAATGTCCATCGTGGTGACTTACAATTATTGAGCGTAGTTTCGGGACAGTTGACCCTAGCGACTTGACCGCCAAATCAGAGATGAATATTGTAGACCCATAGAACGACCCTTGCGGCGACGCATTTGGGAATGCGTCGAGGGTGGATGTGAGTAATGTGTGTTGGAGATTGGCCTAAGTGAAAGAGTGTTGGATTTGAGAGATCCTTGGGATAGCCTTCAGCTGAAGATGCAGCCGGAAGATCGAAGCGATCGTGAAAATAGCCTAAGTCAACTGATGAGATTCGGATTCGCAGATTTTTAAAGATGGCATCGCCTCTGACTCGTCGTGCCCCGGAAGGGAATATCATTCATATGAATTGACGACTGTGAAACTAGCTTGTGAAGTTAAAGCAGTGGCTCGTTCAGATCAAATCATTGCAATACTGGAAGGGACAGATGTGCCTCAGATCTACAAGATGCATCGGAACTTAGTCTGGGATGCGTGTTCGTACAGAAGGCAAAGGTGGTATCCTGTGCTTCGAGGCAGTAGAAGCAACGCGAAGAACTATTCCATGCGCAACCTAGGAATTGTGGTGAGTGTGTCCACGTTGAAATCGTGACGACACTATCCCTATGGCGTGGCGGTAAAATCTTCGTGGATCACATGAACCTCAATATAGATGTTCACCCAGTGAGGTATTGAGATTGAGGAAGAAGTGTTGGGCTGAGCTGATCTAAGAGCAAAGTTTGATATTTGGGTAAGTCGCCTAGCTGTTGTGATGATCGTTCGGAGCAATAGATGATAGTTGGAGATAGTGCATCCAGAACATTGTGCGATTGGAGTCATGCTAGTGTTTGGTTAGTTGAGTTTGGATGGTGCTAGTGTAGATTCAGAAATAGTTGGATGGCTTGAGTTAGAACACGAACTGATTCGAGTCAAGTGGGAAGATCGTCAATGGAAAATTATCGTATTTGAGAATAGCGCTTGTGCGAATGTGTTGAGATGAACGTCAGGATTGGTTCAATTGGGAGTGAAGCGAATGAATGCCTCGAACATAAAGATACCCTTGTAACTTGTTCAAATTCGTTATCGCTAAGCTCGGCTGAAATGTATGTATTTCAGGGACGCCTTAAATATGTGCATGATCCAAAACTAAGCGATATAAGGAATTCGTATTGAGCTGCAAGGAGGATGTGGGAATATGGAATTTGTGCGAACGTTCAGCGCAAGCGAGATGTTGAGCCTGGATCAAAAGAATGTAAGTTGTGTAACACCCCGTTCCGCTCTAGCGGACTGCCGTTTCAAACGGCAATAGTGCAGCTGTCCCGACCCGCTTTGCCTCAAAAAGAATGCAAAGAATATCCAGACTTGTCCCTACAGGAATCCCGGGTTAGGCTTTCAGAGGCTCGCTCAGGCGTATCGCTCTACCGAGGCGAATCATCGCTAAGGTGGGTGGCTACGGTGAACTTGTCTTTGCTTAGCCAACACACATAAAATCTGGAATATTCATGCTAGTCGCTAAGTGAATCACCCATGCATGCTAATAAATTCAACGCACCTAGCTAAGGGAATAATCCCAACATGTATTGCTTGCTAGAACATGGAAATAAAATACTGCTTATATTCAGACCCTCGCATGCTAAGTCCCTAACGGTTTCATCTCTCGGCTTACCTTCGGGTCCGAGCAATCGTGTTTACTTGTGTCCCTTAGAAACGCATGCTTGTCTGCTTATGAATGTCTAACGTTATTATATTATGCAATGTTTAAGCAATCTTGAACGCATGAATGGAACGTAGATGCAATATAAATGAATCATGCTACTGCTTATCTTGTACTCACGTAGCCTCCGGACGATAATCACGTAGCCTACGGGTGCACGTAGCCTACGGGCGATATTCACGTAGCCTCCGGGCGATAGTCACGTAGCCTACGAGCGCACGTAGCCTACGGGCGATAATCACGTAGCCTTCGGGCGAATGAATGTTATTGTTCGATCACGGACAACTTGTGCACAAGGTATAGTTCCTGCGGGCGGCTGCTGGGGCACTGGCACCGTTCCGGCTCCGGACGGAACTCACGTTTAGTCTCACGTACTTGGACAAGGTAGTATGCGGCGCCTCACGTACTTGCACGTAGCAAACCATCTTCGTCACAGACTAGTCCATTATGGCATACGCCAGTGATCACCTTGTACTTAACTTGTTGCATGCTTGCTTGTAAACGAAAGATAAATAATTCATCCTCGCTTAGCAGCTATCCGCGTGCGAGATACTGTATCGCATGAAACAAATAAACTGAACACCTGAACGATCTTGAAATAAGTACTCGTGTTTGCATATGCTATGCCTCCTGAATGTTTATACATGCCCCTGCTTAAATTAACAATGTTTGCCTTGGACAGGGAAGGATAAATGGTAAGTTGGTAAGTCTCGCCGTGTTCCCTCAAACATCGCACGGCGCACTGCCCGACACGTTAGGCTATTCAATGTTTGCATGAAACTTATCCTAAGGCAACTAGAAAGACAACTTAATAGTTGTACACGGAACCTGTATTACGTGTTTGGATTTGTCGAGCGGGCGAGTAGCTTCCCCACCAGTGCATTCAATGTACTGATAATCCACCAGTTTGTGTGCAGGGTGCGGGAGAACCTCGTTCGGTGCGGATGCCTCCTTCGTGAGTGCTAAGGCCAGGAGTTCTCTCTGAAGCCTTGCAACGGTGCGTCCGGGACTGAAGCACATATACAAGACATAATGTTGTGAACATCGCCTGATCATCGCCTGTACAATCATTCTACAACTATAGCCACTTGGCACGCTTTTACTGTTTCAGAGAGAGAAGCTTGAGCGACTTGTAATCTCGGCTATACGCCGCCTGTAACACTTGTTTATATCAATAAAAGAGCTTGCTTTACTTCAACTTGTGTTTCAACGCTTCCGCTATATTTGTCGACTCAGTGAACCTGTTACCGATCGCCTATGCGTTCATGACTCCGCTGCACTCGGACAATCTGTGCGACTCTGTGGCTTAGAACTCTTGCCGCCAGGCAATGAACCATGGCCTTGCACGGGCGTGGATCACGCTCGTGCGGCATCACGCCAGGATGGGTCAAAGCGATCGTTCCCCGGGAGCGCTGGCGAGGGTGATTTCCGCCTAACGGGAACGGCCGAAATAGCCTGCGGGAGATCGGGGCGTGACATGTTGCATGGAGCAGAGTTATGAATTGGCAAGCGGCATGCGACAAGAAATGGATACTAGTATGGTTCGAGGACGAACCTGATTCTAAGTGGTATATTATGTAATGCCCCGCAACCGCACGGTGCATTACGCTAAGTCGGATTGAATAAGGCAATAGCTAGTTACATTTTGATTTGTTGGATTTGGGAACAAGTATTGATTGAATTGGTTTCATGTGCAGATCGCTAGTGGAGTTCGATGGAATCAGATGTTCGTTCAGAGCAGTACTGGGATAGCAGGATTGGAGCGATAATGCGTATTCCTTAGTCCGATCGGTCGGATGATTTAGAGAGCACGACCTGCTCGCACGGTCATACCAATTGAGTAGATCGTGCTTTGCATCGGACCACGGGTTCAAGGGATCGGCCGTATTGGCAAGGCATGGTGCTTAACGGAATCAGACTTGGTGAGTGGGCTCTGTCCCTTCTCCTCTGCTCCTTTATGCATAATAATATAGAACACACGAAAAGGCTTGAACACTTGGACTGGAACTTGGAAAACACTACACTGCAGCGTGCATAGACTGTACGTCGTTTGCTTGGATAGATTTGTGGCTTGAGTTGGTTTCGTATTGGGACAGTTGGAGCTAGAGTTGGATTATATTTAGGGCAGTTGGAGAAACAAGTGGAATTAAACATGGACAGTTGGAATCTCTTGGTTGGAACATCGAGACAATTTGGGCGGGCAAACGAGCGTGCATCCGTGCACGAGTATCAGTTGAACGCTTTATTATGCAAAGCGTGCAATTGTGATTCAAAACCGGACAACTGCATCGGTGAGGGCATTGTGCCACTGTTGGGGCATTGTGCCACGGGACTTTTCTGAGCGAGGGGTGTTGCACCAATTGGAACATTGTGTCGAGAAGCGGCATAGTGCTTATGGGGATAACTTGAGATGGTGCCTTGGCCTATAAGTTGGAGATTGATTATGGATAGTTGGTTGGATTGAGGCTAGATAGTTTGGTGGGACGAGAATGCTCGATTCTCTCGTTATACCTACTTGGTGTTTGCATCGGTCACGGACAACCTGTTGCGCACAGGGTTTGGTTTCCTCGAACGGGAAGGCTCCGGGGCACCGGGACCGTTCGGCTATGGAGGAAGCAAATTGGTAACGTGCCTTGGGCGCGGTGCCAGCAGTTCGATGCGACCAGGCGGACTAGCTACTCAACGCTGGATCGAGTAGAACTGCAGTTGTTTAGTCATTTATGGCTTGGCCAGTGACTTCATATAGATAAGAGTTGGTTTGCTTTGCTTTGCTTTGGTTTGTGCTTTTCGTGTAGGCGACGGGCACCTTGCCTCGGCAAGAGTGTGCATATCGAAGATTAGATTATAAGGCTTGGATTGTGGCATCGTTTGAGGATGGATATTGAGGCTTGGATGATGGTTCGATAGGTTTTCGCGTTGCTTGGGTTTGAGTAGGACGGTTTGCATGCTAGTTTTCTTTTAAGTTGGATATATATTTGCTTTTATATTGGCTTGAGTTGAATGCTTACATGTTTAACCTGCTTTACAGTTTTTCTTAACATGGCATACCTTTGCCATGAAATGAATCTAGGATTCAAGTAGAAAGATCACCATATAACTGTTTGCATTCACTATTCTACTTAGTGTCGGCTTAGACGAGTGGGTTACCCCGCCCACCAGTACGGCTGTGTACTGACCCACGTTTGTGAACATTATTTCAGGTACACAGGTGTAGTGGCGCTGCTTGGATATACGGGACATAATGTATGAACGGTAAGTACCTTTGTGGGCAAAAGAAAGAGCAAGAGTGTGGCACTCCTTTGTGGCATTATCCTTTGTGGTATTTTATTTGGACCCTATCGAGAGCTTCGCTGCGTATACTCTGATGTGTGCTTGGCACACAATACTTGACTTTTGTTGCAACTTGGTCGTTTCGATGACAACTTTGATGTTCCTTGTGCGAGCGCAACTCCAGGCTCGTACGGCATCACGTCCCGATGAGAACGATTGTCCTGCGAGAGCACTGCAACGTGGTGATTCACGTTCAGCGGGGACGATCGAGCTTGCGGGAGATTGGGGCGTGACATAAAGGGTGAAGAAGAAGTTGGTGTTGATGAATTTAGAATATGGTGAGAAAGATGAATGGAAGGAAAGGAAAAAAATGGAGGAATAAGAGATGGAGGAGGAAGGTTAAGAAAGGAAGGGAAGAAGAAGTTAGGGGGATAAAATTGACTTTTTACCCTACCCAAGTTTAAATTTTGAATGACATAGACAGAGGGACTCAGTTCATTCATTAACGAGTTGAAGGACTTTTACGCAAATATTAAGATTTGGAGGAGTTATTTAAAACTATGATAGATTAAAGGGACGTATATGAAAAAAAAAAATACACTAACTTGAGAAACCTATAATATTACTACGACTGCATTATTTGCATATGTCAATGTTCCACAATACTTGAGGGGTTGTTTGGTTGTACGTAAATGAAAATCGCATGCAACATATGTTGCATGTAGTGTTTGTTATTGTAACTAGTATAGCAAATTCATTGTTTTGATGTTGTGGGATCTACAAATTGATTGTTTAGAATGATGCAATTAGAATGCATGTTGCAATCTTTGTTGCGGTAAATGGGACTCATTATTTTGTTGTGATTTTGTTACATTGAATGAAGAAATAACCATTCGAAACTATGTAATTGGTGTTACATTTATTGTCGTAAGTGACATAGGGAACGCTTTAACCGCAACAAATGTAACTTTAGTTGAAGGAAACAATGCAACATTTGTTACACAAATTCTATCATTTACATCAAACCAAACATTGGAATTGATGAAGATGGTGCAACAAATGTAACATGTAGTTTATGGTAAGTGTTATCTAAATCATAATACATCTTTGTAATACATGTAGAAGTATAGCATGTAATTGTACCATATGAAGTTGATGAAAAAACTTAGAAAACTCTTATAAGTTCTTATAAGATCGGATATGGTGGACAAATCAAGGTTCGTAGTATCGGTATCGACATCGGAATCGGTATATATTCCTATCGGGGTTGGGGTATCGACAGTTTCGAAACAGATTATCGAATTCTTTGGTATCAAAGATAAAATAATTATTAATAAGTTATTAATATTTGAGAAAATATATTTTAAGTATTGTTTCTTAGTAGTTTTGAAATTGAATAAAATAGTAGTGACCCTTGCCGATTGGTTTACATGCGATAGATAAGTTTTCTTTGACATTCTTTTACAACATTACTATGCTTTTACAGCCATGATGATTGAGCTTTTTCGTTCAATTTTCTTTGCCGAATTGACCGGAAAAAAGATCCCTAATATCGATATCAGTCAGTATCGGGTATTGGTCGGTATCGGATCGGAATATGTCAACCAATCGGTATAGGTCGTATCATATCGATATCGGCCGATACTGCAAACTATGGGACAAATTGGAATATTGGCAGCTTGACTGATAAGATATGAAATGACTCAATGCAACAGATTGATTTCAGTATATGGCATGAGTACATTGTAGAAATATAGGCTACATTGGTAATAATGAAATATCACTCATTGATAGTATTGAGTACACATATATAAGAGAGAATAAGCTTCTCAGTTTGATTTCGAAGCAATATTGGACCAAACAACTACCCATATGCTCTAACACACTATATCTAACATATATATATATATAGGAGATGATAAGACCCCACTTTGATGCTTATCCAGTATGTCACTAAATAAAAGGCATCTTAGTGTGAGGAGGCTCCCGCTTACGTAAGGTCTGGGGAGGATCAAGATGTACGCAACCTTACCCCTATATGCATGGAAAGATTGTTTTCGTGACTCATACATGCATCCTGAAAAATGCAAGCAACAAGTCTCATAATCGTGCCAGGCAACGCTCCTAATATGTCACTAAATAGGGTACTAATAAGACAATACAAAAGAGGAAAAATGGAGGAAATACTCTTAAACACTCTAAGGAAGCTGTCGCGTAGATGTAATAAGTCCATCTTGGAAAGAAAATAAGAGGGAAACGAACATAGAAGAGCTTTCTTAAAGATATCGTCCAACTAAGAGGAAGCATTGACAAACTGAAACGAACTTACTAGAGCTTGATTTTGTCTTAAATGAAATGATAATCTACCTTAATATACTTGGTGCGCTCATGGAAGACAAGATTCTTAGCAATGCGGATGACAGATTTGTTATAATAAGACATGCTCACGAAGCGGAAAGAGTAAGACTGGTCGTAAGGCTTTTAATTCAGGTGAGCACGAAAATTGCATAAGCTATTGAGCGATACTCAGCAGAAGAGTGTGCAACAATGTACTATTTCTTCCTAAGCTTTGAGCCAGGTGAGCTCGAAAATTGCATGAGCCATCAAGTGATACCCAACAAAAGAGCGTGCAACTATAGAGTGTTTCTTCCTAAGCCAAGAGGTGAGGTTGTTGTCATAGAAGGTGCAGTAGCCATTATTAGAAGACGATCAGTAAAGGACCGGTCAGTCCAGACGTAGGTAGTAAGAGATAAGGAGAGAGAGTCAATAAAGGAACGGTCGGTAGAAACGTACGTAGTAAGATATAAGGATAGACGATCAGTAAATGACCGATCGGTACAGACGTAGGTAGTAAGAGATAAGGAAAATATAGATAAAGAAGCCAATGGCCTACAGAATTCATTGAGTAGCAAAAAGAAGTGCCCAATGGCATCAAGGAAAAGTCCAAGTGAGTACCATTCGGGTAGATGAGTTTGCCGACAAGTCAATACTAAATATTAGGATCAAAGAGAAGAAGATCAAGAGAGAGAACACTAAAGAGATGAATGTTCTGACCCATAAGAGTGTTAGCTGGACGGTAGCACATAAAGTCGATTTCCTCCAAGAGAACTAAGAAATACATCTGTTGAGAGAGGAGTCTTTATGGCAATTAACCTCTATATCAAAAAAAGTACGAATACGACCCATGCCCTTGGTGTAGAAGTAGGTGGCTAGATGGGCTTCGTTAGTCCCGCTCGCAGTTGCAAAGATACAAAGTACGTGAAACCCGAAATTACAAATGTTACACGAGACACCTACAACAATGGAAATGAAAATACAACTTACGGAAATGTAAATCTAACAAAAGTGCAACACAATTGCTAATACAACACTTGTTACAACTAGAACAGAATACGAATGAGAAACTGTTGAGAAATCTCGTTGGGGTGATGAAGATCACCGTTGCTCAAAGCAAGATTTGAGCTTATTCCGTCGATCTGCTCCCAGAAAATGATATTTATACGTTTGTTAAGAGTAGGAAATGGAGGAGCAGAGACTTGAGGTAACATTAAATGTATCAAGAGTGATGACCAAAAGGTATTATTAAGAAAAAATAATATTAATGAGGGGTGGAGGGTTATTTTCATAAGTTATTTAATGCAAACAACCTAGAAAACCTTAATTTAGATTCAGAGTTAGCTCAGGATGAGTCTTATTGCTATTGAAAGTTAGAATTTTGAACTTAAGAAAATAAAAAATTGAAAAGCAGTAAATGATATTCCTATTGAGGTTTGAAAATATTTAGGGGAGAAAGTATTGATGTAACTTATTGAATTATTCAAAAAAAAATCCCAATGACTAAAAGGATGTCAGACGAATAGAGAGGCATTATTATAATACCCCATATATAAGAACAACGGAAACATACGAAGTGTCATAAATATTGAGGAATTAAGCTTATCAGTCGTACCATGAAACTATGGGAGAGTGATTAAGCAAAGATTAAGAAAGAAATTACAATTTCATAGAATCAGTTTTATGCCGAGAAACTCTAATATGGAAGCTATTTAATTACTAAGAAGATTGGTGGAAAGATTTAGAGAAAAAGATATCGATATATGGTTTTTATCGACTATGAAAAAACTTATGATCGAATATCTAGTGGGCTTTAAATAAGAAATACGTTTTTAGTAATTATATTGAGACTATTAAGTATATGTAAGATAGAATTACGACGATCGTACGAACTATTGGAGGATATAGTAACTCGTTCTCTATTAGCATTGCTTATATCAAGGATCATCGTTGAGTCTTACATTCTTACGATAGTTATGAATGAAATTACCAGGTATATCCAAGAGGAGATTCCATGGTGTATGATATTTGCGGACGATATTGTGTTAGTTAATAAGATTAGAGAAGGGTTACATGCTAAAACATGGGTTAGAGTAATATGAAATCCAGTTTTAACCCGAGGTTAAAGAGAAACAAGGAAAAGTCTATTTAGATGGACAAGAGATACCTAAAAGTGAGAGCTTCCAGTATTTAGGATCAATCATTCATTATGATGAAGAAATTAAGAAAGATGTCATGCATAGTATTAAAATAAGACGGTTGAAATAAAGGAGTTCTTCCGGATTATTTTGTGACAGCAACATACTTCTGAAGTTAAAAGAATAATTCTATAAGACAACTATAAGGCAAGCCATATATTTTGTATCAAAGTCTTTGACAATTAAGAAACATGTCCAAAAAGTTAGTGTAACCCAAATAAGAAGGCTAAAAGATGGATCAGTGGTAATACATTAAATGATAGGATAAAAATGAGTGTATGGAAGGTTAGAGGTGGCGCCAATTGAGGACAAAATGATAAAATTTGACTTAGGTGGTTTAGACATGTGCAACACAGATCCATAAATCCCCCGGAAGGAGGGATAAAATAGTTGTTAATGGAACTGCTATGACTAAAGGTAGGCCTATACTAACATGGTTTGAAGTGTCAAAGAATGATAAGGATCCTGTTAGCGTTACAAAGGACATAGCCCTTAACAGAGCCAAATGGAAGAAGAGGATTGAGACAACCGACTACAAAAATTTGTGATAAAGGCTTTGTTGTTGTTGTACAAAATTAAAACTTGCATACCCGTATTTTCATCCTAATATAATTGGAGTCCATATGCCCTTGGCAGCAAAATTAATAGAGAAAGAAGGTAGCAAAAATAAAATTGGATTTGGACGAGAATTCTGAAACAAAGTTACATAGATCCCTTGTTTTACTCCTTGGAAGGCCTCCTCTCATTAGTAGTAAGCTGTTGTTTCATGCGTGTACATATGCACTTGGATCCACTTGTCCTAATCTGATCAATGTCCATTTGTTGATAAGGAAAAGATAAAAAGGTGCTCCCACACTATCTTCAAAGCCTATTTAGCTAATGAATCGATGGCCTGACAGAAGAGAAAGGGTATAAAATATCACAATCTAGTTGTTTTACTAGTTCTAAATATGCAACATTATCATCAATGGTGTACCAAATGGATTCACCCCCAATCAACCAATCCCCCCAACCCCCCCCCCCCCCCCCCAACCCCCACTACCACTACCACACACACACGTCTACAATGAAGAGGTGCCTTAATAATTGAAAATGTTTATTTATCAGGATATCCAACTGCAAAAACATATTATAAGATATTACGAATTTTCAGAATAAGCATTGATTAGTGTTAATTGCTTTAAAAAAAATCCTATGTATTGTAAAACCCATGGGAAGCTCTAAGGAAATCAAGACATCTTACCAGTCACGCTCCGAAAATTAAAATCAGCAAGTCCTTTTTCAGCTGAATTTTGCCATATTGCTTCAAGGGCTGGGACAATAGGAGAAACATCGGTTCCACTAGCAAGAAAGCCCAGCCTGGTAAAGTCATTAGCCATCTCAACATAATCCTCATTTACGGCATGGACAACAGCATCAATCAGAATTTGTTTATTTTGCTGAAATGAAATGATCAAATTAACATCAAGATCTTCTGAAGCTCATAGATGAACTAGAAGATAATGTAAGTTGTTGAAAATAGTGAATCAAAAAAATAGCAAGAAACCGGCTGTTAAAATACCTGTAATATTTGTCCTAGTTTCTTTACTCAGGACTATTGATCAGCTAAAGGAGATATAACTTAATTTTGACGTAATAGTCCAATTCTTCAGTTTGTGTAAAAGAGGCACGGTTCCTACATCCGCCATCATCAAATAATATTTTTTTTGTGAGTGTTCTCTCTCTAAAAAAAAAGAATTTTAACATATATATATATATATATATATAGTGAGGCTTGGAAACGGCTCAACCGTCTAAGTCATATGTCAATACTCCACTAACTATTTTTTAAACAAAATAACTAATTATTTAACTACCTAATATTATTTATTTACAACTAAAAAATTCTATCTCAAGTGGTTATGGTGAAAGATATTTTTCTTGGTTGCCTGAGTTCGATTCCTAGGAACGGCTGTATTTATAATAATTTCATATTTACATTTTTTAACATTTTTTACGCACATGCATGTTACTAGTGTGTTTGTGTGTGTGTGTGTATATATATATATATAGAGAGAGAGAGAGAGAGTGTGTGTGTGTGTGAGAGAGAGAGAGAGAGAGAGAGAGATCTCCATCACTTTATATCTTGTTACCGTGATTTATAAATACAATTACCATTTTCAGAAGGAAAAAATTCCTAAGATAGAAATTTCCTACGATGCAACCTCAGAAACCTTTTTGCCTATGTATTTTTCTTTGAAAAGGTAGCTTTTATACATTGAACTGATAAAGAAATACAAATGGCATCGTTCCTATCACCCAAAATACCGAAGATGTCCAGCACTCTATCAGAGCTAGGATCTCTCTCTCTATTTTACAAATCATCATGAGATCTCTAACATCCTGTACAATCCTTTGTTGCAGCCAAGGTGATCTAAGTTTCTCATTCTGGTGGGCTCTCATATCCCTCTCTTGCCAACTATGTCAGACAGATGTATTGAGCAAATGGCTAGCCAGGGATTAACACTTCTTCTTGAATTTGTATTGAAGCTCCTGAACTTCATCTTCTAGCATATACTCGTGTTTCCTCTGTAGCTGAAGTCCTCTGATGTAGTGCCATACATTTTTTGTGTAGTCACACTTGGAATATTTGTGGTCTACTGTTCTTCTGTGACAGAATTCACAGTCACCTTTGATTTGGATGCCATAGCTCAGTAACTTGCTTTTTGTAGGAAGTTTATCTTTCACATCCATTATAAGTGCAATATGACATTGTAACACAATGTCCCTTATACCACACCATGCTATATTGTCCTCTAATCATGTTGTAGGCTTCCTTGGTAGAAAATTCTTGTTTTAAGTCCATATCCAGAAATCCAAAGATTGGTCTGTCTGAAGTTCAACCAGTTGAATTTCTTCAGACATAGGGGATGCGATCATCAGCTCCTGAGGTGCGCACTTCCCATCAATGTTGACTCTATTGACTGAGCAATCCTCATTATACAAATTGTAAGTCTCCAAGCCATTTCTGTCCATAAGTTTCCCTTGTGGCAGCCAAGGGTCAAACCAAAGTGAAGAAGATGTTCCACTACCTATGGCTTTCTGCATAGCAGGAAGAATTTCAGACCTACATCTTAACATTTCCTTCCATGTTAGGGAAGCATTATTGTCAATTTGCATATCCCAAAAGCTCTTATGCTTCTGAGATTTGAGCTACTTGAACCATAAGGTATCCTCAGTTAAATTTACTTCACAGGCTTTGTGCCCAATTCCTCCTCCTTCCTTGGGATTCGCAGCCTCCTTCCAGCTAATTGTTTATATAGAAGATTGTCATATAAATTCAGCACAAACACTGTGAAGTAATTTTACAGTGCTTCTTGGAAGTTTGAATACTTGAAACCATTAATTATTTGTGATAACTGAAGACTTCTCTCTCGAGCAAGAATGGCTTATAAATTATCGAAATCTAGTCTCTTATCCAAGGCTTATGCTATCAGGATGATGAAGCCATCTTGCTCTTTTGAGATATACTCAAGAGAGAATGGCTACTACTTCAAGTTTGGGTCCAAAGAAGAATGTGACAGAACCTTGGAGCCTGGAGTATAGTTGTTTGATGGCAGGTTGATGATCATGAGGAGATGGAGCCCCAACGTACGACTTGACAGTGATTTTCTGTCAAGCATACCAATATGGTAAAGTTTCCTGACCTAAATCTTAAATTATGGAGTAGAAAGATTATTAGCAAAGTGGCTAGTACTACTGGAAAGCCCGTGAAGATGGAAAAACCTACTGCTAACTTTTATAGGTTAGCATTTGCAAGAGCAATGAATGAAGTATATGTTAAAGGACACTTTGTCAAAAGAAGTTTCATTACAACTAGAAAATGTTTATGCAACAATTCAGTACATAATTGTGGCTTAGAAGCCGGGAGCGGAGACGGAAGCGGGGGCGGGGGCGGGAACGGGGACGGGGGAACGTGACTACTTAGAAGAGTCTAAAGTTGGGAGCGTGCACTAATAATTTGTTTATGTTTATTAATTATTGTTATCAAAACTTATAAATATCTTAATATTTATTAGATTTATAAAGTTCAGTACAAAGTTACAGTAAAATCATTCGCATGTAGATTTTTTATGATGTCAAGATAAATAATCTTTAGTTTCTTGGGACTTAGTGTATTAAATTTTTTCTAACTTTTTTTCCAAAATGTACGTCATCTTTTAAAATTATGATCATATTATGGAAAACGTTCATGTCGTCAAGGAAACGTGCTCCCGTCGCCGGATAAATGAGCTTTTGTCATTGGAGAAACGAGCTCCCAACGAGCTCCCAAGAAAGAACCGCCGAATCGAGGTTCTTACTGAGATTCGTTGACCTCCTAAGAGTTTCTGGCTTCTAAGAATTGTATAGTTTACAGGATCAGTGGCTCCCTTATAGTGTGTGCATGTGTGAGCCACACACCGGACTGAACCCTTTAATAACCGCAAATCAAGCCTTGTAGAGCAAAAACCCAGGTCAGAGTAGCAGGATGAACCAATGTAAATGTTAAGGACACTTTGTCAAAAGAAGTTTCACTACAGCTAGAAGATGGGAGTATTGTACAACAAAGAGTTTAATATGAGTGGTCTCCACCATCTTGCATCAGTCGCTCAGTGACAACCTCACAATTGTCATTGCATGGCCTCTCTTGCTACCAAGTTAGCACCTAGAATGGTCAGCACCAATCATGTTCCGGCAATGAAGCTTATACTCATTTACATTGGTTCATCATGCTCTGACTTAGGTCTTTTGCTCTACAAGGGTTTATTTGTGGTTACTAAGTTGTAAACTATATAATTATGTGCTGAATTGTTGCATAAACATTTAATAGCTTCTAAGAAGATACCTTGTAGAAGTAACCATATTTTGTAGCATAAACATTTAATAGCTTATAAATTGTTAGATAACAAAATCTAGGGATTTTCCTCTGCTTTATAACATATCCCCGAGTCTGGTAAAACAAGACTAAATACAAATCACTGGACAGATAGCAATATAAGCTGAACTGACCTGACTAAGCACCGCAACATTGCCAAAATCCACATACGCAATACGACCATCACGCATTGCGAAAATGTTTCCAGGATGCGGATCTCCATGAAACAATCCAAATTCTAGCAACTGCCGCAAAGCTGCACTCACCCCCACAGTCAAAAAACCATTTACATCAATTCCAGCTTCTTTGATAGCCTTTGTCACAATAAAAGAAGAATAAAGTTGATTAGGATCATCCTTAAAAACCATAGCATAACATGATTGATTCCCTTGTATATAGATTGAACATAAAGGAAACCACACAAGGATTGGCTTAAGAGTTAAGAACGATGATTTTGAAATATAAAAACCATAAACTTCTACCACCCACCGTCCTACTCCAAACCAAAATTTATTAATTCTTCTCCCACAAATAAAACAAATGCAAAATTGATACAGTAAAAACATACTGAGTTCAAACAAAAGAGTCAAAAACAAGCAAACCATCCATTGCACGGCATTCTAACCTGAGGGTCAGTGCATCTTATGCCATCAATCCACTCCATCACTAAAACACGTGAACCAGAAAGCTGCTTATACACTTGAGGAATCTTGACAGTGGGATCACTTTCAAAATTCTCCAGGAAATCCTCAATGTTCCGAGCCTCCTAAAAACAGCATTATGCAAGAACTTGATCAGAAGAATGCAAGAAATCTAGTACTGCTCAGGAAAGTGGTTATCCCTGAATTAAGAGAGCCTGATGATCACTCAAATACTTGAAACTTTTGTGGACCTTTGAAGATGATATACTTGACATTTATATTTATCTATGGGAAAGTAGCAACATTCTGGTTGTTTTCTAGGCTAGCTATTATAGTTCAGATAAAAAGCTACAGATTCGAGCAAGAAGTGAAAGTGGCTTACAAGGGTGTAGTCCAGTTCTTCCAAGAGCTTTTCACCAAATTCGTCAACAATAAGCTCCGCATTGCAGCCCAATTTCTGAAGACTGATACCATTCAGAAAGGAAGCCAGAGTACGAAATAGGAAAAGATCCCGGTATATTATAGGCTCTATCCCAGGTCTTTGAACCTGTGCACAGGCAGCAAAAGGGCTAAAATGGAAATACATGAATAGCTGAGGTTTTTTGAGTGAGCTTCCAACATATGCTGTTGACTATAGAAGGGGGGTTTGGGGGTTGCAGTAAAAGAAGAAGTTGGGACCTTAATTGCAACATCTTCCCCTGTGTCCCGTAGAGTGGCACGATAGACTTGGCCTAAACTTGCAGCTGCTATAGTTTGTGATGAGATTCTGCTGAACAACATTTCAAGAGGTTGCCCAAGTTCTTCTTCGATGATGTCAAATGCCACCTACATATGGTTAAGAAGCTTTTTGGTTAAAAGCACTTGCGCATCTTCGAACCAAAAAATTGATCTTACCTACTTATCTAGGTAGCTAGGTACCTGATTGGGAAATGGGGGAACATCGTCTTGGAGAATGCAGAGCTCATTCATATAGTCCTCTCGAATTATATCTGGCCTGTTTGCTAGAACCTATATATTGAAATGTGAATGTAGTGAACTTAGGTCAAATTACTAATGAAGTTGAGGTACCGTACCTGACCAGCTTTGATAAATGATGGCCCAAGATCGCACAAGATGTTCCTGAGCTGACGAGCACGGAAGGGAACGACCTCCTGGTCGCGGCCGACGAGGCAATCGTAGGTGAGGGCAGACCAGTAGAGACCTAAGCTCCACACAATCTCCACGCCGCGCCCAATTAGAGAAAAGATGCCTCCTCTAAATTCAAGAACCTTATCTCTCACCTAAGAATTAAAGAGAAATTATAGTAATAATCCAGCATCGTCGTCGTCGTCGTCAGAAGACGAAGAATAGATAAATTACCTACCGTCTCTGGAGTATATTTCCGGAAAGGAATACAGACTCCGCGTTCGATATCAAGCTGCTCCATGGCACTGCTGTTGCTGCTAGAGTTGTTTTGTGCCAAAGCCGCCACCGACGCCGTGGATGATGATGAAGTAATGGTAGAAGAAGAAATGAGCATCCCCCTTCTCCTCCAATTTTGGGGCTCAAGGAACGATGACGATGGTGATGTGGTACCAGCAACAGCATTCATCAAGAGCCTCTTCTTCTTCTTCTTCTTACTACTACTACGACTACTACTGTCACCATAATAACAATCATAATAATAGATATGTCGTGCCTTACTCTCCATCTCCCATGGCCGGCGGCAACGGCATCGACATGGAGAGCAGATGATAGTAGAATTCAGAAACTGACTTGTGCTTGTGCAAATCTCCATCTGTTTCCTTCCTTCCTTCCTTCGCTCAGCTCACTCGATCTTCAATTAGTCCTCTTGTGGCCTCATCAGAACGCTAGTCGTCAATTTTTCTAGAGATAGGAGGCCTCACATTTTCCCATTCCTTTCCCTCAAATAAATGATGGCTGGTCACAACTCCCCCACGCCAAACGATATGCCACATTGGTCATGGATTTTTTTTTTTCCTTTTTTCTTTTTTTCTTTTTCTTTTTTTTTTTTACTTTTCGGAACAACGCACGAAACCGCATAACGCTCGAAACTTTTGTGCATATTTCATGTCTTTGGACCCACTGTTCCCAAACTCCCACCATTTACTCGTAGCTCGATCCACTGACCATTTGCCACCCAGTCGGGATCTTATACCTCTCCTCGGTAACTATAAGAGTCACTCGAATTCGGTAGTTCATAGATTTAGAACACCTAAGTGGCCAAATTATAATTTTTGAACAACTTCACATTTTTTTTTACTTCACTCCACTTCGTCGAACCAAATAGCCCTTTAAGTCAAACACAAGTAACTGATCTTACCTAACTCATGTTCTTCTAATGAGAAGATAAAGGGTTAATTTTTAGGTTAATATCCTTAACCATTCAAGTTTTTTAGTTTGTACTTTATATTATATAATTAAATATTTCAACTATAATTAGATAACTTAATATCCTAATTGAATTGACAAAAAAAAATCTAAATAACAAAAATATCCTCCACTTAATATCTCAACTATTTTTATTATTATTATTAGAGAAATTTTGACTTATCCCCAACTTTTTTTAGTATATTTAAGGGTGCACCTCACATTGTTTCCATAATGTACATGTCCCCCCACTTTTGACGAAATTCGTCCAAAAGTAATGTCACTTCCCGTTCTGAATATACGTATTTGGAACGTATTTTATTTTAGCATGGTTGCATGTGCATGGAGACTAGATCCATTCTTTGGTTTAACCTGGTTCATGATTCATTTTGTGGGTTGGTTCAAGTCATGAGAAGCATTGGTTCAACCCTCTACCCTACCATATATAAGCCAACCTCTCATTCTCTCTCTTCATTAGTTCATTTTCTTTCTCTCTCTTGTGTTTTCTCTCCCCTTTCCATAAGCAAGTACACCTTGCATGAGAAATGGATAAACCCTCCATATTAATTGATTATTATGTTCTTTGCATGGTTTTAGACACTTTTAGAACATAAAGTTTTCGAATTTTGTGGATGGATTAGTGCAGATCTACATTTCTAACTTAGAGAGTTTTTTATGGGCGTCATGAGTTTTTCTTGGTTTTGATCTATTTAACATGTATTTTTAAAAATCAGTTTTTGCTACATAATAGAGCTTTCAATTTCAAGCGTTTTGGCTTTTGGTTCACTTGATTTGGACTTAAAATAAGGATTTTATGGTCCAATTTTTTTCGATTTTTTGGGCTTCTGCCATGGCCGATTTGTGGTTGGAGAAGACGAAGTGCTCATGCGGCCAGTATCATATGCCCCAAAGAGTGCTATGCGGCCTGAACTTTGTGCCGCATATACTGACCAGCGTGCGTCCATCTTGTTAGACGCATGACTGCTTATTTTACACAAGTGTCCTTGAGATTCTTGTGTTTTAACTCGCTGAACGAATGAGAAATTCACTAAGTCCAAGAGGCAATCCATGCGGCATGATTCATATGCGGCAAGCAGAGCATGCGGCTGCCTTTCTTGGACGTATGATGTAATGCCCCGCTCCGCGTCAGCATTATGTATCAGATGAGTGGGCAGAACTTCGTTCTCTGATTCTTGCACGCCTTAATAATAACCTGAGTATTTTGAATGCTTGAATGCTTAAAGAGAATGATAGAACCTGCCTTGCATGCTAATAAACGAACTCACCTAGCTTATTTTTTAATCGAACTTGTCTGCATAACTAAGAGATCCTGAAACGCTTGTCTAAAAGTATGTGTTTGCATGAACATGTTCCACTATCGCCTATGCTCCGAGAGAACCATATCGTGTGCCTGAATGTGTTCAAAGATAAGGCGACTTACCCCGCAATAATGAAATATAGTCTGATGGTTCGTCTCGTCTACATACTAGAGTTTATTTGATAGTGACACATTCACATCGGTCGGACAATGACTATTGGTGGAGAGCTGAACTGCATGTGTCACGGCTGCTACAGAGATAGTGGAAAGCAACCATGAGTCACAGCTGCCAATAGCATCAGATAAATGAGTCATTGGTTAGCTGGATTAACCGATGCCGATCCTGAGATACTCGGGGACCGCACTGCATATAAGATAGTTCATTGTGTTGGCTTGGATAGTGTAAAACCCCTAATTCTAAAAAAATCATATTAATTATATTAATTAATTATTTAGTTTAATTATATTATTATTTAGCTAATTAGGAGAAATAGAATTTATTTAATTTTTATTTTTAGGTGTTTGTGCATCTAGGGGATTTTATGGAGCAACCGTAATTTTTTCTTAATTTATTCCATGTAGGAGACCCTATGGTCGTGGATAGATTTATTGTATGTGCTAATAATAATTTCTAGAATTTATATATATATATATATATATATATATATATATATATATATATATCATATAGGAATATATATATATCGTATAGGAATATATATATATATATATATATATATATATATATATATATATATATATATATATATACATGTATTGAGTTTATTAAGAATAGAAAAGAATTAGAAATGGAAATTATAAAAGAAATAAAAGAAAAAGAAAAAGAAAGAAAAGAAAAAGAAAGAATTAGAAATAAAATCCTAATGGGTATTAAAACCCAAAACCCGCTACCCCTTTAAGAACTCACCCAAAATATAAAGCAGCAGCAGCAGTTTAGTTTTCCTAATCCCCCCCCCCCCCGTGCGGGCTAACCCCCCCCCCCCCCTCTCTCCCGATCTCTCTTTCTCTCTCTATATATATATTACTTTTCTTAAACCCTAACCCTAGACCGCATCTTCCCATCTAAACCCTAGTCGCGCCGCCTCCAGCCAGACCGTCGCCGCACAGCACCGCCGGAGCCACCCGCGTCCACCGCACGGTCGACCGTTTCAACCACGCACCGCGACAGAATCTGATCAACATCAAAGCTATGTTCACGTTTCGTTTTCTGTCTCCTCGCTCGACCAAATTCAACTCCGTCTTCACCGGTATGATCCTCACATATCCCCCTTCCATATCTGTATAATAGTTGACCTCGAACAGCACGTAAACCTAGGCGAAAATAGCGACCAAGTTGCCGAAAAACGATAACTTTTGGGTATCACAGAAAACTGCGGTAACTACCTATGTTCACGGATTCGTATCTCCCACCACAAAGATCCGAATTCGGTTTTTCTTGTTGGTATGCGAGGTCCACCTAACCTAGTTTAATTTTTTTTATTTACATTAATTTATTAACTGCTGTATGTAGAATTAAACCAATTAGAAAACCCCGAAAACCTACTTTTTTTAGATTTCCAGAAATTGTGATACGGAGCGCGCCCCGCCAAACGGGACCGTCCCGTCGTGTACCAAGTATACCAAAAGGTGCACACAGTATACCCGGACGTGTGAGTTTTCGCAAAAACTGATTTGGACATGTGTGCGCGTCGGAATCAGCCCGTATCCGCAGAAAATCTTCCGTGTCGCAACTTTTGCAAAAGTCCTGCGCATTTAGTGCACGCTTGTCAGAATGCGACGAAACTTATGCCATTGGACTCGTGGTATCGTGATGGTCCTGTGACCCAAGTTTCACGCAATTTTGAGATAGTTGACCAAGTCGCCTATTATCGAGCCTTACGGTTGACTTTTTGGGCAAAATTGTGTTCGGCTCACCGGAATCCACAATTGGACGTATCGTTGAGTTCGTACTGACATTTAGAGTTTTTTTGACCTATAATTTGTTTCATTTAGAGACCGTTACCCCTGGCACACTTTTCGGTGCAAAGTGGCCCACATGTGGAGCCCACTTTGACCTGAATTACCGTTTTGCTCCTGTGTCCAAATTGGACGAAAGGGTGTGGTTTTTAGCTATTTTGCTTATTTTGGGAATGTTGGTGATGTTTATTTCAGCATTCGGAGACGTTCATTCTGAGGCCGTAGCTTCTGACTCTTGGTATTTGACATTTGGACGTTACACTTTGTAGCTCTCTTGTCAGGCAAATATACCTTGCCTTGTTGTACTGTTTAAATTCTGGATTATTAGTTGTATGTTTATATTATATCACTGTGCGCGTCCGAGAGAGACTCGGGTGCAGTCAACGAAGGCGTTGACGTTAGGACTTGTGTCTGAACTAGTGTCTAGTAGACCCACCTAAAGTTGTGGAGTTATCGGTATAACTCCCCAGGCCTTGACATATTTCTTACACGTGTTGTGAGTCTCATGTAGGGCACGAACTTGCGTATGTGGTTGGCCACCTGTACGTGTAGGTCGTGCGACGGATAGGGTATAACTGCTAATAGTGATTCATGTTAGAAGACTTATCAGTTATTAGTAGGCGGAGCATAGACTATCGTGGTACGATGGTACAATCCTTGTCCTTGTTTGGATGTAAGGTTGGACTATTGTTCTAACGGTAGACTATGAGCCAGAGTTACGACGCCGCGGCATAGTAGCTAAGGCGTGTTGTGGATACAACATACATAGATCATTAGGCGGGGAGGACGACTAGTAGGCGTATGGGACACCCACCTCCTTTATTGCAGATACTGCACTCTTCGGAGTGATACAGACGTATATATTTTTGCAGATATTGTAAAACCCCTAATTCTAAAAACCGTATTTCTCTATTATTAATTATTTAATTTATTATTGACAAGTTATGAGCTAAATAGAGAGAATAGATTTTATTAAATTTTATTTTGAGGTGTTTGAGCATTTAGAGGACTTATGGAGCCATTATAATTTTTTTCTAATTTATTCCATGTAGGAGACCCGTTGGACAGTTGCTAGCTCAACCGTATGCACCAATATAATTCTTAGAATTTTCTGTATGTATATATATATATATATATATATATATATATATATATATATATATATATATATATATATATATATATATATATAATTCCTATTGGATATTGGATATCAAACCGAAAACCAAACCCACTACCCGCTTGAATCCGGACCCATTAGAAGAAGGAAATATCAACAGCAGCAGTAGCAAAACCCAACTTTGCTTTCTTCCTACACGCGTGTGAGCTTCTCATTTCACCGCTCCTTAACACGAGTATTACTAAACTATCCTCAACCGAAACCAAAGACCAAAGAAGGAAAGAAAGAAAGAAAGAAACAGCAGCAGCGACAGTGGCTTTTAAGACCACTAACTATTCCCCCACCACCTCTTAATCTCTATATATTGCAAATTCTCCTAAACCTAATCTCACTTCTTCTTCCAACAAACTAAAACACTACTTTGGACATGCACTATACAGAACCCTTGCTTGGCAAGTATACCTTGCTATTGTACTATTATTTACATTCCAGCTGATACATGCATGTTTAATTCTGCTTATATAGATGTTTATTTATGTAGATTTTTAGACCTACTTTATGAGACCACCCAGTATTATGGAGCATCATTAGATTCATTGGCCGTGACACAGTTGTTACATGAGTTGTGAGTCTCATATAGATCATGGAATGCGTGACAGGTCTGGCCTCCTGTACGTATTGGCCGTGCGTTAGGGATGACTGCTGATAGAAACTTTGTATGCTAGAAGACCTGGCAGTTATTTAGAGGTTTTATCGTGTCATGGATATGGCATGCTTAGAGCATGGGGTGGAAAGAACAACAAGTAAGGCGTTTGGGCTCATTTACACTTTTCCTAGTTCGCACGGATTCTCCGCTAGAGAAACGGGTGGTTGTGACCATATATATTGCAGGCGGCCCCTGCAGTTCAAAGGATGGTACGCTTATAGGCCCCTAATTGTCACGCCCCAATCTCTTGCAAGCTCAATAGTCCCCGCTGAACGTGAATCACCATGTTGCAGCTCTCCCGCAGGACAATCATTCTCATCGGGACGTGATGCCGTACGAGCCTGGAGTTGCGTTCGTACAAGGCGATGTTGTCAAACACCAAAGTTATCATCGAAACGACCAAGTTGCAGCGGAAGTCAAGCATTGTGTACCAAGTACACATTAGAGTAATACGCAGCGAAGCTCTCGATAGGGTCCAAAATGAAATGCCACAAAGGCGATGAAATACTCTTGCTCTTTTTTCTAGCCCACAAAGGTACTTACTGTCACCCTCACATTTCCATCTAAGGGTAGTTTGGTAATTATCATGGGTATTAATTATTTTAGGATTTTTATAATTAATAATTGTGCATGACTAATTTATTTATTTTAATTATTGCTAGTGTAGAATTATTTTGGACTTGTGTAGTGGACTTAACCATTTAATTAGGGGACATGAACAAACTTTTGGACTAGTCTAAGTTGAGCCCATGAATTAGGCCCATGGATTAGGAAACATGCTTAATTAGTGAAACCATTAGACTAGAACCTTCCCTCCCTAATTATTTCTTCATGAGAGGCCCCAAGGGGTATTTTTGACTTTGTACATTGCTTGAGGAAGGGTTTTTGTCCAGCCATAATTGAGAGGAGAGAGAGTGCTCTCATTTTAGTTCTTCCCCAAAATTCGAGGTCTAGTTTTCCCCTTCCAATTCCCCATCAATTCCCTATCAATTCACCATCAATTCTCTTCAAATCTCCTTCTAAATTCAACATTGAGTCTCTACATCAAGGATCTACAAGCAAGGAGCAAGGAACAAGGAGGAGGAGGCCAAGATCTACAAGGAGAGGAGCAACTTATCATTTGGGACATTTTTATTGGGAATCCATCTCCCAATAGGTACAAATCAGTTTTCCCCCTTCCTATAGGCTATAGATCTGAGATTTTACCATGAGAAACTACCCCACATGCATAGGTTACCCATAGGACTTGATTTGGTATCATTTGGAGACCTACGGTGAGAGTTATGTCCATTTTGGTGCAAATTTTGGGGGAATTCCGAATTTGGCACATGTAGTGTTTGTCAATAGATCTAATAGATCTAATTGACCATTGATTGTTTGTTTGTAGCTTGTGTCATGTCCACAATTGGATACATGTGGGCCGTATCTCGTCAATTTGACGAAACGGTCGATTTTGTGGGGTTTCCTCCGACACGGGGCCATGTGCATATCATATGATGACACGGACACGTAGACACTATAATTTATATATGTATTGGTCATAATTTATGTTTTGGACTTGTACGTGTCCTCCGGGATACGTTTGGTTGTGAGTTGGGGGCCGTGTCGCAAGCGTATCATAGAAAAGTGTGATACGGGTGCGGTGCACCCCATGTGTTTGTGTTTTGGCTTTTGTACTATACATGCATATGTAAATATATTTGTATATACTATCTATACATTAATTGGAGTATATAATGGTGTATTTTAAGTTTTTGTGTTTATGTGTGCCTATGTGTATATATATGAGGGTATCTATATAAATACATATAAGTATGTGTATATATATATATATATATATATATATATATATATATATATATATATATATATATATATATATATATATATATATATATATATATATGTTGGTGTGTATGTGTATTTGGATTTGATCTTGTGGTCTAGGTCTACATACCTTATAGGTAGATATAGTGATGTGTGTATATCTCTAGGTATATATATATATCATCTTAGTTACATAGTTTTAAGGAATGTGGGTTAGTGCCTTGTGTTTGTTTCTTAAGGGTGTGATGACAGACTCGACACAGTTAAGGATTAGTGACACAGTGACACAGTTAAGGATCAGTCACTGTGTCCACTGTAGATGTGTGAGGAGATACTGCAGGGACTCGGGCAAGACTGCAACTGCAACAGAGAAAATAAAGTGAAGGGCTGTGCAGATCAGTGATTAAGAGGAAGAGGAGTTTCAGCAGCAAGGGCTGCTGTACCCAGTGGACATCTGCACTGGTGCAGTACACAAGAGAACAGCCTTATTCAGCAGCTCAGAACACAGACTGAGGACTCTACCTGAAATCAACTGAAGACTAGAAAGAGATTGCACAGCAATGTGCAGAAGATTGCACAGCAATGTGCAGTCTCCATTGCACAGCTATGAGCACAGCATGAATGAAGATTTACCTGGACTGAACTGCACCTACCTGACCTGAAGACTCACTGTACAGAGACTGCTGCAGGGACCTCTAGGCAGTACTACCACAGGCTACTGTGTGCAGTGCACACCAAATCGAGCAGCAGCAATTTTGCTGAATATGAAGTTGCTGTGTGTGGAGTTGTGTTGCTGTAATGTGGCTGCTGCAGAATTCCCAAGCCACTGCACTGTGCTGCAGAATTCCCAAGTTAATGTACAGCTGCTGCAGATTTCACAAAGCCAATAACAACCATGTATCTTGTCTGAGCATTTCAGCTCTGTGGTTTCGGTTTTTTGTTAGTTAGTTTCAGTTTTAGTTAGTATTAGCCAAGGTTTTGGGTTAGAGGATGGTTAGTAAGTAGGTTATGTTTATAGCTCAATAGTTAGTTAAGTTTAGACTATAGTTAGTTAGCTACACCAGCAGCAACAGAGGAGGTACACAGTATCAGTTAGCTCATAATTTATTTTTGCAGTATTAGTGTTCTGCACAGTTTCAGTATCAGGTAAGGTATTTTGGGTATTATTGAGTTAAAGTTTTGAGGTTGGTTAGTAGTTTGTATGGTGTAGTTAGTATGTATATAACTATGTATACTAGTTATAATAGTAGTCAGTGAGTTTTAGGTTCCTAGCTAGTCTATTTTAGTGTAGTGTTAGTTATTTATTAGTTGAGGTTAGTTAAGTGATCAAGGTATTATAAACAGTTAGTTTATTAGTTTAAGGTATCTATTTATATCTTGTGTTTAGTTTTAGATTTAGTTACCTTGAGATATCAGGATATCACCAAGGTATTGAGTTTGAGTATCGAGGTAGTTGCGATACGCATTGGCACAAGGCCAAAGTATCATAATTAAATTGTTTTGAGATATTATTATTATTATTATATATGACTTATGTATATATATATAAACCTATTTTTATATTAGAAAATCTGCGTATCTTAGGATACGGCTTCTTGATTGCACTATGGTGTGTTAGCCTAGCTAGTATAGCATAGCTTCATAGTGTATTGACTTAGTGACTAGCATTAGACTCTTGCAACCTAGAAATGCATTGGTTTGACTTAGAAACGGCGTATTGACCTAGAACTTCTTCAACTTCTTTTATTTCCATCATTGAACCTTGTATTGATACAACATACCATATATAGGTTGTGAGACACCAGCTTGGGCATCGAGAGACACACTTTGCTCAGGACTTCAGGCGAGTACATTTCTCTGATTGTTTTCAATTCATAATATTGTATATATGCATGTTCTAGATTAGTATACATTGATTCCCGACACAGTGATTTCACGGACTGGTGCTATATGGATCCCGTCAGGAGGTGTTATCCCCTACCGTGTGCAACGGGTACCCAATGACATGTATTTTATCGTGTGCATCGGGTATTGACTTTCATGTGCTTCTTGTGCATCCACTATTTCGTGTGCTAGTGTGACTATCGTGATCATGTACGTAACGTGTCGTGATTGAATCCATGAGTATTGGTTGGGGAGGGGGAGTAGGAGTTGGTTATGTGATCAAAGCCCTCTTGATCTCATGTGCATGTCGATTATACACCTCACGTATAATGGAGTTACCTATATACCTCATGTGCAACCTAAACCGATCACATAACGAACTCTCACTCTAAAACACATAGTTAGTATTTCTTGTTCTCTACTTGCAGTTAATCTTGTATTTACTTCCAGCTTTATTGTGCCTATTGCCTGTTCACTTGTACAGTTTATTCCTTCTACTTGTGCATCTTGTATCATTTTTCTATTGCTTGTTATATATGCTCGATTATGTTATTGGGACTGCTTTCAGAGGTATGTACTTCGCTCCAATCCTGACTGGATATATTTTTCCAGATAATTGGCTAGAGGAGCTGTGTCCCACACATTACGGACCTCAGGAGGGTGAGACTTTAGAGGACACTTTCCTAGAGCCAGAGGACATAGTACCAGTGACCGAGGAGGTCTAGTTTTGTTTGGATGTTGTATTAGACTTTTTTTTTGTGGAGATTCACAGATGTACTACTGTTCATATTGTGGATTGTATTTTCTTCCCTTCGCTATTTCCATTCGTGCATTATTTTCTCCTTAGTTGTTTTGTGATTGAGATTGATATATTGTGAGATACCATATTGCTCCTCCGATTGGAGTTGAGATGATTGACAGGTACCATATTATATTGTTGAGATGTTAGATAGTTAGAAATGACCCAGACAGCGTTCTACCGCCGATTCTGCGGCATAGGCTGGGCGTAACCACGTACTCGTGTCCGAATATCAGGGTACGGGTCGTGACACTTACAGTTCATACATCATGTCCCGTATATCCAAGCAGCGCCACTACGCCTGTGTACCTGGAATATTGCCCACAAACGTGGGTCAGTACACAACCGTACTGGTGAGCGGGGTAACCCACTCGCCTAAGCCGACACTAAGTGAAATAGTGAATGTAAACATTTATATGGTGATCTTTCTAGTTGAATCCTAGATTCATTTCATGGCATATGGATGACATGTTAAGGAAAGTTGTAAAGCAGTTTAAGCATGCAAGCATTTAACTCAAACCAATCGACAAGCATTTATATATATCCAACCCGAAGGATTCTAGCATGCAATCTATCCTACTCAATGCCATCGTTTACACGATAACATATCGAACCATTCCCAAGCCTCAAATATCCATCCTCAACCAAAGTTTATATTCCAATCTCAAGTGCACACTCTTGCCGAGGCAAGGTGGCCGCGCCTACACAAAAGCCAAACCAACAAAAGAAAAGTAAGCCATCACTTATACTATATGAAGTCACTGGCAAAGCCATAAAGGACATTGATCGGACGAAGATCAAATGCGGTTCTATTCGAAATAGCGCTAAGTAGCTAACCCACCTGAATGGCATCCAACCGCCGGTACCGCACCCAAGGCACGTTACCAAGTTGTCTCCTCCATGGCCGAACGGTCCCGGTGCCCCGGAGCCTTCCCGTTCGAGGAGACCAAACCCCGTGCAACACAGGTTGTCCGTGACATGCAGACACCATGTAGGTATGACGAGAGGATCGAACATTCTCGCCCCACCAAGCGATCCTAGACTCGTTCAACCAATAATCCAACCAAAACATCCATAACCATTCTTCCAACATATTGCCCAAGGCACCATTCACAAGTTATTCCCATAGGCACAATGCCTCTTCTCAATACCGTGTTTCACATTGGTGCAACACCCATGCTTAAAGCAATCCCATGGCACAATGCCCCAACAGTGGCACAATGCCCTCGCCGATGCAGTTGTTCGATTTTGAACCACAACTGCTCGCTTTGCAAGACAAAGCGACCAAGTGATACTCGTGCACGGATGCACACTCGCTCGCCCAAATTCCCGATATTCCCAAGTGCCTCAATGTATCATCCAAAATGTATAATTCCAACCGTCCAAGCATAATCCCAATTATCCAACCAACTGCCTCAAGTGTAATATCCAACTCTAGCTCCAACTATCCAACGCGAAAACCAAATCAAGCCACAATCCTACCAAGCAAACGACGTCCACTCTATGCACGCCTCAGTGTAGTAATTCTCAATATTTCAGCCCAAGTGTTCAAGCCTTTTACGTATTTTCCATATTATTAGGCATGAAGGAGTAGAGGAGAAGGGAAAGAGCCTACTCACAATGTTCGATCCCGTTAAGCATCATGTCCTGCCGATACGGCCGTGCTCTACAAATCATCCGACCGATCGGACTAAGGAAGACGGCATTATCATTCCAACCCAGCTATCTCAGTACTGCTCTGAACGAACACCTGATTTCCATCAAACTCCGCTAGCCATCTGCACATGAAACCAACTCAATCAATACTTCTTCCTAAAATCCAACAAATCAAATGTAACCAGCTATTGTTTTATTCAATCCGACTCAGCGTAACGCACCGTGCGGTTGCGGGCGTTACATAATATACCACTTAGAATCAGGTTCGTCCACGAACTGTGCTGGTACTCATTCCTATCACATGCCGCTTATCCAATTCCATAGATCTGCTCTATGCAACTCTCATACTCACGATTTTGACTCAGTATCTCGCTCTGCTGAACGCTCGTACAAATTTCATATTCCCACATCCTCCTTGCAGCTCAATACGAATTTCTCGTATCGCTTAGTTTTGGATCGTATACATATTTAAGGCGTCCCTAAAATACATGCATTTCAGCCGAGCTTTGCGATAGCAAATTTGAACAAGTTGCAAGGGTATCTTTATGTTCGAGACATCCATTTGCTTTACTCCCAATTGAACCAATCCTCGATTTCCATTCCAACATATTCGCTAGAGCACTATTCTCAAATATGATGATTTTCCACCGACTCAATTAGTTCGTACTCCAACTCAATCCATCCAACTATTTCTGAATCCGCACTAGCAACATCACCAAATATATCTCATGCACCGAACGATCATCTCAACCGATACTACCCCAACTAGGCGACTTACCCAAATATCAACTTGCTCAGATCAATTCAACCAAACACCTTTCCTGCCATCTCAATACCTCACTGGGTGAACATCTATATTGAGGTTCGTGTGATCCACGAAGATCTCGTCGCCACGCCAAAGGGATAGTGTCGCCACATTTTCAACGTGGACACACTCGCCACAATTTCTAGGTTGCGCATGGAATAGTTCTTCGCGTTGCTTCTACTGCCTCGAAGCATAGAATATCACCTTTGCCTTCCGAACGAGCATGCTTCCCAGACTAAGTTCCGAGACATCTTATAAATCTGAGGCAAATCTTTCACTTCCAGTATTCGCAAGGATTTGATCTGAATGAGCCGTTGCTTTAACTTGACGAGCTAGTTTCACAGTCGTCAATTCATATAAATGCTATTCCCTTCCAGGGCACGATGAGTCAGAGGCGGTGCCATTGATAAAAATCTGCGACTCTGAATCTTATCAGTTGACTAGGCTATTTCCACCATCGCTCCGATCTTCCGGCTGCATCTTCAGCTGAAGACTATCCCAAGGGTCTCTCGAATCCAACATTCAGTCAATAAGCCAAATCTCATTGCTCACATCTGCCCTCGACGCATTCCCAAATACGCCGCCTCAAGGGTCGTTCTATGGGTCTACCATATTCATATCCGATTTGGCGGGCAAGTCGCTAGGGTCAGCTGTCCCGAAGCTACGCTCGATAATTGTAAGTCATCATGATGGACAGTTACTATGAACCATGTTATATCTCATCTGCAAATCCAAACCAAAATCCAACCATTCCATCCGAGCGAACTTCTAAATCCGAGCAATTCATGCACTACCTTTGATGATCTGTCAACCAATACCGCTTAACCACCTAGAGTCTTGCTATCTATCCGAGCCACCGTTCGAAAACTACGCTCGTTGAAACCGTCTTCCATCAATCCGTCGTTCTGCCCTGAATCCATCAAATTTCCGAATAGCCATGTTCGACTTCTCGCACTACCACTTGCAATGATTTCTGAAACCAAAGACTTGCTCCAATTCTTATCCGTTTGCTGCATCCCACAATGCACGTCCAACTTTGCTCAAACTGCACAGTGATTTGCTCCGACGTTGCTGCCACGTTTAGCTATCTTTAAAAGTTTGTCCGCCACCATCTTTGCCTTTAGTTGTTGCCACAATCCGTCCACGTCTTCCGGAGAATCAATCTACCATCGTTGCACCATCTTGCCCAAAATTCCACTTCCGTTAAACCTGAGTCGACTTCTCGAGCAGCAATATCCAAAATCTTTCAAGTTTGTGTGAATCCATCGCATTGCCCCTCCAAACCAAAATCGCGTTTCATTACTCAACAACCAGCTCAAATGTGTTGCCCAAAATCGTAGTCCGTGCTCGCTATTATTTGATTCACCAATCGCTTCGCTCAAGCGTATCCCAACTGTTTGTTCCACCTGCTCAACTCTCTTAAGCCCAACGATACTTCCATTTGCACAAGTCCGTTCTCGATTGCTCAACTCAATATTCGTTTGCTCCATTTTCATTCTTTCCAACTCAGCCGATGTGCACCAACCAACTTGTATTCCCGTTATCCTAGTCCGTTCAGACAATTCCCATAGATGTCCAACCAAAATATTTTTAATGCCTTGCTTACTATGTGGTATCCCATATACCACTCCGAATCAAGTCGCTACTCGCATTACGATTTCTCGTACTGATCCAAGATCTGTTCGAACCATCCCTTATGCGTTATCCTGCCATTCCCAATTCGAGTCCGACACAAAACCCAGGTAATGCTTTAACCATCAATCTCGTTAGGCAACTCGTGTCATATCCCATTCTCAATGCTTCCATCTATTTCAAACCATCTGCTACTTTCACAACACGAGCAATCGTGCAACGATTGTCTTTCCCTGTAGTCCAACCCAATACCCAACTGTTCCTCACATTTGTTGTACGAGCAACTCGTGCAAACTTATCCTGATATTCCCGAGCCAAACTTAAACATGCTCAACCGATGCGCCACAGCCAAAATTTTAACTTATATCCAACACAGTCGCTACACGAGCAACTCGTGCACGATCCATTCTCATCGAAAGTTTCTACTCACAATATGTCGCATTACCAAATCTCGTATGCCAACCAACTGATCCATTGAGGCAATCAGAAACTCCCTGAATGACAAGCCAAGCCAACCCAACGAAAGCTCTCAACTTGTTGCACAAATGCAACAACGTAACCCAACTTGCTGCACGAATGCAACAACGCCTAACGAGGCTAAGCGATCTACCGAAAACCAACAAAAGCAACACAACCAAGAACAACATGCAGCCACAACTAGCAATATATAGACTTATTGCATGAAACATCCAATGCGGCACCGAGTAGAGTCAAGAGCTAAACGACACGCAGAAGCTATTTAGAGTTTGTGATGAAACGAAGGACCAAGTCCGAAGAAATAAACCAGGCGCTCTGATACCAATTTGTCATGCCCCAATCTCCCACAAACTTGATAGTCCCTGCTGAACGTGAATCACCACGTTGCAGCTCTCCCGCAGGACAATCATTCTCATCGGGACGTGATTCCGTACGAGCCTGGAGTTGCGCTCGTACAAGGCGATGTTGTCAAACAGCAAAGTTATCATCGAAATAACCAAGTTGCAGCGGAAGTCAAGCATTGTGTACCAAGCATACATCAGAGTAATACGCAGCGAAGCTCTCGATAGGGTCCAAAATGAAATGCCACAAAGGCGATGAAATACTCTTGCTCTTTTTTCTAGCCCACAAAGGTACTTACAGTTCATACATCATGTCCCGTATATCCAAGCAGCGCCACTACGCCTGCGTACCTGAAATATTGCCCACAAACGTGGGTCAATACACAACCGTACTGGTGAGCGGGGTAACCCGCTCGCCTAAGCCGACACTAAGTAAAATAGTGAATACAAACAGTTATATGGTGATCTTTCTAGTTGAATCCTAGATTCATTTCATGGCATATGGATGACATGTTAAGGAAAGCTGTAAAGCAGTTTAAGCATGCAAGCATTCAACTCAAACCAATCGACAAGTATTTACATATATCCAACCCGAAGGATTCTAGCATGCAACCCATCCTACTCAATGCCATCGTTTACACGATAACATATCGAACCATTCCCAAGCCTCAAATATCCATCCTCAACCAAAGTTTATATTCCAATCTCAAGTGCACACTCTTGCCGAGGCAAGGTGGCCGCGCCTACACGAAAGCCAAACCAACAAAAGAAAAGCAAGCCATCACTTATACTATATGAAGTCACTGGCAAAGCTATAAAGGACATTGATCGGACCAAGATCAAATGCGGTTCTATTCGAAACAGTGCTAAGTAGCTAACCCACCTGAATCGCATCCAACCGCCGGCACTGCGCCCAAGGCATATTACCAAGTTGTCTCCTCCATGGCCGAACGGTCCCGGTGCCCCGGAGCCTTCCCGTTCGAGGAGACCAAACCTCGTGCAAAATAGGTTGTCCGTGACATGCAGACACCAAGTAGGTATGACGAGAGGATCGAACATTCTCGCCCCACCAAGCGATCCTAGACTCGTTCAACCAATAATCCAACCAAAACATCCATAACCATTCTTCCAACATATTGTCCAAGGCACCATTCACAAGTTATTCCCATAGGCACAATGCCTCTTCTCAACACAGTATTTCACATTGGTGCAACACCCATGCTCAAAGCAATCCCATGGCATAATGCCCCAACAGTGGCACAATGCCCTCGCCGATGCAGTTGTTCAGTTTTGAACCACAACTGCTCGCTTTGCAAGATAAAGCGACCAAGTGATACTCGTGCACGGATGCACACTCGCTCGCCCAAATTTTCGATATTCCCAAGTGCCTCAATGTATCATCCAAAATGTATAATTCCAACCGTCCAAGCATAATCCCAATTATCCAACCAACTGCCTCAAGTGTAATATCCAACTCTAGCTCTAACTATCCAACGCGAAAACCAAATCAAGCCATAATTCTACCAAGCAAACGACGTCCACTTTATGCACGCCTCAGTGTAGTGATTCTCAATGTTTCAGCCCAAGTGTTCAAGTCTTTTACGTGTTTTCCATATTATTAGGCATGAAGGAGTAGAGGAGAAGGAAAAGATGTAAACCGCTTGATTTTCAAGAAATTTTTTTAATTTGGAATTTTCCACAATTTTCTGTATTTTCTGAGATTTTTTCTCTAATTAAACTAAGGCGTTTTAATTATTAAATAATTTTTAAATATTATTAAATAATTTTAAAATATTATGAAAATAATATTTTATGGTGTAAAATGAAAAACTAAACAAGGGTAATTTTTCAGGAATTTATTGGACCCCGAAAGTATTTTTAAAGCCCTAAAAACTATTGATTAAATTAACCTAATTAATCTGAACCACGTTCAACTAAACCATATTAAACCGAACCCAAAATAGACCGAACCGGCCGGTCTGCCCGAACCGGCCCAACCCCCTTAACGGGTCAGATCCGGGTCAGACCCGACCCGCTAAGAACCCGACCCGACCCGAACTAAAACCTAACCCCCAAATTAATTTCCTCCCCGACCCTTCACCTGCCGGCGGCCGTTTCCGCCGCCGTAGCCGCCGGCGACCCCCCCATTTCACCTTCCTCCACCTGTCGACGCCTTCCCTTCCTATTTCGGCGAAACCCCCAGCCCTTCCCCTTACGTTTCCGACAACCTCCGGCGATCCCTCTCCTCGAATCCCTATTTAAACCCCAGCACCCGACTCCGGCCGCCCATTGATCCCTCGACCACCTGCCGCCAGGCCGCCTGTTCCCTCACCACTTGACCGAACCTCACCGCCAGCCCAGCCCCGTAGTCGCCCGACTCCAGAACCTCCTCCCTCTCCTCCTCCCTACGATCGAGTTCACCCCGACCCGACGCCGAGCCCGACTCCAGCGCCCTCTGCCGCCCTCCAACACAGCACCGACGCCGCCTCCACCCGCACCCCAGACCGACTTCGGCGAACTCAGACACGACACGGAGCTCAAGCCCTAGCCAGGACACGGCTTGGACACAGTGTCCAGGACACGGTAGACTCGACTCGGACACGCGTAATTCGGACTTTTGGAGCCTTATTCAGGTACCCATATCTCTCTCCTCGTAGCTCTATTTCTCATTCTGTTTGTTGCATCGCGTAGCCTTCATGACCCCCTCGATGCCCGTGCAAACCGCTCGGTGCATCGCGTCCTGTGGTGATCGCGAACCACGATCCAAAAAAAGGAAAACCAACGCCCTATTTTACCCCGGAACTGAGTACGCCCCGCCAAACAGGACGACTTGGTCGCGTACGGTCTTTACCGATACGTACGCGTCGTTGATATGGACGTGCAAGATTTCGCAGAAGTTGATTCGGATGTACGTGCACACCGAAATCAACGCGTATCCGCCGAGAACTCCCCGTATCCGTACTTTCTGGTTCTCGCTGTAACTTAGTGTACACACGTCGGATCAAGACGAAACTTGCACCATCGGACTCGTAGCAATACGCTGGTCCTGTGAGACAAGTTTGGTTCGATTCTGAGAACGTTGACAAAATCGCGTATCGTGGGCCCCACAGGCTCCACTTGACGGGCGATTTTGTGATCGACTCATCGGAATCCAATTCTGGAAGTTCCGTTGGGTTTGTATCATCGTTCCTAACCTATTGACACTAAGTTAAACAAATTTGGAGATATTTGACCCTGACACATTTTTCGGTGCAAAGCGGCCCACATGTGGACCCCGCCTTGACCCAAAAATGTTATTTTTGCCCTGTGTCAAAATTGGACTTAAGGACAGGCGTTTCTAGCTGATTAGTATTTTCTGGATCTAATGGTGATATCTATTTCCGCAACCGGAGTACGGACTACAAATCCTGCTGCTGACAGAGCTACAATTGGAGACGGAAACCCAGGCAAGTGTACCTTGCCATAATTGCAGTATATTGATTCATTTTGTTCTATTGGTTTATTCCTGTGACTGTTGTACATGCTCAACCTTAGGGCCGTGTGACTTACTTAGCTTCCGATTAATAGTCGGGAGCCAATACCGTACGCGGGGTTGTGTAACGTCACCTAGAGATGGATATCGTGACATTTATATTCTCGTACTTGCCATATCAAGTATGTTATACCCAGGACACCTGACACAAATCATGAGACAGAATCTTCCTGAATATTCAAGGTGATTCTATATAGGATACAGGTTTATGACATATATATTTTACATGCTTAGATTTTATCCTGACTTATTGCATTAGTTGATCTTGCGTGACATGAACATGAGACATTATAAAACTGTGACGTGAGATTACATTGGATGGGGAGAGATTTACCATACAAAAGGCTGAATATATATATATATATATATATATATATATATATAATACTTAATAGATTGTGCCTTAGACTCTGACACAGAGCTTTGGTACCGTACTGGCCCTTCGAGAAAATACTGCTATGGGTTACTCCGACACTGATCCTGTAGTAGTCTCAGCCTGAGTATGACTAAAACTCTCACTTGCATTATCACTTAGCTGGTTATTTATTTACCCTATTATTTCCTTTATTTCTGCACTACATTATTTTTGGCTTATTTTATCTGTACCTTGCTATGTCCCCTGAGGACCTGGATCCGGATTATGTCCCCAGGATTAGCAGACGAGATCTATGCTGAGGTGTACGGAACAGGTGCACTTCTCGGAGCAGTACCAGAACCTGAGGACGAGGTGATCGCTGAGGACTTTTCCTGAACAACTGCTACGCCATGCTCAGTTTTTATTGGCAAATAAACTCTTTATTTCCTGTTTTAGAGAATATTTGTAACAGACTTAATATCGGGTTGTTCCCCGATTTTATTTACTTTTGACTGGATGTTGTTTAATACTTTCTATTGATATTTCTGTGTTTATTCTGTGGATGAGATTAGTAAACCCTGATAATTGTAATACAGCTTAAGTATACCCCGATGGATCCATTAAATTGGGTTAGTCCATCGGTGTGTGCTGTTGGCCATTGCCACGTGGCTAGTCCCTCGATATTTTGGGACTGGAGCGTGACATGGTTTTTGTGGTGGCCCATGCAGGTCAACGACTAAATTGTTCGGTTTCAACTTAAGGACCGAACAGGCCTGCAATAAGAATAGGATAAGTTTTTAGGATCTCATCCACTTGCTTAAATTGTTTTTGATATCTATATCGTATTCGAACTAATTTTTGACTTGCATCTTGCCTTGATTCCTGTGCGCCTCTTATAGTTTATTTTTGATGCAGAGCAATGGATCCCAGAACCAACGACGAGAATCCTTTAGGTATACCGCACGATGCTGTGGTCACCTACGATGAAGGAGTAACACCAGAGAATAGAGGGCAATCTTCTCAAAGCGATCAAGCAGCCCAGTATAATTCAAGATTTTGGCGTGATGACATTCCACCTCCGCCGCAGTTCGTTCCACCAATGCCTGCATTCCCACAAGGGCAGCCTATTGACGGGCAACAGATATTCCAAATGATCTACGCAATGATACAAGCCCAACAACAAGTCCAACACGAGGCTCAGCGTCGCGAGGCTGATTACTTGAGGAACAGTCTAGTAAATGCACTGGAGCAGGCCAACCTACCAGCTCGACGACAACCGACGGGCTTTATCACTGATTTCCGCCAACTGAAGCCCCGTACCTTCTCAGGCAAGGAGGAGCCCACAAAAGTTCATGAGTGGCTCACCAACATACAACATCAATTAGAAGCAGCTGAGCTACCAAGGTAACGTTGGATGACTGTAGTCAGAATGCAATTGACGGGCAATGCACATCACTGGTGGCTATCTGAAGAGAGACGGCTCGGACCAGACCGAGTTACTTGGGAAGAGTTCTCCAGACTCTTTTAAGAGATGTACATTCCGGCTATCGCTCGATCAGAACTGCGGGACAAGTTCAATTGCCTCATTCAGGATACTATGACGGTGGAAGAGTACAACGCCGAGTTCATTCGTCTAAGTCGCTTCGCCCCTACCTTGATCCCAACAGAAGAAGAAAAGGCTGAGAAGTTCTTTGATGGGCTAAAATTCGAGCTACAAAGAATGATCGGATCCATCGCACCTACTTCGTACACGGAAGTCCTTGCTGCAGCTCGACGTATGGAGCGTGTCATCAGACGAGAATCCAACCTGAAGAGGCCTTCCACATCAGCACCAGCCAGAGCAACAAATGGAGAAGCTGCCAAGAAACCTCATCTGCATCAAGCACCACAGGGAGCTGCATCCAAATCCCTAACTCTTCCTACTTGTCACTACTGCGGCAAGATAGGCCATGTTGAGAAGGAGTGTAGACATAAATTCGGACTGTGCTTAGGTTGCGGATCCAGACAGCATGTAGTGAGGGATTGCCCTGAGCGTAGAGAAGGAGCACCAAGGGCAAACCAACAAGCTCTACCAGCACCAGGAGGACATCAACCAAGGCTACCCTTGGCACTTCAAGCAGCACCCTTCCAGCAGGCCCAGCAACAGCAGAGAGCACCTCCTCAAGGACGCGGACAAGCTTTCGTGATGACTGTGGGAGACGCGCAGAACCATGGCGTAGCTAATGTATGTAAGTTTTTGTAATTCTGTTTCTAGTATTGATTTAGTTCGTGCCTGTTGGTTCGTGACCCCAGACTTAACCTGATAGTTTTAACTTGCTAATAATTGATAATCTAGTGATAACCTAGAATTGTTAATCTATTATGTTTTTAAAGAATAACCTAGAATGTTTTATAAATGTTAACCTGATATATTTTAAAGATAACCTGGTTTTCTAAAAAACTGTAATTTTCTAGATTTCCTATAATTGGGAAATTGCATTGCTTAGGGAAATGATTTTCCCTATGTGTTTAAAACCTTCAACCTTGACTTTTCTTGATTGCGATGTGCTTCGAACAATGTTTGCAACCGTGTCATCTCTGTTGACCGGTTATTCTTTGATTGCAAGGACGCAATCCTCTTAAGGGGGTAGATTATAAACCCCCTGATTTTCAAGAATTTTTTTTTAATTTGGAATTTTCCACAATTTTCTGTATTTTTTGAGATTTTTTCTCTAATTAAACTAAGGCATTTTAATTATTAAATGATTTTTAAATATTATTAAATAATATTAAAATATTATGAAAATAATATTTTATGGTGTAAAATGAAAAACTAGACATAGGATAATTTTTCGGGAATTTATTGGACCCCGGAAGTATTTTTAAAGCCCTAAAAACTATTGATTAAATTAACCTAATTAATCTGAACCCGGTTCAACTAAACCATATTAAACCGAACCCAAAATAGACAGAACCGGCCGGTCTGCCCGAACCGGCCCAACCCCCTTAACGGGTCAGATCCGGGTCAGACCCGACCCGCTAAGAACCCGACCCGACCCGAACTAAAACCTAACCCCCAAATTAATTTTCTCCCCGACCCTTCACCTGCCGGCGGCCGTTTCCGCCGCCGGCGACCCCCCTATTTCACCTTCCTCCATCTGTCGACGCCTTCCCTTCCTATTCCGGCGAAACCCCCAGCCCTTCCCCTTCCTTTTCCGGCAACCTCCGGCGATCCCTCTCCTCGAATCCCTATTTAAACCCCAGCACCCGACTCCGGCCGCCCATTGATCCCTCAACCACCCGCCGCCAGGCCGCCTGTTCCCTCACCACTCGACCGGACCTCGCCGCCAGCCCAGCCCCGCAGTCGCCCGACTCCAGAACCTCCTCCCTCCGATCGAGTTCACCCCGACCCGACGCCGAGCCCGACTCCAGCGCCCTCCGCCGCCCTCCAACACAGCACCAGCGCCGCCTCTACCCACACCCCAGACCGACTCCGGCAAACTCAGACACGACACGGAGCTCAAGCCCTAGCCAGGACACTGCTTGGACACAGTGTCCAGGACACGGCAGACTCGACTCGGACACGCGTAATTCGGACTTTTGGAGCCCTGTTCAGGTACCCATATCTCTCTCCTCGTAGCTCTGTTTCTCATTCCGTTTGTTGCATCGCGTAGCCTGCATGACCCCCTCGATGCCCGTGTAAACCGCTCGGTGCATCGCGTCCTGTGGTGATCGCGAACCGCGATCCAAAAACAGGAAAACCAACGCCATGTTTCACCCCGGAACTGAGTACGCCCCGCCAAATGGGATGACTTGGTCGCGTACGGTCTTTACCGATACGTATGCGCCGTTGATACGGACGTGCGAGATTTCGCAGAAGTTGATTCGGATGTTCGTGCACACCGGAATCAATGCGTATCCGTCGACAACGCCCCGTATCTGTACTTTCTGGTTCTCGCTGTAACTTAGTGTACACACGTCGAATCGAGACAAAACTTGCGCCATCGGACTCGTAGCAATACGCTGGTCCTGTGAGCCAAGTTTGGTTCGATTCTGAGAACGTTGACAAAATCGCATATCGTGGGTCCCACAGGCTCTACTTGACGGGCGATTTTGTGATCGGCTCATCGAAATCCAATTCTGGAAGTTCCGTTGGGTTCGTATCATCGTTCCTGACCTGTTGACACTAAGTTGGATAGATTTGGAGACCTTTGACCCTGACACATTTTTGGTACAAAGCGGCCCACATGTGGACCCCGCCTTGACCCGAAAATATCATTTTTGCCCTGTGTCCAAATTGGACTCAAGGACAGACATTTCTAGCTTATTAATATTTTTTGGATCTAATGGTGATATCTATTTCAGCAACCGGAGTACTGCCTGCAAATCCTGCTGCTGACAGAGCTACAATTGGAGCCGAAAATCCAGGCAAGTGTACCTTGCCATAATTGCAGTATATTGATTCATTTTGTTCTCTTGGTTTATTCCTGTGACTGTTGTACATGCTCAACCTTAGGGTCGTGTGACTTACTTAGCTTTCGATTAATAGTCGGGTGCCAACACCGTACGCGGGGTTGTGTAACGTCACCTAGAGATGGATATCGTGACATTTACATTCTCGTACTTGCCATATCAAGTACATTATACCCAGGACACTTGACACAAATCATGAGACATAATCTTCCTGAATATTTAAGGTGATTCTGTATAGGATACAGGTTTATGACATATACATTTTACATGCTTAGATTTTATCCTGACTTATTGCATTAGTTGATCTTGCGTGACATGAACATGAGACATTATGAAACTGTGACGTGAGATTACATTGGATGGGGAGAGATTTACCATACAAAAGGCTGAATATATATATATATATATATATATAATACTTAATGGATTGTGCCTTAGACTCTGACACAGAGCTTTGGTACCGAACTGGCCCTTCGAGAAAATACTGCTATGGGTTACTCCGACACTGATCCTGTAGTAGTCTCAGCCTGAGTATGACTAAAACTCTCACTTGCATTATCACTTAGCTGGTTATTTATTTACCCTATTATTTCCTTTATTTCTGCACTGCATTATTTTTGGCTTATTTTATCTGTACCTTGCTATGTCCCCTGAGGACCTGGATCCGGATTATGTCCCCAGGATTAGCAGACGAGATCTATGCTGAGGTGTACGGAACAGGTGCACTTCTCGGAGCAGTACCAGAACCTGAGGACGAGGTGATCGCTGAGAACTTTTCCTGAACAACTGCTACGCCATGCTCAGTTTTTATTGGCAAATAAACTCTTTATTTCCTGTTTTAGAGAATATTTGTAACAGACTTAATATCGGGTTGTTCCCCGATTTTATTTACTTTTGACTGGATGTTGTTTAATACTTTCTATTGATATTTCTGTGTTTATTCTGTGGATGAGATTAGTAAACCCTGATAATTGTAATACAGCTTAAGTATACCCCGATGGATCCATTAAATTGGGTTAGTCCATCGGTGTGTGCTGCTGGCCATTGCCACGTGGCTAGTCCCTCGATATTTTGGGACTGGGGCATGACAAAAGAGACCACTCACAATGTTCGATCCCATTAAGCATCATGTCCTGCCGATACGGCCAATCCCTTGAACCCGTGGTCCGATGCAAGCGCGATCTACTCAAATAGTATAACCGTGCGAGCAGGCCGTGCTCTACAAATCATCCGACCGATCGGACTAAGGAAGATGGCATTATCATTCCAACTCAGCTATCTCAGTACTGCTCTGAACGAATACCTGATTTTCATCGAACTCCGCTAGCCATCTGCACATGAAACCAACTCCATCAATACTTCTTCCCAAAATCCAACAAATTAAATGTAACCAGCTATTATTTTATCCAATCCGACTCAGTGTAACACATCGTGCGGTTGCGGGCGTTACACTAATTCTTTGAGAGAATCACGTCAATCCCATTATGGCCTGATAGCCCACGCGTTGGGAAAGTTGTTCTCAAATTGCATTCACTTAGACGGTTAGGCGACCCATTGGATGTTTATATTTTAGTACTTATTGGCATGTTATTATGTATCTTGTTACGTCCCTCTGAGGACCTGGTCCCTTTCCAGATATGGACAAGCAGGAGTATCCACAGGAGTACGGACCTGGACTTGACTCTACTTACCAAACTGAGGAGGTCTTACCCTCAGAGTAGCTGTGATTATTTCCACAGTTTAGAGATTTTGTTACTACTTCAGTATAGTCATTTTGTAGTGGATTTGTTTCCACCTGACTATCAGACTTGATACTCATCTCGATATTCAGTTATATTCCGGCTCTTTATTCCTACTTATTATTTGTGCTGTGGATGAGATATAGATTATGTGTGACTTGTTATGACAGTATATTATCACTGGTGGATTGGAAATTCATGTACAGCGTACGTGTGTATATAGTTTCCATATATTGGAGTCCATATACATACGACTGGGCGTGTTACGTATTTCTAGTCCTACGTATTTTGGGACTGGGACGTGACATATTTTTGGTGGTGGCCCATGTAGGTCCAGAATATATTGTCTTGGTTACGTAACTGTACCAAACAAGCCTGCGTATAGGAATAGAGTATAAGGATCTCATCCATGCTTGACTGAAACCTCATTCTTCCCTTCAACCATCCTATGTTTGGATAAAATAAAGTTTTACGCCAGGAACCCTTTACGCTGAGACCAGGGACCTCTATTTATGTAGAGTAACCAATTTGTTGGCGTAAAAGCCAAACTATGCAGAAGATTGCCTCATTTACGCCACGATTATGTCAACTGCGTATGACACGTATCCTTTTATAAGATCATGACATGCAAGCCTCGTAGGTAACTATCCCAGCATAAATTTGATGATTCATGAATAAATTGATAACCAGCGTAGAGTAGCTGATTAGGCATAAAATGTAAGGATGGTGATGTGAGCGTATTTGTCACAATCTTAGCTTTCCCAGCTATGACCAAATCTCGTGCATTAAATGTAGAGATATGCCTCGAGCCCTGTGCAAGAAATAGCTTTTGACGTGACGTTTGATTTTGTCTTATCTTGAGCGTAAAAACTCACTTCTGTCTTGAGCGTAAAAACCCATTTCAGACCGAAGCGTAAAAGCTCATTTTTTGCCAATATAGAATAGGCAGCGTATTCATAAGACTCCATTCTTTTTTCTTTTGGATGCGTAAAAAAGACTTGTAATCAATATATCACTAAACGACAACCTGGGTCTCTGTGCAAATCATCATCACAGCCGACCTCTCGATCATCGTGCAGTACTTTTGTCAGAGGTCAGGTTCACTGATTTGTCTGACAAATTCATCCGAGGAATACGAAGAGTTTCTCGTACGACTTTACGCTGCAACGTATTTCAGATTTTATAGATCTCTTTACGCAGACTATTACGCAGATAGATTTTACGCAGACCTTTTACGAAAACTTTACGCAGGAAGATTTTACGCAGACCTTTTACGAAAACTTTACGCAGGAAGTATAGAGATCTTTTACGCGCAGACTTTACGCAGCATATGCTATACGCAACATATATTTTACCCGCAGATTTTCTACACCAACTTTACACCGGCAGACTTTACGCGCAGACTTTTTACGCCGACAATTTTAAATCCCTGTTTTACGCGGATAGATTCGAACCTCTACTTTACGCCAGACAGCTTGAAACTTTGTTTTACACCGACAATTTTGAATCTCTATTTTATGCCAAATTATCCCGATTCTCTGCTTTACGCGGACAGCTCTGAAGTCTTACTTTACGCCAAACTATCTTGAAGCTCTGCTTTACACAGGAAGCTTATCAACCTGTTTTACGCCAACCACCTTAAAGCCCTGTTTTACGCAGGAGGGACTTCATGTATGTTGGGGGGAGGGGTTTGACTGTAAAATACACGGACCATTCTCCAGCATATTTTATGCTTCTATATTCTATCTAATGCTTGCATCCTGTTTGATTTCTGTACTTCTTCTAAATTATTGTGTACATCACCTGCAGAGAGATGGATATGCAGATGGGATGTACTGATGGTGACACAACTCCTGGAGTCAATGGTCAGACTCAAGGAGAGACCTCAATAACTCCTAGATATTTCAGGACCAGATGGACAGATTCACAATCCAGTTTCATCTGATCTTCCCGTTCCACCTAATGGGAACCTTCTAGTCTTATCAACACCGCAGGATGGCCAGGCTCAACTGTTCCAATTCTTCCATATGATAATGCAGGAACTGAGACAACAGGCTGCCACACTAGCTGCAGAGCAGAGACAGCAAGCAGCAGAACAAAGACAAGAGTTCCTAGCAGCACTTGAAAGGATGGCTGCAAAGACTACTGTACCAGCTCAAGCACTAGCTCCAGTACCTCGAGCTAAAGTTGGTTCAGTAAAAGACTTTATACAGATGATTCCGAGGCGTACAAAAGCATAGAGAGCCCAGAGGAAACTACCAACTGGATCACACATACTCAAAAATTATTAGAGGCATCACAGCTACCTGCAGACCTGTAGATGACGGGTGTAAGGACGCTTCTAGACGGTAATGCTCATCACTGGTGGGAATCCATGGAGCGCCAGTTGGGTACGTACCAGACTTGGGAGCAGTTCTTGGAGTGCTTTGAGAGAAAGTACTTCCCGAATACCGTTAGAGATGCATTGTACGATCAGTTTCTCCACCTGGAGCAGGGGAACAAAACGTTGGACGAGTATGATGCTGAGTTTAGTCGCCTCAGTAAATATGGCGCTGCCTTGATACCATATGACTTGGCCAAGGCTAAGAGGTTTCATCGTGGACTAACTCAGGAGCTACAACACTACACTAGCTCCCAGTCCCGAATCTCTTATTCCGAGTTACTGACAGAAGCCAAATTACAAGAAACCATCAGCAGAGGAAAGGGAGGTCAGCTGAGGATGCATCAAGGACCAGCAAGAATACAACAAGGAGGACCTATCAGACGTCATTTAGCTCAGCAACAACAGTATCAGCATAGAGCAGGACCATACCAGGTTCCAGATAAGCTCCAATGTAATTATTGTGGGAGATACGGGCACATCTCAAGAGACTGTCGGGCCCGTTTGGGACAGTGTATGAGATGTGGTTCTGGACAGCACCAGGCAAGAAATTGTCCAAAGCAGCAGACACTTCCATCGCCAGTACAGAGACTAGCGCTTCCAGCACCTCGACCTCCAGCAGCAGCAGGATTTCAGCGAGGACCACCACTACCTACACAGGAGGATCAATTCGCGAGGGCCAGACAGGGACAACCCCAGAGGAACGGACAAGCTTTTGCAATGGAAGTGGATGACATGGATCAGGAGATTGATGTCATAGCAGGTATCACTCTTGCTTTTACTTTTCCTGCTATGACATTGTTTAATACGAGAGACACCCACTCATTCATATCATCTAGCTTTATTGCCAAACACAATATTACCTCTACACCTTTATCTAGTTGTGTTAGAATTCTTACCGGAGGAGGAGTTGTACCTGTTAGTAAAATTTGTAGATCGTGTCCTATAGTGATACGTGGCAGAGAGATGAACGCCCGATTCTTAGTCCTTCCTATGCCAACTTTTGATATTGTGCTTGGAATGGACTGGCTAAGCAAGTACCACGCTTTCTTTGATTATTTTGGAGGAAGCATTCTTTTTAAGGTACCCGGCCAGCCTGAACTTGAGTTTGCACGAAGATCCACAGAAATCCTTGATGGTATGCATCTCGCAATGGATAATGTTGTTTATCATCCCATTATTTCAGAATTCCAAGACGTCTTTCCAGAAGAATTGCCAGGACTACCCCCAGATAGAGACGTAGATTTTTTGATTGAATTAACATCGGAAGCAGCACCCATAGCATCACATGTTTATAGACTAGCGAAGAAGGAGATGGATGAGCTGAAGACACAATTGAAAGAACTAGAAGAGAATGGTTTCATCCTACCAAGTGCATCACCCTGGGGAGCAACTGTCACGCCCCAGTCCCAAAATGTCGAGGGACTGGACACGTGGCAATGGCCAGCAGCACGCACCGATGGATAACCCAATTTAATGGAACCATCAGGGCGTACTTAAGCTGTAAGTAAGGTCTACTACACAAGTCACACTAATCTCATCCATAAAGATAAAGAAATAAACTGCATAATCAAATAGAAATAATGTAGCAACATCATCACAGCAAGTCAGTCGGAGCAACAATCCGACTTAAGTCTGAAATAAACTGGCTCTATAGGCCAGGAACAAAAGATGTAAACATGAAATAAATACTGAGTACTGGAACAAGCACTCAGGAGAAGTCCTCGGCAGTCACCTCGTCTTCAGTGTTCGGTTCAGCTCCAGTAATAGCTTCAGCTCCTGTCCCGTATATCTCGGGATACTGCTCCTCAGCTAAATCTGGGGACATAATCCATTCCAGGTCCTCAGTGGACATAGCAAGGCACAGATAATACAAGCCAAAATGAATAAGCAGTGCAATAAATAATGAATCAGCAGGGTAAACTAAGTAACTAACCATCTATGTGATATACAAATGAGAGCAACACTAGTACTCAGGCTGAGACCGCTACAAGCTCTGTGTCGGGGAGCCGGTAGCAGTAATAACACGTAAAGGGTCTAGCTCTGCTGGAGAGTCTACAACCTCACAATAATAGTAGATATATATATATAACAGCCTGTAGCCTGTGTGTCTCTCCCCACCCAATGTAATCATGCAAGCCATGACCATAACGTCTCATGTCCATGTCAGCGGGATTATAACTAATGCAACAAGTCATACTGTCTATAAATAAATAACTCTGTCAAGTCCTGTATCCTATTCAGAATCCCCACGAATAACTCGGGAAGATTCTGTCCATGATAGTGTCAAGTGTCCTGGGTTGTAGGGTACTTGATAGGTCAAGTACAAAGTAAGGGGATCGTAAATCCATCTCTAAATGACGAACCCAACACCGCGTACGGTGTCGGCACCCGACTATGATCGGACATTAGGTACGTCATACGTTCCCTAGGTTAAGCAGTTTTAAACAGTTTATATAAATTTGCACAAGAAATTCAGCAGAGTATTTTTATCAGAAAATAAGAAAATAATGACTGCAAGTTTGGCAAGGTGCACTTGCCTGAAGTTTGAATTCTACTTAGGTCCTGGTTTCAGAAATTTCCAGAGATGTCTCCGAAAGCTGAAATAAACAGTACCATCACGCTCAGAAGGTATCAAACAGCTAGGATCGCCTGTCCTTGGGTCCAATTTGGAGACAAGGGCAAAAACGGCAATTTCGGGCCAAAACGGGATCCGCCGGTGGGCCCGCTTTGCACCGAAAAACGTGTCAGGGTCAACGATCTCCAAATTCACCAAAATTAGTGTCAACAGGTCAGGAACGCTGATACGAACCCAACGGAACTTTCAGATTTGAATTCCGATGAGCCGATCACGAAATCGCCCGTCGAGCGGGGCCTGTGGGGCCTACGACACGCGATTTCGTCAACGTTCTCAGAATTGGACCAAACTTGACCCACAGGACCAGCGTATCGATACGAGTCCGATGGCGCAAGTTTCGTCTCGATCCGACGTGTGTGCACGAAGTTAGGGTGAATTGCAGAAAAGGCGGATACGGAGCGATGTCCGCGGATACGCGTTGATTCCGGGGTGCACGCACACCCGAATCAGCTTCCGCTAACTCTCACACATCCGTATCGACGAGACGCCCGTATTTGTGAAGACCGTATGCGACCAAGTCGTCCCGTTTGGCGGGGCGCACTCAGTTCCGGGGTGAAACAGGGCCTGGTTTTTTTCTGTTTTTGGATCGCGGTGTGCGATCACCACAGGACGCGATGCCTCGAACAGTTTGTCCGGGCACCGAGAGGGTCATACAGGCTTCGCGTAAAAATTTACGGAATTGAAATCGGGGTTACGAGCAGGAAGTTATGAGTACCTGAAGGGACCCGAAAAATCGGAGTTTGGAACTGTGTCCGACACGCGAGTTCGTGTCCGAATCCTGTGTCGGAGCTGTGTCCGCGTGTCCGCGTGTCCTGCTGTGTCCGCTTGCTGGGAGATCACCGGAGAAGGCTGGACTCGGCGGGGCGAGCTGCGGCCGGGCGGGGGATCGTCGACCGGGCGGTGCACGGCGGGGAGAGGAGGAAGGGGATTCGAGGGCGGCCGGAGTGGTTTGCTGTGAGGAGGAGAGAGGAGGAGGAGAGAGGAGGAGGGCGGTTCCTGGAGGTGGGGCTCTCGGCGGGTGGTGGTCTGCGGAGGGCGGCGGGTTAGGGAGGAGGTCGGCCGGAGTGGTTTAGGGGTTTGGGGGGAAGAGAGGCGGAGGGGAGGCTATTTATAGGGTCGAGGGAGGGCTGAGGCCGGGGCGTCGTGGCGGAGAGGTCGGAGGGGGAGGCGACGTGGGGTCGTGGCCGACGGGCCCGCGGCGGGCGGCGGGATTCTCGGCGCTGGGGTCGATCGTGGGAGAGGGTGGGGGTGACGCGGGTTCCGGGTCGGGCGCGGATCCGGACGGAGAGGACCCGCCCGACCCGTAAAGCCAAGGGCTGGGCTGGGCCAGCCTAACGGGCTCGACCCACTGGGCCGGGCCGGGCCCAACTAAAAAAATAAAAATAAATATAACAGAATAAAAATAAAAATAATAATAATAATAAACAGTAATTAATTAATTAATTATAAAAAATAGTTTTTAGGCTTTTAAAAATAGGTCCGAGGCCCAATAAAATCCCAAAAAATTACCCTAAGTCCGGTTTTCTATTTTACACCATAAAATCATATTTTCATTTCATTTTAATGTTGTTTATTGGAAATTAAAAATTACAAACTCACTACAGGGCCTGTGTAAATTCCTGAAAATGCATTTTAAATCCCAAAATTGATTTTAAAAATCTGAAAAATTTAGGGTGTTTACAGCAACAGTATTTTTTGTACCAAAGAAGGATGGGTCAGTGCGTATGTACATTGACTATAGAGCCTTGAATGCAGTGACAGTAAAGAATAAATATCCACTGCCACGCATTGATGATCTATTTGATCAACTTAATGGTGCTAAGATGTTTTCGAAAATATATTTGAGATCAGGATATCACCAGGTGAAGGTACGAAAGGAGGACATCCCGAAGACCGCATTCCGGACAAGATATGGGCACTACGAGTTTCTGGTCATGCCATTTGGATTGACCAATGCTCCAGCTATCTTTATGGACTTAATGCATCGAGTCTTCCATCAGTATTTGGACCAGTTCATGGTCGTCTTCATAGATGATATACTTGTCTATTCGAAGAGCCATGAGGATCACGAAAGGCACCTGCAGATTATTCTAGAGACCTTGAGGAAAGAGCAGTTATATGCAAAGCTCAGTAAATATGAGTTCTTCTTGGACATAGTCTCATTTCTTGGACATGTTATTACAGGAGATAGAATTTTTGTTGATCCAGAAAAGATCTCGGCAGTCGAGACATGGCATGTTCCTAAATCAGCAGCAGAGGTGAGAAGTTTCCTTGGACTTACAGGATATTACCGACGGTTCGTGGAGAACTTCTCAAAGATAGCAACACCTATGACTCGGTTGACTTGCAAAGATCAAGAGTTCATATGGACCAACGAGTATCAAGCCGCTTTCGAGGAATTGAAGAAGCGACTGACCACAGCACCAGTATTGACTATTCCATCAGGATCAGGAGGCTATGTGATCTACAGTAACGCATCAGGGAAAGGCTTGGGATGCGTATTGATACAGCATGGCAAAGTAATTGCATACGCATCTAAATAGTTACGAGTACATGAGAAGAATTATCCAACTCATGACTTGGAACTTGCAGCCGTTGTATTTTCTCTGAAGCTATGGAGACATTACTTATATGGGGAACGAGTGGAAATCTATACAGACCACAAAAGCCTCAAGTACGTCTTCACGCAGAAGGAGTTAAATATGAGGCAGCGTCGATGGCTTAAATTAATGAAATATTTTGAGATAGAGCTATATTATCATCCAGGCAAGGCTAACGTTGTAGCAGACGCCTTAAGCCGGAAGCCAGCAACTTATTTCCTAACAACACAGAAAGAATTATTGAAGGACTTGTAAGGTCTTGGCATTGAAGTGATATTACCCGGAACAGATGGGACGCTAGCCAACTTGCAAATACAATCATTACTAATAGAAAGAATCAAGGCAGCTTTGCCTACAGACGTCAGATTCCGAAGATTAAAGGAAAAGACAGAGGCCGGAGAGCAGACAGGATTGCGCATTCATGATGATGGGACATTACGATGTGGTAATCGTCTATATGTTCCCAATAGAGAAATTCTACAGAAACTAATGACAGAAGCTCATAGTTCGATATATTCTATTCATCCTGGAGGCACCAAGATATATCGTGACTTACGACAATATTTTTGGTGACATGGAATGAAAAGAGAGATAGCTCGCTTTGTAACTAAATGTTTGGTATGTCAGCAAGTAAAGACAGAGCACCAGAGAATAGCAGGATTATTGCAACCACTCCTGATTCCAGAGTGGAAGTGGGAATACATCACTATGGACTTCGTCACAGGTTTTCCCAGGAGTCCAAGTAGTAGAGATGCAGTATAGGTAATAGTGGACTGACTCACCAAGTCAGCCATTTCTTGCCTTTTAGAGTTGGCCAATCTACAGAAGCTTTGGCTGATTTATATATGAGGCATATCGTGAGGTTGATGGCGTACCCGTCAGCATTGTATCAAACAGGGATTCACGCTTTACGTCGTATTTTTGGAGGAGCATGCAAGAAAGTCTTGGAACTCGTCTAAAGTTCAGTACGTCTTATCACCCACAGACAGATGGGCAGTCAGAACGTACTATTCAGACATTGGAGGATATGTTGAGGGCTTGTATATTAGACTTTGGAGGATTATGGGAGGACCACCTACATCTTGTGGAGTTTTCTTACAATAATAACTATCAGGCGAGCATCCAGATGGATCCGTTTGAAGCATTGTATGGAAGGAAGTGTAGATCTCCTGTATGTTGGAGTGACGTGGGATAACATCAGATTCTGGGACCAGAGTTAGTGGTCAACACCGTAGAGATAGTTAAGAAGATACAAAGACACTTGCGGGCAGCGCAAGACAGGCAGAAACAATGGGCAGACCTTCATCGTCGTCCCTTGGAGTTTAAAGAGGGCGACCATGTCTTCTTAAGGATATCACCTACTAGAGGCACCATTCGATTCGGAGGACGCGACAAGTTGAGTCCAAGGTATATTGGACCCTTTGACGTGCTAGAGAGAGTGGGAGAAGTGGCATATCGACTTGCACTACCACCTTCACTTGAGGGAGTACATGACGTGTTCCATGTGTCGCAGCTCAGGCGATATGTGGCAAACAACAGTCATGTTCTCGACCATTCGGAGATCACCATTGGACCGAGCTTGTCATATCAAGAGCACCCCGTAGGAATCCTTGATCGTCGAAAGAAAGTATTGAGGAACCAGTCTATTCCCTTAGTCCGCGTGGCATGGAAGCATGGCGCGCTAGGAGAATCTACTTGGGAGCGAGAGGACGACATGCGCCAATGTTTTTCGAACCTATTCGCAGACCAAGGTATAAATTTACTCTGGTAATTTATATCCCCTACCATTCTTGACTTTCTACCATTGGATATTTATATTTCAGTACTTATTGGCATGTTATTATGTATCTTGTTACGTCCTTCTGAGGACCTGGTCCCTTTCCAGATATGGACGAGCAGGAGTATCTACAGAAGTACAGACCTGGACCTGACTCTACTTACCAAACTGAGGAGGTCTTACCCTCAGAGTAGCTATGATTATTTCCACAGTTTAGAGATTTTGTTACTACTTCAGTATAGTCGTTTTGTAGTCGATTTGTTTCCACCTGACTATCAGACTTGATACTCATCTCGATATTCAGTTATATTCCAGCTCTTTATTCCTATTTATTATTTGTGCTGTGGATGAGATATAGATTATGTGTGACTTGTTGTGACAGTATATTACCACTGGTGGATTGGATATTCATGTACAGCGTACGTATGTATATGGTTTCCATATATTGGAGTTCATATATATACGACTGGGCGTGTTACATATTCCTAGTCCTACGTTGGAAGAAGGAAGAAGAAGAAAAGGAGTGGAGAAGAAGAAGAAGAAGAAGAAGAAGTAAAGTGAAGGGGACTGCTGTCCAGAAGCAAGAAAGGGGCCGGCTATATGTCAAAAATAGGGTTTACACTAAGACAAAAGACTAAAACACCCTCTCCTCTAGTCATGCTAATTAGGATTTGGGTTTGGGGTTTCCAAATACACTCAAATAAATTTATAATCACTCCAACTAACTAAATAAAATATAAATAACTATTCTAAGCCAAGAAATATGTCTAACAAGGGTGTTGGTTGGGTATGGCATGGGTCCACTAGGGTCTGACATGGGTCCAGGCTAGCCAAAACACTAAAATAACTAATAAAATAATAATACAACCAATAATTAAATATTAATACAAATATTTATAATAAATACACAATTAACCAAATTAAAAAAAAATACCCGGCTCTGGAAATGGGGTAGTGACAAGCCTATCCTTCTTAGAAAATTTTGTCCTCGAAATTTAAAGTAGATCGCACTCCCTCTAGGTCAAACCCCCAACAATCACAGTCAAGAAATTTTACCTAAACAACATACAAGATCATGGTCCTACTAGTCGTGTTATCACAGTCTCAATCAGGGTCACTACACTATTTACCACAGCACAAAAGAAAAGTCTAACAGGTACTAATGAAGCACACCACAAGGAATAGAAAGGACAAGAAGAAGAACAAAGAGACAGACCTGCTAACCCGACACCCGTAGCATCGGCCTCCTCGACCGTCAACGCATAAGCCCTACCCTGCTGGGGTATCCCCCTCTGCTGGTACGGGACATGATGTTGTGCCACAGATGGCCTAGCTCCAACTCTCTGATCCTGTGCTCCACCAAATGGAGGTGCAGTGGCGCAATCTCGCATCTGGTGAGCAGCGGATCCACAGAACAAATACCCCTTCAGCCTCCTCCTACAAACATCCCAAGTGTGTCCTGCCTTCCTGCAGTAGGCACAAGTGGGCACCCTCTGATCCTGACCCTGCTGCGCTGTCTTCTGTACATAGGAACGCTTAGCCGGTCCCGCACTGCCACTTGTACTGCCTGAATCACCCCTGCCTCTCTTGGACTTAAGCTCAAAGTCATCCTCTGCTCTCTGAGCGTCTCCTACTATCTTCTCGAAAGTTGCCTCGCGGTCGCTCCTAGTCAAAGACTTGACCGCCATGACCAAGCCCTTACGAAACTTCCTCGCCTTTGCTGCCTCACTCAAGCCCTTCACGAATCTGCCCAGACGGCAGAACTCCGCTGCGTACTCGTCTACCATCATGCTCCCTTGAACGAGTGCCTCAAACTGGCTCTCCAAAGCACTGAGTGCCACGTCTAGGAAAAACTTCTCCTTAAAAAGCCTCTTGAAAGCCTCCCAAGTAAGCCCTGGCGCCACAATCCTCGTATCAGTGCGATACCACGTCAAAGCGAGGTCGAACATCTGACTGCCCGCTGCCTCTATCTGCATATTGTCTGGAATCTGTGCCAGCCGAAAAATCCCCTCGATCTGCTCTATCCAGTCATCCGCGTACATGATCCTTTCTGTACCCCGGAACTCCTTAGGCCGCATCCTCTGGAAGTCAATGATGCTGCCCGACCTCGGATGCTGTGCCTGATCTGCCTGTGGCTGAATCTGTGCCACTCTGTCCACTGTCGTCATGGCCACCTGGTGGGCGTTCTCAATGCCCAGCCTCATCACATCCACCTGAGGGTACTGTACGTCCATCATCTCCCTGAAGAATGCAAACAACTGCGCGACGTCTACTGGTGCAGGAGGTGGTGGAGGAACCACCGGAATGACTGGGGTAGTCCTCGGATCGACAAGTGGAGGAGGATCCCCGAGAGAAGCAGATGCTCCCTCGACCGCGGAAGTGGTGAGTGGAGCGGTAGCAGCTGCCTGAATACGAGCTGGACGAGAGGTAGCAGACCTCTCGGTGGCAACTGCTGGAACGGTATGATGGGATCGTGTCTTCGGAGGCATCCTGAACACAGATCAAAAGAAGTCAATACGGCGCAAGATACGATATCATCAAGAAGGACAATAATATTTCAAAAGAAAACAATTTCAGAATAATTAGATTGAAATTGTTCCTAGTCGTGATTGAGTACACTCTCATCCTAGATCCTATATCCTAGGGCATGCTCGCAGCAGTACAACTAAATCGTTGTACTACCACAATATCGCACTAATTGCGAATCGAGACATGCATGGGGCCGCCACCAAAAATGTATCATGACCCGCACCCAAAAATTGGGCATGAGTCATGGGTACGTCCAGCCTACGCCGCAACATCGGCGATAGAACGCTGTCTAGGTCCACTATCTAGCTAACAATCTCACACAATCAAATATATACCTGTCAAGATCTTAACTCCAAACGGAGGAGCAATATCATAATGATAACACAAATACTCAATCACGAATCTAAGCACGATAAGATAACACAGAAAACTAACAACTACAAAGTCTAAACAACTGCAGCTAAAAACAACCACAGTAATAATAATAATACAATAATATCCAAAATCATATATAATACAAGGTCTCAATCCAAAACCGGAGACAAATCCGGTGCTAAAAGCAAATCAAAACAACAACAGGTCCTAGTGATCCTGGCTACCAACCCGGAAATCACTCCTAAACTAGGGGGTCCCTGTCTGCACCATCGACAGGTTGAGGTCCATAAAACGTAGGACACCAATCTTCCGGATACTCTGGAAAAAATATGTCCAGTAAGGACTGGAGCAAGTACACCTCTAACAGCAGTTCCAGTTAAATGATAAAAACTATAAAGCAGTTGTAGCAAGTAGTAAGGTGAAGGAAATAAAGTATGAAAAAAGAAATATATATATCACTGGTACATAAAGGTAAAGATGCATGAATATCAGAGGCAAGAAAGTAATGACTGCAAGATACAAGAAATCTAAACTAAGATCAAGTATGTGCACAAGAACGTGTAGTGAGTCCAGCAAGAACACATGTAATGAGTCAAGTCCAGAAGCATGTAAGTGAGACCAGCAAGAAATGAAAGAGAGTCCAGACTAGAAAGAATGAACCCGTGTCTTTAAAATACCTGTTTCGACATGTAAACGGCTAGGGGTAAGTACGGCTCACCGCACACTGGGTGTGCGGCTGCTATCATTCCAGATTAGACCAGAGGGGGGCGATTCCAGTGATTCCAGTTGGGAATATTTACATGTCTACTCGAGTATTTCTCCGTCTCGACTAGTACAAGTGAATCCAAGACTCGACACGTAAATCAAGTATGAGTCCAGCCAGAAACATGAGTGATGCCTGTAGTGATGCCAGTAGGTGATTCCAGAATAGAGGCCAGAAACATGAAATATACGTGTCGCAAGTAAATAAATCCAGAAATACCAGTCCGTGTCGTGCCAGAAAATCAGATGATACTATACTAGAAGCTGAATCATAATAATCATCAGATAAAGAAAACTATCAGAGAATGTACTCGCCTGACGTCCTGAGCAACTGGCGATCCGAACTGGTGTCGCAGGGACCTATTACGAAAAGCAAGGTTAAACAGGTTTCTAATGAGTGAAACAAATATAAAATAGCTAAAAACAAGCTTCTAGGGTCGTTCTAGGTCAAATGGGTCAAGCCGGTAAAATCTAGGTCAAAAAGTCAACTCTTGGTCTAAAATGTCAACTCTGGGTCAAAACTAGGTCAAAAGTTGACTTTGGCGGTCAACCGGGTCAATTATGGTCAACTCTAGGTCAAACTAGGGTGCCCCTAAAATTCTAGGTCAAAACTAGGTCATTAAGCTAATAAACCATCAAACTCGCCTCCTTGAGATACCGGGATATCCTCGGTATCCGATACCTCAACCTACGTTATATGCCCCGCCTATACCCTCTAAAATATATACTAGCAGACACACACACACACACACACATATATATATATATATATATATATATATATATATATATATATATATATATATATATATATATAAAACCAAGTCTAACCTCAAACCTAGGCTAAAACTCAATACCTTGCCCCGACGCTCAATACCTTGAGATACTCACATAACCCTCTCACTAACACTAGCTAACTAACTAACTATCTATAATATATACTACCATATACTAATATATATATATATATATATATATATATATATATATATACAACCTAGTGTATAGGTAAACACCTCAATACCTTACCCCGATACCCAACTTATCTCAATACCTTGGTATCTCAAGGTATTGAGATACCTTACCCGGATACCTTACCCTCTCTATATATATATATATATATATATATATATATATATAACTTAGTATATAGGCTACCTTAATATCTTACCTCTCTTACCTTACTACCCTCAATACCTTGGGTATCTCGAGGTATTGAGATACCCAACTATCCCCCTCTCTAACACTAACCATAGCTAACTATCTAGCATATATATATATATATATATATATATATATATATATATATATATATATATATATATATATATATATATATATATATATATATATATATATTCCTAGCTATATATCTAGGCTAACATATATATATAAACACATATGTATATATATATATATATATATATATATATATATAAATATATATATATATATATATATATATATATATATATATATATATATATATATATATATATATATATAAATATATATATATATATATATATATATATATATATATATATGATGTGTGGATATATATATATATATATATATATATATATATATATATATATATCTCTCTCTCTCTCTCTCTCTCTCTCTCTCTCTCTCTATATATATATATATATATATATATATATATATAAAAGAAGGGGGAGGGGGAAAACTGGAACGAGCGCGCGCGCGCGCGCTGAAACACGCCGCTGCCGCTGCCCTGCTGCTGCGCCTGCACGCTGCTGCCCACACGCAGCACTGCCGCGGCGTGCTGCCGCTGCTACCGCGACGCTGCAGCCACTGCCGCTGCGTCTGCAGCTGCTGCTGCGGCTCCGCTCAATCTCTCTAACACTCACACACACCTCGACACACACTAGCACACACACACAGTCACACAAGCACACACACACACACACACATACACACACACACACACACACACACACATATATATATATATATATATATATATATATATATATATATATATATATATATATATATAAACACCCAAACATATATATATATATGTATATATATACACAAACACACACACACACACATATATATATATATATATATATATATATATACACACACTACCATATATATATATATATATATATATATACACTTATACACACATATATATATAGGTACACATACACACATACATATATAAATATATACAAACACACTCACACAAACACACACACCTACACATACACTAACACCAACACACACTCTCACACAAACACTCAATAACACACACTCACATATATATAAACACACATACATATATATATATAAACTCATATATACATATATAAACACAACACACACAACACACAACACAACACACAACACCCCACCAACGCACGCCCAACGACCCCTACACCTATAAATAAGTATTAATATATAAAATATAACCCGAGAAATCTAGCACACACTCTTCGAAGCTAACCCAACGCGCGCACAAGCCCGAAACTAAGAAACTAAGTCGAAATGACCGTTCGGTCATTTCGACGAACACGTGGTGTGCGGTTCGCAAAGCCTCCTGAAACGCACACCAAACCTACTCGGAATTGGCCCAAAATTTACCCACGGGTTCTAAACAATGTCTAGATCATAGAAAAAATGCTAACTCGTCGATTCTAGGTCCGTGGCAAAAATATGCATGCACATAGAACCGGCGACGACGAAAATCCCCAAAATGTCCGAAACGCCCATTTCTCTGCGATATGACTTCACGTGTCCGAACAGAGACACGTAATTACCCTCAAGACACCCGAGCACGTCTACTTAGGTCCGTCTAACCTAAGGCATCATCCAAAATTGGGCAAATCTCGGATTTTACCCAAAATTGACACACAACATAATTTCAAAGTCTCTAAACACATCCAAACAAGCTCCAACTTTCTCCCACGGGTAGCCCTAAGGTCTAAGAAGGTTCTAAACTACTAATTATACTATATTAGAGTAATCACAAGGGAAAAAAAAATCAGGTTTTACCTCTTGAAAGTTGGAATCCCAAGCCAAAGTCTCCAAAAAGCTCCAAATTCACCACACCAAGCTTCCAAGCTTCCAATCCAAGCTCCAACACCAAATCTAAGCTCTACCCACCTAGGTTAGGGGAAAGAAAAGGGTTAGGGTATAAACCCCCTCGATTAATTCTATAGATAGCCAGGTGAGGATTGGAAATTTTTTTGATTTTTCAGCAGATGTTGAGGTTTAGAGCAGAGTTGTCTGTTATTTTTTATTTAATTAAACCCTTGGCGCTCCCTAGCATTGTTTAATTATTCGGACCCCAATATCAGCCCATAAATTCTATCGGACTATTGTACTTCTGACTTGACTCGTCAATTTAGGCACTGGACTTTTCCGTCACTCAAAATCAAATCCGTTGTGCCCTAAATTAATTGCACAACTTCCCGTATCCTAAAATCCATATTTAATTTTGTGTCAGACACCTGTGTCGTTACCCTCAATTTTGAGATACCAACTTAACCCGTTGAACCGGACCAACTAAAGGGTCCAAAACTGACTCTAAGCCCCCACCATTTTTGACCTTTGTGTCATTTTCGTATTTTGACCCCAAGTGCCCCCATTTAATTTAAAAGTGCGGGGCACTTAAAATCCTATTTAAATCGAGGATACCAATTTTGCCTAATCCTATTTTAATCCCCAATTAATCCCGATGGCCATTTAATTAAGCCTGTGTCTCACACACAACACCCCCTCACCATGCAAATCATCAAAAATAATTTTCTCCACAAATTTTGCATCATTTTATGTGTTCATGCAATTTCCCGAATTTAAGGGGCTTAGTTACAATTGATTAAAATAGATGTCCTAACCTCATTGGTCTAGGCCAAATGGAGAAGCCCCCTCTCCTTTGACCAAGTCAAGCCTCCCTCCCCCTTTCATTGTGGATGAAGAGTTTATTTCTTCATATGTAATCAGCACCACCCATTTTTAATGGGCAAATCCTGACCACACATTCTTACATCACCTTCCCTATTAAATGCCTCTTCAATGCACACATCCCAAGCAGGCCCTAATCCCCATATTTGGGAACCCCCCTCTCTCTCCTCCCTCTTCCATTCCCAGCCGAACTCCCTACTTCTTATTTTCTTCTTCTTCTTCCTTTGTTCTTCTCCTTCTTCCTTCCTTCATCACACTTGGAGACCGGCATCCCTCCATTTCCGGCCGGCGGCCCCGGCATTCTCCGGCCTGCTGCATTCCCAGGGCCTTCCTCCAGCCTCACCGAGCCGCTCCAGCCATCCGCTGTGCAGCTCCCCCTCCGGCCAGGCAATAGCCACGAGCTCCGACGAGCTTCCATCATCCGCCGACTGCCATCCCTCGGCTTCCACTGCTGCCACTCCTCCGTTCATCCCTCGTCTCCGGCAGCTACTGAACCACCACGAACTCCGTTCCATCCCTGGCTGACCGTTTCATCAACCGACGGCTGAACACCGGCGAGCTCGACACTCCGGCATCCCCGTTCCTTGTCTCCGGCGAGCAACTCCCTCTCCACCACCAACATCGACCACTCCTCACCCCGTTCACCACCTTCCAGCATCACTTCGGCCACCCATACTCCGGCCGACTGATCCCGACTCCGACTTCACGACGTCCTCCGCATCCCGCTGCTCTCCGTCGACTGTGCAGTCCGCGGTCCATCGACGAACCACCAGCCCCACGAGCTTCTCCACCATCATACCTTCGCCGTCGACTTGCCGTCGGGCCTCGATGCGAGCACGTGCCACTACTTCTAGGGAAATACAACTGCACCGGCATAGTTTCTCGTCCCGTGAGCAGTATCAATTGATCAGCGCCGCAGTGAGAGCGTCGATGACCCGACTGCAGAGCCATCATCTTCCTTGCCCTCGTCCCTTCCTCGTGTAAGCTTCCTTCCCCTAGTGTCCATCTCTATTATAGCTTGATACATGAGTTATGTTTTCATGCACATGCTGAATATTGTTTCTATTAAGGTGATGAGTTGGGTTATTAATTTTTGCTGTGCTATGGGTTGTGGAGACAAGGGGTGATGCAAGGATGATGTTGTTTGGGAGAAGGGGAGTACTGTTTTACATGAGTCATGAAGTTGAGTAAGGTCTAAAAGTTTGAGGGATGAATAAGGTGAGCAATTTTATGACTAGAGTAACAGATGGTGATGACGCAAACACATAGCTGTAGATAGAGGTAAGTGAACTGACTAAGGAAAGAAAAGAAAGAAATATGTGGGTGTAGGTCTGGTGACATACCAGTAAGGGGAGGAACTATTATTGTGTTTACTCTGAGGAAGAGTATGTGATAAGGGAAGGAAAATATATATACAGATTGGTTTGAGGGATGTGTACACATATGGGTGCAAGTTAGTTTAGGAGCCAATGTAAGTGTCTTACTAAATTTACAGAGTGAAGAAGGTGTAGTAGCATAAGTTTATGAGCAGGAGGTGTGTTCTCCACCGGAGGCAGGGGGAGCACAAGAGTATGGGTGTACGAGATGTATATTACGAGATGCTTGGGTGGTATGGAAATTGATTCAAATATAGTATTAGGTTCTAAAGATTTAGAGCTTTAACAAATAAGTTAAACTATTTTTATTTTAGTTTCCTTTCAAAATGATAGTTATTAGTTAAGGAATTAAAAATCATAAACTGTGTTTTGAGGATGGTTTGATGATGTGGTACTGATGACCAGATGATTTTACGTATCGTACCAATAGTCAACTGTGGTCAAACCCCCCTAGGGTCTTGTCCCTGTGAGTCGTAGCTGAGACTGAGTTTAGGTGTAGATGTGTGTCGCATCCCTGTCTGTTATGGAATAGATTATTGATTATTGGTTTGTATCTCATCTCTAGGTACTACGGGACCTGCGGACTTGGACGTGGTACCAGATCCCCGTCATCAGCAGCTAGACGCAAGCAAGTGTACCTTGCCACCCTGTATTTCAAATTACAGATACTTGTTGTTCATGATGTACCTTATACACGTATATATATTGACGTTCGATACATCGCGTCCGGATCTCAACCGGGTGCTGACATTCGACGTAATATCTTAGAATAATTGTTAGATGCTCTGTAGTACCTCGATGCACGTACCTGAGTACATCGATACCCCATGACACACTCACACACTGTGATCGTGCCAGATTCCTGTATCCTGATACTGACATCATAACCAGAGACTGGGACGACCTTAGGGTCGCGTCTGTCGAGCTATTTCTGTGTGTCGAGACTGTAGATAGAGGTTCAGGTTCAGCGCACCATCGTTGACCACTTGGGAAGGGGAAGGCAGTTAATAGACGTTTAGGCTCCTATGCACGCGCTTATATATGTATATGTAGTGATCCTGTATTCTAGAGTAGTGTATCACCCGTGTGTCTCTGTGCTCGGAGCTACGGTACGCCCCGTGTGTCTCTGTGTTCGGAGCTACAATTTTATTTTAGAAAGCCCACGCGTCGAACATTGTCTTTAAACTGTGTCACACTTATTTGGTTATGATAGAGTACCCTGTCGTTGCACTTGTACTTTCTGTTTACTTGGCTTGCTGTATTTTTGTACCTTGTTACGTCCCTCTGAGGACCTGGTTTCCTGCCAATTTTGCAGCATAGATGATTACGGAGCACTTGGAGATATTGAGGGAGTGGCATGTCTCGCAGGCACTGTACCAGCTACTCATATCATTTATGTCGGCATTATGGTTACTTATTTTACATTGATTATTCATCTGCTGTTTTAGCCTAATTTTTATAGACTCATACTTCTTCTCGAGTCTATTCGAGTTAGTGTGTTATTGGGCGGCCGACTTTTGCACATATAGCTCTTTCTTGTATACTGATTTACATTATGGATTGAGACATAGAGGTTTACATTTATGGGATATCTAGACTGTGCCCTTTATATTACAACTTATACGTATTCGAGTCAGACCAGAGTCTGGTCGAATGCATAGCTGGCGTGTCACGTATTCCTGCTCCTACGTATTTTGGGACTGGGGCGTGACATAGGATTTACATTAGAGAGGAAAGCAAGTGATGGAAGAGAAGAAAAATGGAAAAACTTACTTGAATGGTGAAAGTTGGAAGAAGGAAGAAGAAGAAAAGGAGTGGAGAAGAAGAAGAAGAAGAAGAAGAAGAAGTGAAGTGAAGGGGGCTGCTGTCCAGAAGCAAGAAAGGGGCCGGCTAGATGTTAAAAATAGGGTTTACACTAAGACAAAAGACTAAAACACCCTCTCCTCTAGTCATGCTAATTGGGATTTGGGTTTGGGGTTTCCAAATGTACTTAAATAAATTCCTAATCACTCCAACTAACTAAATAAAATATAAATAACTATTCTAAGCCAAAAAATAAGTCTAACAAGTGTGTTGGTTGGGTCTGGCATGGGTCCACTAGGGTCTGACATGGGTCCAGGCTAGCCAAAATACTAAAATAACTAATAAAAAATAATACAACCAACAATTAAATATTAATACAAATATTTATAATAAATACATAATTAACCAAATTAAAAAAAATTAAAAAAAATACCCGACTCTGGAAATGGGGTAGTGACATTCGGGGCCGGGGCGTGACATAATGGTATCAGAGCAGATTCGATTTCTTGCCCAATCCGTTGCTATGACTCTGAGATTTGCTCGATATGGTATTGCAATAGAGTATTCCATACAATAAGTTCATAGATATTCTCAAAGTGCAAATATTTTCTGGACTTGATTTGCTTGATTGTTTCGATTGAGTACGGCGAGGGATGTGGACTATCGCTGCTCAAAATATCGAGAAGTTTATCCTTGAAGTTTCGAGGACGAAACTTTTTGTTGGTGGGTACTTATGTAATGTCCCACTCCGCGTCGGCATTATGTATCAGGTGAGTGGGCAAAACTTCGTTCTCTAATTCTTGCACGCCTTAATAATAACCTGAGTATTTTGAATGCTTAAAGAGAATGATAGAACCTGCCTTGCATGCTAATAAATGAACTCACCTAGCTTGTCTTTGAATCGAACTTGTCTGTATAACTAAGAGATCCTGAAACGCTTGTCTAAAAGTATGTGTTTGCATGAACATGTTCCACTATCGCCTATGCTCCGAGAGAACCATATCGTGTGCCTGAATGTGTTCAAAGATAAGGCGGCTTGCCCCGCAATAATGAAATATAGTCTGATGGTTAGTCTCGTCTGCATACTAGAGTTTATTTGATAGTGTTTCATGCATTCGCATCGGTCGAAAAATGGCTATTGGTGGAGAGCTAAACTGCATGTGTCACGGTTGCTACAGAGATAGTGGAAAGCAACCATGAGTCACAGCTGCCAATAGCATCAGATAAATGAGTCATTGGTTAGCTGGATTAACCGCTGCCGATCCTGAGATACTCGGGGACCGCACTGCATATAAGATAGTTCACTGTGTTGGCTTGGATAGAGGACCGCCCCTAGATATGCATTTGTGTCTAGATATGCATTTGTCCCTAGAGTCTCACAAGACACGCTGCGCACACCCTGAAACTGAACGAACGGCTTGTCCTGCTTGCTTAATATTGAATATGAAACTCTGTTTCAAAAGATGTTCTCATAAAAAAGTAATATGACTCTGCTATCAAACTGCATGAAATGAACATAGGTAAAACTAGAAAGATCACTACTAATGTAATATTTTATAACATGATTACTTAGTGTTGGTTTTAGTGAATGCTTGCTTCTGTTCAGTTATTTATTCTCACCAGTACTTATAAAAGTGCTGACCCACCAACAATTTACTTGCTTGCAGGTACTGGATCGTCCGAGGGAGCGATAGGCGTGCCCCATCCCCAAGACCCGGAAATTCTGGTTTCGATTGCCCCGAGTTGCTATCGTATAAAGGGGCATAATGTATGTAACGATGCCTTTGCTAAGAGAAACCCAAGTCCCTCGATTTTCCCAAATACTCAGTTCGCTAAATGTATTGCATTGCAACAATGTCCCTCCGCTGCTTACTCGATTGATGCTATGATAGCCAAACACAACTTAAACGATGTTGTCCTGTGCGGGCGCAACCCCAGGCTCGTACGGCATCAAGTCCCGGTATCAAACGGCCATACACTCCCCGTCGGAAAGTGCCGAGGCGCGGTGATTCGCATCCGGTGTGCCAAGGCGAGGTGATTCGCGTTCGGTCCGATCCGGCAGGGGATAGGCGGTGGTCGGGCGGCCTTTGGGATCAGGGCATGACACATGACACTGAACCGTTAGCACATATTTCTATGAATTTGTCCTTTCTCTCTGACACACTTTATTGTATTGTCACATCAGTCACATCATTCACTCTATGTCATATCACTGACACTTCATTTATTGGCCGTCACTTAACACTTATCCCAAGGAGTAGACTTTAACCCTGAGCATGTGATCCAGACTTCACATACGACCCAGACTTCACATACGGCCCATACTTCATATGCGGCCATGATTTCCCCTGCGGCCTAGAGACATATGCGATCATGACTTCATATGCGACCTAGAGACCCATGCGACCTTGATTGTTTGATTGAATATTTTATTATTATTTTATGATTTATAATTGAGTTAATGCTAGTGTTATGATTCTAAGGAAGAATGGATTTAGTAACCATATCCCATGCCAGACATGACCATAAGCTAAGATTGGCTATGAACATGGTATGGGTTGAACTGAGATTTCAGTATGAACCAGACTAAGTGGATAGTGACTAACCGGCTATGTGCATGACATAAGCTTCATGTTATAATATGATCTTGATTCATGTGACCCAATGTATAATTGGTAATTGGACTCGAATATTGTATTCGTGCTGATACAAATTATTGTCTAAAAGTGTATATGATCGGATGTGTGTCGAGGTACGACATACTATGTCACGTGTTAAGTGATTTATATTTGGGTTGTACATCGAGAATGCCTCCAAATCTCTTGAATGCATGATATTATATATACATAATACTTTTCTCCAGCACGGGCATAATAAGTGAGTCAACTACCAAAACGTGGCTAGGATGTTGATTGAATGTTGCATACACGCTCGGGTGAATCCAGATTGAACTTCCGTGGATTCGTATCTAGCGTGCCCGTACTTTATACGACATCTTAAGAGAAATTCTCATGTGGCCATGCCTTAAGATTTTTAACACAATATAGGGCTAATTAGGTAACTAAAAGTGGTAGTAGCATTTGGAGGGAACGATATCCCGAGATCATGCCAACGAACCTTCCCACAGAGATTCATTCTAGTGCGCTGTGGGCTGGCCACAGATACTGTATATCATTCGTCTTAGTGGAGTGCAGTATCTGACCTATTATAATATGCCAAGCTACTGTTTCACTATAGAAGCATTGGAACCGTTAATACCGTATTTTTAGCACAATGGTCCTATGAGGGACTGGTGCATCATGCACGTGCCTGTATATTCCTTATTTGGCTCGATTAGCTCATGTTCGGCACTGGCATGATCTGAGGATACATATTATGCATTATTTCTGAGATAACCTCAGACTCCACAAAATAGCAAGTCGTACAAGTGATTGGCCAATATAAGAAAATTGACTTGGTTGTGATTGTATTATTCGATTAGTAGCCTAGGAAAATGGACTATCATAGTGTGATGGTTCAACCATTGTCCTTGTTTGGTTGTAGGGTTGGGCCTTTGCGCTAGGATATGCCATGGACCTAAGTTACGACACTGAACCAATGTATTATTATATAATTACCACTTGGATTTTTGTTTTCCCATTTCGTGCTTCCTTTGTGGTACTTGCTATTTGGGGTCTAACCCTACTGGTTTTGTATGGCCAGGTTTTGAGCCAGCACCCGAGGATCCAACATACTATCTCCCAACTCATTGCGTGTACCAGGAACATGGTACGCGCAGAGGATAACGAGTAGGTTTTCTTCTTTCCTGCTCGTCGTTGTACATTTTCTTCTTTTGGCATTTAGCCACCGGCACCTGTTAGCTGGCACATCTGGACATTAGCCTCCTTACATTATTGTATTAAATCAGACTGCAGCTGATCACTGTTATGTACTTTTGATACTTTGTCAGCTTCTTATTTTGCACAGCTGGTCTCTAGAATATTTTGAGAAATTATTTGAAATACCTTATTGCTTTATCATATATGATTTATGGTTACTGTTTCTTGTTTGAATGATTGAAACATAGAAGTTCTTGACCATAGGAGACTTGATTGTAGCATGCACCCCCTTATATTATTACAACCGTGATCGTTGTACGACGTATAGTACCTTGTACAGGGTAACTGGCCATGTCCGTCTCCGTATTCCGGTACCGGGGCGTGACAAGTAACGGTCATCCCATTTGACCAAAAAAATTGGATGAAAATACACTCGTCTTCTCCCTTTCCTCTCACCCCCCTCCCTACTGCGACCGCCGCCGTCGACCCCCTCCCCCCTCCCCGCCACCGACCATGCTCCCCCTCTTCCAGCCACAGCCCCCACTCCCCCCTCCCCGCCCTCGCTCCCCATAGCCAGCAACAACAACAACAACAACAACCGCTGCTCGCGCATCCCCGCTCGCCGTCGCTGCTTCTCGTAACCGTCGTTGTTGTTGTTCTGCTGCTGCTAGGGTGAGAGGGGGCAGGGAGTGGTGGGGGGAGCAGGGTCGGTAGTGGGAGGGGGGAATGGGGGTCGACTGTAAACCCCCTGATTTTTCAAGATTTTTAAAACTGGATTTTTTGGAATTTTCTGGGATTTTTCGGGAATTTTTGCTAATTAAAAACAAGGTGTTTTTGGCATTAAATAAAATTAAATGTTTTTAAACTATATTAAAATATTACGAAAATAATATTTTATGGTATAAAATAAAAAACTGGACTTAGGGTAATTTTTCTGGTATTTATTGGGCCCCGGACCTAATTTATAACACCTAAAAACTATTTATTTAATTATTTATCTATTATTTATTTATTTAATTATTTATTAAAGCCAAACTCGGCCCAGCCCAAAACCAAGCCCACCCGTGACTATCGGGTCGGGTCGGGTCGGCCAGACCCGGACCCAGCCGCCCGACCCGCACGAACCCTCTCCCCCCACGACTCGTCTGGCCCGCGTCCCACGCCGGCCACTCCGGCCACGACGTCGGCGACCCCCGCGGCCCTCGCACCACGACCCCCTCGCCTCCGCCATTTCCGGCCTCGACCCCCCCGCTGCTCTTCCCTATATAAACCCCCCTAACTCCGGTCACCTCCTCCCTCATCTCCCCCTCCCCAAAATCCTAACTCCGGTGACCTCCGCTTAGAGCCGCCCGAGACCCGCCGCCCTCCTCGGAGCCCTCGCCGAGCGACGCCGGACCACCTCTCCCCCAGCCCGGACCCTCGCCACTGCCCTAAACCCGCGGTCGACTCCGGCGACCCAGCTCCGGCCGACCTGAGCACCTCTCCGCCACCGGACCTCGCCGCCCGGCCACCCCGAGGCATCCCCGAGCCTTCGCCGACCTCTGCCAGCCTGAATCCCCACTCCCAGCGACGCCGGACCCGTGCCCTAGCTCAGACACGTGTCGGACACATGTCGGACACGAGAAACCATCGTTCACGGAGCCTTGTTCAGGTAATCGTAACTTTCTGCTCGTAACCCCGTTTTCGATTCCGTCAGTTGCATCGCGGACCCTGCGTGACCCTCTCGGTGCCCGTGCAACCCGCTCGGGGCATCACGTCCTGTGGTGATCGCGAACCGCGATCCAAAAACAGGAAAAATAACGCACTGACTCACCCCGGAACTGAGTACGTCCCGCCAAACGGGACGACTTGGTCGTGCGCGGTCTTCACAGATACGTGCGCGCCGTCGATACGGACGTACAGGATTTCGCAGAAGTTGATTTGGATGTGCGTGCACACCGGAATCAACGCGTATCCGCGGACACCGTCCCGTATCCGCCCTTTCTGGAACGCGCTGTAACTTTGTGTACATACGTCGGATCGAGACGAAACTTTCGCCATCGGACTCGTAGCAATACGCTGGTCCTGTGAGCCAAGTTTGGTTCTATTCTGAGAACGTTGACAAAATCGCGTGTCATGGGCCCCACAAGCTCCACCTGACGGGCGATTTTGTGACCGGCTCATCGGAATCCAATTCTGGAAGTTCCGTTGGGTTCGTATATCGTTCCTGACCTGTTGACACTAAGTTGGATAGATTTGGAGACCTTTGTCCCTGACACGTTTTTTGGTGCAAAGCGGGCCCACATGTGGATTCCGTTTTGACCCGAAATTGTCATTTTTGCCCTTGTATTCAAATTGGACTCAAGGACATGTGTTTCTAGCTGTTTAATATTTTTTGGATCTAATGGTGATGTTTGTTTCAGCAACCGGAGTACCACCTGCAAATATCGCTGCTGCCAGAGCTACAATTGGAGCCGGAACACCAGGTAAGTGTACCTTGCCAAACTTGCAGTTGTTGTTAATTATTCCTTTGAATATATACATTATAACTATTGAACATGCTCAACCCTAGGGCCGTGTGTCGTGCTTAGCGTCCGATTATAGTCGGGTGCCAACCCCGTACGTGGAGTTGTGTAACGTCACATAGACATGGATATCGAGACCCTATGTATTCTCGTACTTGTCTTATCAAGTACATCATAACCCAGGACACTCGATACTATTCATTGTCGCGCCCCGATCCCGTAGGGGCCGATCCCGTAGGGCCTATCGTCCTCGCTTGGTCCCTACGGAACCATTCGTCCTCGCTTGGTCCCTACGGAACCGTTCGTCCTCGCTTGGGCGCGATGCCGTGCAAGCCTAAGTTGCGCTTGCACCAGGCAACGTACCTGCACAAGACAAGTTAGACAAAATATACATTTATAGGCACAGAGTAAAACGCAGAGAACCAAAGTAGAACACATTTGATAGCACACAAAATACTTGCTTTTTATTGAATACTTGAAGACTTGGATTACAAAGTGTTTGCTTGGCTGAGTTACAAAATATGTCTTAGAAGGCTTACAACTCTTTTTACATTCCCAAAACTAGCCACAACGCCCATTACATTATGCCCTTGTAGTAGGACCAAAATAACCAAAACATCTAGCAGAAGGAGAGTAGCCCACTGGAGAGGTAAGCAGCGGAAGAAGCAGCACGAACACAATCCTAAGGAAGAGTGCGCACACGCTGATTCAGGTTGAGGATGCTTGCCAGACTCTCGCTCCCAGCACCTGGATATTTGCCCACAAACGTGGGTCAGTACTACCACATGTACTGGTGAGCGACCGTGGCCAAACTCACCTTAGAAATCCACACTAAGTAAGCATATGAAGCTAGCATTATTAAGTGGTCTTTCTCGTTGTCTAGTTTCTTTTTAACAATTCATGCTAGGAAACATAGACAATATTTAGCATATGCATATGATATTTCTTACCCACGGCCGAGCGGTTATCCCTGCAGCAGACACACAAGTTAGCCACAATTTGCATATGAATAACTTATGAATCAATAAGGCATCAAGTGTTAGGTATGCAAGAAGGTAAACCTAGCATGCGCCCTAACTATATGATGGTCCCCTCCACGGGATTAGCAGTTGGGACGTACAAGCCCAATCTCACTAATAGACGAGTCTCGGTCTACCCAAGGACGTACAAGCCTTAGGTATCTAGATCTCTTCCGGCCGAACGATCCCCAGTGCCCCAGGGACCGCCCGAGAGATAAACCTTGTGCACAAGTTGTCCTGACCAAATGCATGAATGCAAGCCCTATCAGAAAAATATGCTATCATGCAACTGATGAACCAAGCACACAAGTCTATCTCTTTTCTCTTTCTCATTATTAAGCTCAAGTCCAGAGTTTTCTCGCCACAATACTCGATGCACAGATACCCGAGGGACAGTTAAGCATTCCATAAGCAACTAGTAAGTTAACAGTTCTATACTTGAAGCATGCAATACTTTCTTTCTCTTTTTAGCTTATCTTTTTAGTGAGGCAACATATTTCAAGTGAACTAGAGATTCTTTATTAGGCATGCAGACTTAAAGGATTCATCGAAGGGCCTAAGCCACTCACCAAATGAATCGGACGAGGAGATGGGGAAGCCTAAGCGACGTTCACTCTTTGGTTATGCGTCCTGAAAATGCAACAATACTTGGTTAGCATACTTCGATCTCTTTCCCTTACGATTCTAAAAGAAAGCGCAAGCGAGAAGGCGAAATCACGAAAACCAAGTCATCGAAAGCAACTCAAAACACAAAGCAACACAAAACCAAAAAGCAAAGCAACCAACGAAAACTCTTGGACTTATTTCAATAGAAGCCGCTCGATTAATTCGAAGGGTTCATTGCACTTCGTCCGTGTTGATTCGGTAAGGTTTCCCCGAGACTCGATTCTCAACCGAGTCGAAGCAGCGTAGTGTTTCTTAAGTAACCGTTCGGAGCGGGGCGTTACATACTACCCCACTGAGAAGAAGTTTCGTCCTCGAAACTTAAGAGATCAAAGAGGCAAAGATCAAGCATCAAGAGTTCAAAGGAATAAGACTCACCAACATCGTGTCCGCTCTCATCGCGCTCAATATTCAACTGATACACTCTAGGCCTTCTTGTCTGATCAGTTGGTTCCAGAGCAGGACCCGGAGGGGTCTGAGTCTCAACCCGAGCAGTCTTATTGTTTCCACTCTGGTATGGCGGCGGAACCGTCTGGTTTTGGCAGTTCACTGCCTGATGCCCTTTTTCACCGCAGTTAAAACATTCCCTTTTTGCAGCACGACAAACATCTGCGGTATGGCCTGGGTTGCGACAGTAATTGCATATAGGACCTGGGCGCCGCTCGCCCGTTGTTTTCTTTTCTCCATCATGGTATCTTTTAGCAGGAGGGTTTCGAGGAGCTGGTGCCCTTTCTGGAGCATTTTGCGGAGTGAACTGCTCGTTCTGCACTGCTGCCTCGAATGCTTGTATATAGGTTTTGCACTCCCGGTTCATAACATCTTTTCTTAGGTTATCGTTTAAGCCTTTTATGAACCGATGTGTGCGGGCTGCCTCATCGGGAATCATCGAGCTAGCGAACTTAGCAAGTTTGGAGAATTCTGACTCATAGTCTTCGACGGACATGCTCCCTTGCTTAAGCTCGGTAAACTCATCTTCTTTTCTCTGCCTGACAGCCGGTGGAAGATAGTGAGCAAGGAATGCTTCCTTGAACATTCCCCATGTGATCCAGCCATCCTGATGCTTGGTGGCAAGGTCTGTTTTCTTGACTTCCCACCAGTCGTGTGCTCGTAACCGCAACTGCATATCTGCGCACGCCACCCTCTTGTTCGCAGGTATTGAGGCAAAGCTAAACAAGCTTTCCATCTTCGCGATCCAGTCCATCACCTTATCCGGCGTGGTCCTGCCTTCAAACTCCGGAGGGTTCAACTTCAGGAACTCAGCGCCTTTAAAGGTAGACTTTCCAGCCGCGCGAGGAGGCTCGTTTGTTTCTGCTAATCCTGCGCCTTGAGGCATGGTCGGGGCAGTCACAGGTATTGCGGCGGTGCCAGATGCACCACTGTTCGCTGCTAGCGTTGTTACAATTTGGGTCAGGGAGTCAAGCTGCTTTTGTTGTGCCGCGGCTATAGCATCTGCTCGTTGCTGCTGAGCCTCGAATCGTTCTTGTTGCGCAGCATGACGGTCATTTTGATTCTGTAACATTGCAATCAGTCTATCTAATTGATCATCGCTCACGCTAGCTGCGCGCGATGACTCAGGGTTACCAGCACCTGTTCTTGTCATCTTTGCTGCAAAAGAGAGTAGCTTGCATTAGTCTCATAACGTATTATAGACTTATTGCATGGGACGTTGGGTTTTCATACTCTTAGGGACCTTTCATACTCTCGATTTACTTCTTATAGATTTGAAATCTATTTTCGAAATTCGGGACTTTTGAAATCGCTTGAAAACTTATATCATTTTCGAAGACGATGTTTGAAGAGGCCAAGGACGTAAAGCCATGCTCTGATACCACCTGTCGCGCCCCGATCCCGTAGGGGCCGATCCCGTAGGGCCTATCGTCCTCGCTTGGTCCCTACGGAACCATTCGTCCTCGCTTGGTCCCTACGGAACCGTTCGTCCTCGCTTGGGCGCGATGCCGTGCAAGCCTAAGTTGCGCTTGCACCAGGCAACGTACCTGCACAAGACAAGTTAGACAAAATATACATTTATAGGCACAGAGTAAAACGCAGAGAACCAAAGTAGAACACATTTGATAGCACACAAAATACTTGCTTTTTATTGAATACTTGAAGACTTGGATTACAAAGTGTTTGCTTGGCTGAGTTACAAAATATGCCTTAGAAGGCTTACAACTCTTTTTACATTCCCAAAACTAGCCACAACGCCCATTACATTATGCCCTTGTAGTAGGACCAAAATAACCAAAACATCTAGCAGAAGGAGAGTAGCCCACTGGAGAGGTAAGCAGCGGAAGAAGCAGCACGAACACAATCCTAAGGAAGAGTGCGCACACGCTGATTCAGGTTGAGGATGCTTGCCAGACTCTCGCTCCCAGCACCTGGATATTTGCCCACAAACGTGGGTCAGTACTACCACATGTACTGGTGAGCGACCGTGGCCAAACTCACCTTAGAAATCCACACTAAGTAAGCATATGAAGCTAGCATTATTAAGTGGTCTTTCTCGTTGTCTAGTTTCTTTTTAACAATTCATGCTAGGAAACATAGACAATATTTAGCATATGCATATGATATTTCTTACCCACGGCCGAGCGGTTATCCCTGCAGCAGACACACAAGTTAGCCACAATTTGCATATGAATAACTTATGAATCAATAAGGCATCAAGTGTTAGGTATGCAAGAAGGTAAACCTAGCATGCGCCCTAACTATATGATGGTCCCCTCCACGGGATTAGCAGTTGGGACGTACAAGCCCAATCTCACTAATAGACGAGTCTCGGTCTACCCAAGGACGTACAAGCCTTAGGTATCTAGATCTCTTCCGGCCGAACGATCCCCAGTGCCCCAGGGACCGCCCGAGAGATAAACCTTGTGCACAAGTTGTCCTGACCAAATACATGAATGCAAGCCCTATCAGAAAAATATGCTATCATGCAACTGATGAACCAAGCACACAAGTCTATCTCTTTTCTCTTTCTCATTATTAAGCTCAAGTCCAGAGTTTTCTCGCCACAATACTCGATGCACAGATACCCGAGGGACAGTTAAGCATTCCATAAGCAACTAGTAAGTTAACAGTTCTATACTTGAAGCATGCAATACTTTCTTTCTCTTTTTAGCTTATCTTTTTAGTGAGGCAACATATTTCAAGTGAACTAGAGATTCTTTATTAGGCATGCAGACTTAAAGGATTCATCGAAGGGCCTAAGCCACTCACCAAATGAATCGGACGAGGAGATGGGGAAGCCTAAGCGACGTTCACTCTTTGGTTATGCGTCCTGAAAATGCAACAATACTTGGTTAGCATACTTCGATCTCTTTCCCTTACGATTCTAAAAGAAAGCGCAAGCGAGAAGGCGAAATCACGAAAACCAAGTCATCGAAAGCAACTCAAAACACAAAGCAACACAAAACCAAAAAGCAAAGCAACCAACGAAAACTCTTGGACTTATTTCAATAGAAGCCGCTCGATTAATTCGAAGGGTTCATTGCACTTCGTCCGTGTTGATTCGGTAAGGTTTCCCCGAGACTCGATTCTCAACCGAGTCGAAGCAGCGCAGTGTTTCTTAAGTAACCGTTCTGTAAACTCCCTCGACCAAATTTCAGTAAATTAGGATTAATTTTGACTAATTAGAATTAGTGCAACTTTTTAAAATTTTATTTATTATATATTATATTGATTGTGCACATGTTCATTACACAATTGACTAGGGCATCACACTAGCTGTTAACCCTAAACAAATTTCACATTCCTGCTCTAGACTAGTCAGACTACTTTTTCTGTATTCTGTGCAACTTCCAGAAACCTCGTTTGATGCTTCGTTTTAGTCGCACAAATATCGTTACAAACGTATGTATTTATTTCCTATTTAATTTTCTGCTCTTTACCCATCTCTGTACCCTTAGAGATTTGAGGACCAGTAGGCACCTGATTGCCCAACCAAAAATACGATAATATTCTACTCTAATTATACTTCAATTATCGTTTTGACACCGTAGAGAAATTATGACTCTAATAGCCTCTAAATAATTAGTGAACACCGTGCGCAGTATTTATTAAATAATAAATACGATGACTGTATCACCTGCAATATTAGACCCTGCACCTGCCCAGAATCACCCCACACTGTCCAAACCATTTTTCCCCAGCTAATTCCCTCATTTTTGTACAATTTAGAATTTCGGGAAATCAGTATTTAAAATCAGGTAAATTGCGAAATTACGCAAATTACAATTTTATGCAATTATGCAATATTTGAAAAGTTAGGGGTTAAAATGCAAAATTGCATGCTAGGTGGCCAAATCCTATTGGCTAGACCATAGGTGGGTAGGACCCACCATAGCATCCAGAAATTTCTGCTGGAAAATATCCTAAAAATATCAAAATACCAAAATACCCCTGAACTTCTAAATATTTACAACTATGCCATTAGGCAAAATCCTATATAAACCCTAGGTTTTCTTCATTCAAACCTACAACCCTTCCCCCCGGCCATCTCCGACCACCGCCGGCCACCCAACTCCGGCCAGCCCTTCGCCACCCTCCCCTCTTCCCTCCGGCCAAGCACCACCGCCGGCGCCGCCCTGCTCCGGCTGCTACAGCCCCCGCACCCTCCTCCTCTCCCCACTGTCCCCAGCAACACCTCCACCCGAACCACCTTCCCCGCCGCCTCCGGCCGTCGCCGACCACCGCCACCCTACCCCACCGCTTCGCCCCGACCTCCTCTCTCCGACTACCACCCCCTCACCTCCCCACGACGCCTGCTCCGGCCGCCCTAGCCCCCGCAGCGCCGTCGACCACCCCAACCCGAACTACCCTTTCCAACTCCGGCCGCCCCTAGCCGCCACCACCACCGTCGTGGACCTCCGCCACCACCACCAAACTGACCGCCACTCCTCCCTCCACCTTTCCCTCACCCTGCCCGGCCACCACGTCAGCTCCTCCGCCGCCGGCAGCCCCCGCAAGACTGCAACTGCTGCTGCTGCTGCCAGTGTACACTGCCACTGCTGCTGCTCCTCCGGCCGCCTCCGGCCAGCTCCGCCGCCGTCCTCCCGCCGGCAGCACCGCGTGGGACCCCCCTTGCCACCTGTAAGGTATAAATATACTATACTATTTAAAAATACGTATATAATCTATAATACATGCATATATATATATGTATATGTATATATATATATGTATATATATATGTATATTACTATGTATTTATATGTATAATATGTATGTATTATACTATTTACAGTATATTATACTGTATATATATATTATATATATATCTATATATATATTTTACATATATATGTATATGTATATATGTATATCTACCATATTATATTATGTAATATTGTATATATATATATCTATAGTATATATATATTATATGTATTTATATATATTTATATGTATACTATAATATATATAACATATTTATATATGTTATATAATTATTTATATATGTAATTTTCTGTTTTTAAATTATATAAATATATGTGTATACATATATTTATATATACTTGCATTTTCTTTATTTTTCTTTCCTGCATTTTAATTTTCCTGCACCTATTATATATATATATATCTATATATATATATATTATCTAATTATACTATATATAAATATCTATAGATATATATTATCTATATATATATATATATTTATACCAGCTGGATAATACAGCTTATAGTTATATATATTATTTCAATTATCGCAATGTCATTTCAATTTATTATAATATTATATAATATGCTGGATATTACAGCTTAATTATATATACATATTTATAATTATTGTATATTTATCCAGTGGTCATATATAGACCCTGATAAATATTATTTATATATGTATTTAAATTCTGTCATGTTCTTTCAATTTACCTATATTATTTATATCAGAGGATAAACCCTGATAATATTATATTATAATATATTGTATAAACAGCAGTGGATATACCCTGCCACTAATACCTGCATTTCTTTACTATTCTTTATATATTATATACATACTGATATATATATTATATCTATATATATACATACTATATCTATACTATATATGCTTTATATTACAAACTACGATATTCACGAAACATATCTGTTTTAACAGAAGCCAACTTCAGCACAGCTAGTGACCCCCTGTCACCAGCACCTTCACAACTGACTGTAAAATCAGGGTTTCAACACTATCAGGGAGTAGGCAAGTATACCTTGCCAAGTTAAATGTTTAAATTCTCAAATATTGTTATATGCTTCTTGCTTCTGAAATTTATATACCATGACCACCTGAGACTGCCTTGGGTACAGTCAACTGTTATGTTGACATGATATTACAGACTCACCAACAGCTGAGAGAATATCCTAATATATTCTCCTAAACCCTATCACGGAAACACGCAACATGGTTGCATTTACATATATGGATGTGAGCTGCGTATTTGGTTAGCTACCAGTACGTGTGACCCGCATCACGGATTAGAAGAACTCAGGAAATGTACGATTTGACATTTAGATTCATTGGGATGGGAAAGATAACTAGTTGACGTATGGGACACCCCCTCCAATAATGTTTTATACCTTCGTACCAATGATGGTCGATTGCAGAGTTCCCTGAGTCGGGGGCATACGACACCTATATTAGCCAGTCGCCACGATTGGTGAATTACGTCAGCGTATGTCTAGCCACACATTCCCATGCGTACTACTGGATCTTTAACTTGCATTTCACTTAGTATGGTTAGTACCCTGTATTTATTTTATTTCTTTATTCAGTATTTTTACATTACATGGCATGTCATTTTTCTGTATCTTGTTACGTCCCACTGAGGACCTGGTTCCTTGCCAGATCTAGATGAGGCTTTCTACCCCACAGTGTACGGGCCTGATCAGGAGGCCAGATGTGCTACTGAGGAGGAGCTCGAGGAGACACCCTCAGAGTAGACTTGACCCTAGATGCTGCTACCTGGAGATGGAGATGTTTTGATCAGATAGACACTGCTTAGTCTATCTGATTTTTCTGCGCTATTATCAGTTTTTGTAGTAGGCTTGTAAGCTCACCAGTTGTGTACTGTATCAGACTCAGATATATATATATTTCAGCATTTGTTTTCTGACATTTTGTTGTGGATGAGATAGCTTTACCTGTTCTATACTTGTAGTAATTTAGGACAGCGTAGCACGTCCCTTTGGGTCCATCAAAGTGGATTAAGCCCTTAGTGACGTGTCAGCTGGCCAGTGACACGTGGCCTAGTTCCTGACATTTTGGGACTGGGGCGTGACATGGTTTTAGTGGTGGCCCATGCAGGTCTAGTTTTATTGCTAGTGGTATGATAACATGCCCAGCAAGCCTGCAATAGGATAGAAATATTAGGTCTCATCCACACTGACACCATCTTTACAATCTTTATTATTGCATCATGCTTGATATCATTTATTATCTCCTTTGTGTTTTCTAATTATCCTATTTTCCTCAGAAATATGGACATACCCGGGAAACTTGCGAATAATGGGGCTGACCAAGCAACAGACCCTTCGCCAAGTGCCCAAGGAACTCCGTCCAATCACCAAAATTCTAGCCAGGAGACGACACCAACTCCACATGCAGAGACACCTTTGTCTCCACCTCCAGCCTTGCCTATCCAGATGCCACAACTTGAGGGTCAAACTCAAATGTTGCAGTTTCTCCAGACTATGTTGCAGAACCAGTGGCAACAAACTGAGGCCCTGAGACAGTCTCAGTGGCAGCAAACTGAAGCTCTGCGACAGACGTTGATGACGGCTTTGGAGAGAACTACTACTCCGACACCCGTACCTGTCCTACCAGCGGGCACAGTTCGAGGCTTCCGTCAAATGAGCCCGAGGGATTTCAAAGGCAACGAGACTCCTGAAGAGATCTCCGATTGGATCTCCAACACCGAAATGCTGCTAGAAGGATCGCAACTCACTCCCGACCTATGGATGACCGCTGTGAGGGGCCAACTTCTTGGCAATGCCCATCACTGGTGGGAATCCATAGAGCGCAGCGTCGGCAAAGACCAAACTTGGCAACAATTCCTGGAGCATTTCAACGCCAAGTACTTTCCAGAGACAGTCCAGAATGCCCTATACTCCCAGTTCCTGCACCTGGAGCAAGGAAACATGACGGTAGATGCCTACGACGCGGAGTTTAGCAGACTAAGTCGTTTCGGTACTGATCTGATCCCGAACGAGCTGAAGAAGGCTAAAAGATTCCACCATGGCCTTAACCAAGAGCTTCAGAGGCACACAACAACGCAGTCGAGAATCTCCTACAACGAGGTTCTTACTGAAGCCAGGGAGCAAGAAGCCATTGGCCGAGGAGCCAGACGCTCAAATCCAACCTTCCCGGCCAAGAATCAGCACGGAGCAGGAGGACCTATACGTCGTCCCCAATATCAGACGCAACAGACGACGGGGCCTTACCAGAAGAGGGAGCTCCCGATTTGTCACTTTTGTGGCAAGAAGGGGCATTTTGCCAATGACTGTAGAAAGAAGCTGGGATTATGCCTGCTATGTGGAGCTAGAAATCATATGGCCAAAGACTGCCCACAACGTAGAGATGCAGCACCTCAGCAAGGGCAGAAGCCAGGAGCTCAAACTCAGAAGATGCTTCCCTCCACATCAGGAGGATATCAGCGAGGAGCACCCTTGCCTACTCAGGAGGCCCAGTTCAAGGCCAGACCACAAGTCGGAGGACAAAGGCAGGGACAAGCCTTTGCGTTAGCTGCCGTTGCAGAAGAACCTGAAGGGGAAACTATAACAGGTACCATTTTAGTTGCATCATTACCTGCAACTGTATTATTCGATTCTGGGGCTACTTTGTCTTTCATATCCAGTAGATTCGTAGCCATGCACAAACTATCTACTTCGTCGCTACCCAAGTGTTGGAAAATACTTACTGGAGGAGGTATTGTTCCAGTTACCAACATTATCAAAACCTGCCCAGTAGTTGTTTGTAGTAGAGGACTAAGAGCGCGATTTTTGGTACTTCCAATGCCAAATTTCGATGTTGTCTTAGGCATGGACTGGCTAAGCCAGAATAATGCTGTCCTAGACTGCCGAAAGGGTAGTGTTATCTTTAGACCCCCAGATCACCCAGAGTTCGAATATGTCCGTGGAACCATCGAGCAAGGAGTAGGCCAAACTCCTAGAGCTTACATGGCGATGGAGACAGCACTTCCCTCAATTGTAGCAGAGTTCGAGGACGTATTTCCAGAAGAATTGCCAGGCCTACCGCCTGACAGAGAAGTGGAGTTCATTATTGAGCTGATACCCGGAGCTGCACCAGTATCCTCCAATGTATACCGACTGGCGAAGAAGGAGCTTGACGAGCTGAAGCTTCAACTGGAGGAACTACAGATCAAAGGATTTGTTCGTCCTAGTGCATCACCCTGGGGAGCACCAGTATTGTTTGTACCAAAGAAGGACGGAACATATCGCATGTGCATTGATTACAGAGCCCTCAACGCTCTGACAATCAAAAACAAGTACCCCTTGCCGAGAATTGACGACCTGTTCGATCAACTAACAGGAGCCGTAGTATTCTCGAAGATAGACTTGAGATCAGGCTACCATCAAGTCAAGGTACGAAGAGAAGACATTCCAAAGACAGCATTCAGAACTCGTTATGGTCATTACGAATTTCTGGTGATGCCGTTTGGATTGACTAATGCACCTGCTGTATTCATGAACCTGATGAACCGAGTCTTCCACCAATATCTGGACCAGTTCGTGGTAGTCTTCATCGACGACATTCTGGTGTATTCAAAAAGCCACGAGGAGCATGAAGAGCACTTAAGGTTGGTATTAGAGACACTGAGACAGGAGAGCCTTTATGCTAAGATGAGCAAGTGTGAATTCTTCCTGGACCGTGTCGCATTTCTTGGACACGTTATCACAGGAGAAGGCATCTCGGTAGACCCAGCAAAGATCTCATCTGTTGAGACGTGGCCAACCCCGACCAACGTCTCAGAGGTGAGAAGCTTTCTAGGACTTGCCGGATATTACCGGAGGTTCGTAGAAAACTTTGCAAGAATCGCGGAGCCGATTACCCGTCTTACTCGCAAGGAGCAGGAGTTCATATGGACTGAAGATTGCCAGACAGCTTTTGATGACTTGAAGAAGCGTCTGACTACAGCTCCCATTTTGACTATACCATCTGGATCCGGAGGTTTCGTCATATATAGCGATGCATCCGGAAAAGGATTTGGTTGTGTCTTAATGCAACATGGGAAAGTTGTAGCTTATGCCTCAAGACAGTTGAGGACTCATGAGAAGAATTACCCCACTCACGATCTGGAGCTTGCCGCAGTCATCTTCGCCCTGAAGCTATGGAGACACTATCTATATGGCGAAAGAGTGGAGATATTCACCGATCATAAAAGTTTGAAGTACGTCTACACCCAGAAGGACCTAAATCTGAGACAAAGACGATGGCTCGAAGTGATGGCGGATTTCGAAATTGATCTACAGTACCATCCAGGGAAAGCTAATATGGTGGCAGATGCTCTAAGCAGAAGACCCTCGGCATTCTTTATGATCACCCAACCAGATCTGCTGAGAGATCTAGCAAAGTTGGGAATAGAGATCATTGTGCCAGGAATTGATGGTCACTTATCAAACTACCAGCTGCAATCAACCTTGGTGGAAAGAATCAAAGCTGCTCTACCAGCAGATGCAAGATTTCAGAGGCTTCGACAAAGAACAGAAGCTGGACTCCAGACCGGTTGTCGCATACACGAAGATGGGACTCTAAGATGTGGAAATCGTCTTTATGTTCCAAATGGAGAACTTCGTAACGAGCTGATGTCAGAAGCTCATAGCTCAGTATACTCTATACATCCAGGAGGCACAAAGATGTACAGAGATCTGCGGCAATATTACTGGTGGCATGGAATGAAGCGGGAGATAGCACGCTTTGTGGCCAAATGTCTGGTGTGTCAGCAAGTCAAGGCTGAGCATCAGAGATCTGCCGGTCTACTTCAACCCCTCCCAATACCCGAGTGGAAATGGGAACACATTACGATGGACTTTGTTACGGGCTTCCCAAGAAGTCCTAGTGGTCGTAATGCTGTCTGGGTAATTGTAGACAGACTCACTAAGGCTGCTCATTTTCTACCTTTTAGAGTCGGGCAATCCACAGAAGTCTTGGCGGACATGTATATGAAGGAGATAGTACGTCTGCATGGAGTGCCAGTCAGCATAGTATCTGACAGAGATACGAGATTTACATCTTACTTTTGGCGAAGTATGCAAGAAAGTCTTGGTACCCGCCTCAAGTTCAGCACCTCGTATCACCCACAAACAGATGGCCAATCAGAACGCACCATCCAGACACTTGAAGATATGCTGAGAGCCTGCATGCTTGATTTCAGCGGATCATGGGAAGATCATCTACACCTGGTGGAATTTTCCTACAACAACAGCTATCAAGCGAGCATTCAAATGGCTCCCTTTGAAGCTTTGTATGGAAGGAAATGTCGTTCCCCAGTATGCTGGAGCGATGTTGGCGAGAGACAGATCTTGGGACCAGAGCTGATTATTCGTACGGTGGAGAAAGTAAAGAAGATCCAGGGACACCTACGAGCTGCACAAGACAGGCAGAAGCACTGGGCCAACATTCATCGCCGACCTCTAGAGTTCCAAGTAGGGGAGCATGTGTTCTTAAAGATCTCACCTACTAGAGGAACTATCAGATTTGGAGGAAGAGGGAAGCTAAGTCCAAGGTACATTGGACCCTTCGATGTGCTAGATCGCGTCGGAGAAGTTGCTTACAGACTAGCTCTACCTCAGACTTTGGAGGGAGTACATGACGTCTTCCACGTATCTCAGCTGAGGAGGTACATTCCAGACCCGAGTCATGTGCTAGACTACTCAGAGATCACCATCGGGCCAAGCTTATCTTATCAGGAGGAGCCTGTAGAGATTCTGGACCGTAGCGAGAAAGTGTTGCGAGGCCAGACTATTCCTCTCGTTCGTGTTGCATGGAGACATCATGCACCAGGTGAATCCACCTGGGAACGAGAAGAGGATATTCGTCAGCGTTATCCCCACCTATTTCCAAACCAGGGTATGTCCAATATTTCAAATCCAATCTTTCTTTATCATCATATGTCCTTTTTCATTCTCATTATATGGTTGTTTTTATTTCGAGGACGAAATATTCTAAGGAGGGTAGATTGTAAACTCCCTCGACCAAATTTCAGTAAATTAGGATTAATTTTGACTAATTAGAATTAGTGCAACTTTTTAAAATTTTATTTATTATATATTATATTGATTGTGCACATGTTCATTACACAATTGACTAGGGCATCACACTAGCTGTTAACCCTAAACAAATTTCACATTCCTGCTCTAGACTAGTCAGACTACTTTTTCTGTATTCTGTGCAACTTCCAGAAACCTCGTTTGATGCTTCGTTTTAGTCGCACAAATATCGTTACAAACGTATGTATTTATTTCCTATTTAATTTTCTGCTCTTTACCCATCTCTGTACCCTTAGAGATTTGAGGACCAGTAGGCACCTGATTGCCCAACCAAAAATACGATAATATTCTACTCTAATTATACTTCAATTATCGTTTTGACACCGTAGAGAAATTATGACTCTAATAGCCTCTAAATAATTAGTGAACACCGTGCGCAGTATTTATTAAATAATAAATACGATGACTGTATCACCTGCAATATTAGACCCTGCACCTGCCCAGAATCACCCCACACTGTCCAAACCATTTTTCCCCAGCTAATTCCCTCATTTTTGTACAATTTAGAATTTCGGGAAATCAGTATTTAAAATCAGGTAAATTGCGAAATTACGCAAATTACAATTTTATGCAATTATGCAATATTTGAAAAGTTAGGGGTTAAAATGCAAAATTGCATGCTAGGTGGCCAAATCCTATTGGCTAGACCATAGGTGGGTAGGACCCACCATAGCATCCAGAAATTTCTGCTGGAAAATATCCTAAAAATATCAAAATACCAAAATACCCCTGAACTTCTAAATATTTACAACTATGCCATTAGGCAAAATCCTATATAAACCCTAGGTTTTCTTCATTCAAACCTACAACCCTTCCCCCCGGCCATCTCCGACCACCGCCGGCCACCCAACTCCGGCCAGCCCTTCGCCACCCTCCCCTCTTCCCTCCGGCCAAGCACCACCGCCGGCGCCGCCCTGCTCCGGCTGCTACAGCCCCCGCACCCTCCTCCTCTCCCCACTGTCCCCAGCAACACCTCCACCCGAACCACCTTCCCCGCCGCCTCCGGCCGTCGCCGACCACCGCCACCCTACCCCACCGCTTCGCCCCGACCTCCTCTCTCCGACTACCACCCCCTCACCTCCCCACGACGCCTGCTCCGGCCGCCCTAGCCCCCGCAGCGCCGTCGACCACCCCAACCCGAACTACCCTTTCCAACTCCGGCCGCCCCTAGCCGCCACCACCACCGTCGTGGACCTCCGCCACCACCACCAAACTGACCGCCACTCCTCCCTCCACCTTTCCCTCACCCTGCCCGGCCACCACGTCAGCTCCTCCGCCGCCGGCAGCCCCCGCAAGACTGCAACTGCTGCTGCTGCTGCCAGTGTACACTGCCACTGCTGCTGCTCCTCCGGCCGCCTCCGGCCAGCTCCGCCGCCGTCCTCCCGCCGGCAGCACCGCGTGGGACCCCCCTTGCCACCTGTAAGGTATAAATATACTATACTATTTAAAAATACGTATATAATCTATAATACATGCATATATATATATGTATATGTATATATATATATGTATATATATATGTATATTACTATGTATTTATATGTATAATATGTATGTATTATACTATTTACAGTATATTATACTGTATATATATATTATATATATATCTATATATATATTTTACATATATATGTATATGTATATATGTATATCTACCATATTATATTATGTAATATTGTATATATATATATCTATAGTATATATATATTATATGTATTTATATATATTTATATGTATACTATAATATATATAACATATTTATATATGTTATATAATTATTTATATATGTAATTTTCTGTTTTTAAATTATATAAATATATGTGTATACATATATTTATATATACTTGCATTTTCTTTATTTTTCTTTCCTGCATTTTAATTTTCCTGCACCTATTATATATATATATATCTATATATATATATATTATCTAATTATACTATATATAAATATCTATAGATATATATTATCTATATATATATATATATTTATACCAGCTGGATAATACAGCTTATAGTTATATATATTATTTCAATTATCGCAATGTCATTTCAATTTATTATAATATTATATAATATGCTGGATATTACAGCTTAATTATATATACATATTTATAATTATTGTATATTTATCCAGTGGTCATATATAGACCCTGATAAATATTATTTATATATGTATTTAAATTCTGTCATGTTCTTTCAATTTACCTATATTATTTATATCAGAGGATAAACCCTGATAATATTATATTATAATATATTGTATAAACAGCAGTGGATATACCCTGCCACTAATACCTGCATTTCTTTACTATTCTTTATATATTATATACATACTGATATATATATTATATCTATATATATACATACTATATCTATACTATATATGCTTTATATTACAAACTACGATATTCACGAAACCTATCTGTTTTAACAGAAGCCAACTTCAGCACAGCTAGTGACCCCCTGTCACCAGCACCTTCACAACTGACTGTAAAATCAGGGTTTCAACACTATCAGGGAGTAGGCAAGTATACCTTGCCAAGTTAAATGTTTAAATTCTCAAATATTGTTATATGCTTCTTGCTTCTGAAATTTATATACCATGACCACCTGAGACTGCCTTGGGTACAGTCAACTGTTATGTTGACATGATATTACAGACTCACCAACAGCTGAGAGAATATCCTAATATATTCTCCTAAACCCTATCACGGAAACACGCAACATGGTTGCATTTACATATATGGATGTGAGCTGCGTATTTGGTTAGCTACCAGTACGTGTGACCCGCATCACGGATTAGAAGAACTCAGGAAATGTACGATTTGACATTTAGATTCATTGGGATGGGAAAGATAACTAGTTGACGTATGGGACACCCCCTCCAATAATGTTTTATACCTTCGTACCAATGATGGTCGATTGCAGAGTTCCCTGAGTCGGGGGCATACGACACCTATATTAGCCAGTCGCCACGATTGGTGAATTACGTCAGCGTATGTCTAGCCACACATTCCCATGCGTACTACTGGATCTTTAACTTGCATTTCACTTAGTATGGTTAGTACCCTGTATTTATTTTATTTCTTTATTCAGTATTTTTACATTACATGGCATGTCATTTTTCTGTATCTTGTTACGTCCCACTGAGGACCTGGTTCCTTGCCAGATCTAGATGAGGCTTTCTACCCCACAGTGTACGGGCCTGATCAGGAGGCCAGATGTGCTACTGAGGAGGAGCTCGAGGAGACACCCTCAGAGTAGACTTGACCCTAGATGCTGCTACCTGGAGATGGAGATGTTTTGATCAGATAGACACTGCTTAGTCTATCTGATTTTTCTGCGCTATTATCAGTTTTTGTAGTAGGCTTGTAAGCTCACCAGTTGTGTACTGTATCAGACTCAGATATATATATATTTCAGCATTTGTTTTCTGACATTTTGTTGTGGATGAGATAGCTTTACCTGTTCTATACTTGTAGTAATTTAGGACAGCGTAGCACGTCCCTTTGGGTCCATCAAAGTGGATTAAGCCCTTAGTGACGTGTCAGCTGGCCAGTGACACGTGGCCTAGTTCCTGACATTTTGGGACTGGGGCGTGACACGTTCGGAGCGGGGCGTTACATTCATGAGGCAGAGTCTTCCTGAGATATTCATGGTGATTCTGTATAGGATACAGGATTTGACATTGACATTATATTCCTAGATACTCTATGACTTGCTGTATTAGTATTGATCTTGCGTGTCATGGACATGAGACGTGTGATTACATTGGGTGGGAAGAGACACACAGGCTACAGGCTGATTTATATATTATTTACGATGAGGCTTAGACTCTATATCAGAGCTAGGCACTCTACTAGTGTTATATGTATTGTGAGGCCTCAGACTCTATATCAGATCTAGGCACTCTACTAGTGATATTACCGCTACCCGGCTCCCCGACACAGAGCTTGTAGTGGCTCAGCCTGAGTTTTAGTGATGCTCTCATCTTGCATTTCACATAGATGGTTATATAGCTTACCCTATTGTTTCATTTATTTCTGCACTACATATATTTTGGCATGAGCTTTCTTGTACCTTGCTATGTCCCCTGAGGACCTGGATCCGGATTATGTCCCCAGGTATAGCCGAAGAGATCTACCCCGAGGTGTACGGAACATGAGCACTCCTCGGAACAGAACCAGGACCTGAGGACGAGATCGTGCCAGAGGACTTCTCCTGAGCATTGGCTGTATATAGTCAGTTATTTCTGTTTCTATTTCCAGTTCCTTTATTTCCTGTCCATTTGCTTGATGTATCAGACTTGTTCTCGGATTGTTCACCGAGACACTTTTATTGAGATTGGATAGTTATTTCTATTTGCATTATTCTGGCATTTAATCTGTGATTATCTGTTGTGGATGAGATTAGAATAGTCTGTGGCTTGTAACATTGGACCTATTTATTGTTATACTACAGCTTAAGTACGCCCTGATGGATCCATTAAATTGGGTTGATCCATCGGTGCGTACTGCTGGCCATTGCCACGTGTCCAGTCCCTCGATATTTTGGGACTGGGGCGTGACATCGACGACGGCGGCCGCGGTGGGGAGAGGGGGGGAGGGGTTAAGAGATAATAGGGAGAAGATGAGGGTATTTTCGTCCAATTTTTTTGGTCAAATGGGTTGACCGTTACTTTTGGACGGCTTTCGTCAAAAGTGGGAGGATATGTACATTATGAAAATAATGTGGGGTGCACCCTTAAATATGGTAAAATAAAAGTGGGGGGTAAGTCAAAAGTTCTCTTATTATTACTACTACTACTACTACTACTGTCACTCCCCGTTCCCAGCGTACCTTGTGTGCGTATTTGGCTTGTTGGTTTGACCGCTCGGTGGTCTAAACCCGACCCTTGTTCTTGGTTGAGTTGGATTCATGGGCTTGATTGGGCGGCTAGGATTGATCATGACTTGATATAATGGCTAGTCTTCACCCCCTAAACCTATATATACTCTTTTCCTTTTCTCTTTCCTCATTCTTTCACCCTCATTCTTTTCTTTCTTCATAAGCAAGTACATTTTGCTTTCATGAAGAAATATGAATCTTACATATTTTCGTTTATACTACTTCTTGCATATTATTAGTCTATTATGTGCACATTGTGTTCCTTTACATCTTTAAAACTTGGTATTTTTCGATTTTGATGGCTAGATTAGTGTAGATTTAAGTTTTATTGCTATGGGTTCTACTCGGTTTTCTTAGGGAATGATCTACCAAAACTCAGTAAATTTGAAAACTAATTGGCTCATGTTGTAGAGCATTGGATTTCACTTGACTTTGATCATTGTTTCATTTGATTTGGAGTTTTATGAAGATTTTATGCTCAAGAAAAGGTTTTGGAACTCTCCATGGGTTGTTGTCCTGAGAAGAAGAACAATCTCTGCAAAAGTGATCACGAGAACCTTTCTGTCGCGTTAAATTACGCTCAATTCAATCTGGACGCACTTTCATGCGAACCCGCTTCATGCGTACTTTTGTACCACTTTCCTTTCTCTTGAGAAAATATGCCAAGGACCCTTTGGGAAGCCTTGAGCGCATTTTTCCAAGGAAAACTCTCGGGCGCACTCTTTGGTGCGTGCCTCTGCCAAGTTCTCCTTCCATCAAGGAAAGTGCACCAATGTCTCGGTTGGCGTATATTTGATTCGTACTTTCATTGATGGACGAGCCTTGACGTTTGTGTCCCCGATTTCTGAGTTCTTAATTTTCGTGATCTCGATTTGTGTGTTCTCGACTGTCATGATTTTCTCTTGGATTGCGTGTTTGTCATTTTGCACTTTTTTCTGTCGGCGTACTTTTGTCCGCCAATCTCGAGCTCGCGTACTTTCTCGAAAGTGCGCTAACCTTGAGTTTTCCTGACTAGCTATTACACGCCTACGATGTTTCCTTGTTTTAATGTTATACGTCTAACTATGTTTTCTCGTACGATTGTTTGTGCGCCATGTTGTTATTGTTTGTCGGTTTGTACGCGGTCCTTACTTGACTGATTACGTACGTGCCTACTTGACCTTACATGCGTGTTTAGTTCAATTGTTAGGAATGGTTGTTTCCTCCCGATTGCATATATGATAGACCCGACTCTAGTACGTGGTGAATGACCGATGAGCTTGATAATTAGAATATTGTAATATATTCACATTTTTAACACAATGGTATTAAGATAATATTATTATTTTCTCTTGGAGACAAATGGTATTAAGACAACGAGATGTCGGATAATAATTCATGTAATGAGCTAACATACAATTACAGATTAATATAATAGTTTTACAAGTATCCAAGATAGGTAGGGAAGGTTGATCGGTCTTGAGTTTGCAGTGTGTGTGTGTAGGCGGCGATGATGAGAGGAAGAAGAATGTTATGGAATGGAAGGGATGAGCACGATCTCAACTGCTATCACGGTTGGGGCACCACTGGGGGCAGTAGGCAGCTTACAAGGGCAAGGCCATGCCATGAATTTCGGATATCGGTCCCCTGCCATTATAACTGGCAAGCTCTGCTCGCTCTCCTGCTTCAAATTCTACAAAAACCCATACATACTAGGAATCAGGATCTCGAGTTAAAAGCACAACTACAAGTAGCAAGCATGCAAATTGCTTCAAGGATCCAGTTAGGATTAATGGCTCACTTCTCTTTGCAGAAAAATTCAATGACATTAAGCTAAAAATAATAAAAAGTTCATTGATGATAGTAGTGGAAACAAAGTTTGTAGGACCATATTTTACTTGGTTGATCCAGATTTGAGAGCTACTGTGCAAATGTGTTCATACCGTCCAATTCCATTTTGCAACAAAACAATACAACTCTGCATGCGCTCAAATATGTGCATGCTTCCGCACATCCAAAGCATATGGCCTGAGGGGACAGTCCCTCAACTTTTAAGATTTATTAGTTATAACAAAAGTTTTAAAAAAAATCCAGAAATATTTTCCATGCTTATGCTTGCTCAAAGAGGAATGTGAAATGTTCTAATAAACATTACTTAATGGGAGATGGTCGTCTCAAGTGGAGAAACAGAACATGGGGAAGCATAAGATTGCGTGATCCAAACAAAATCTTTACGTGCCAATCCAGTGCTAAAATCTCTCTTTCTCCATTTATCCACATTTTTTAATATATATATATATATATATATATATATATATATTCAGCCAGCCAGCCATGATGATCAAAAGATTCAGAAAATGCTTCCTTTCTTATATATTTACCAATGCAGAATCTCTGCATGTGAGTAAAATAATTATAGTAATATTGATAATAATAATAATAATAATAATAATAATAATAATAATAATAAAAGGAAACAATTGAATTGAGTTGAATTAATTAATTAATGGTTAATTACCTGTTGTTTGAAGTTTAGCTTGGAGGGTGACAACGGAATGGAAGTATGAGGCTGATGTTGACGAGGAGCAGCAGCAGCAGCAGCATCGGTGATGGTGGTGGTGGTGGTGGTGGTGGTAGTAGTAGTAGTAGGAAGCTGAGTAGTTCTGCTGCTGCGACGCGGGCGAAGGGAGCGGAGTTTGTCCCAGTGGTAGCAGCAGGAGAAGACACCGCTAAGACAGAATATGATGAGGAGAAGCAAGGCAGTCCCAAGAGGGAAGCCAAGCGTCGGCCTCGACACATGGTTCATGGTACTAGCACCCATCATAGCAGGGGATGTTGGTGTCGGTGTCAAGTCCGCCCCATCCATCTCTCCTCTCCTCTCCTTGGTTGATCCTCTATTATATATTAATTATTTACGAGTAGCTAGCAGTTACAATGTAGGCTAGTACAGTAGTACTATATATATATTCACACCCCTACAACTTGTTTCTTTGCCTCATCTTTCTTTTCCTCCTCCTCCTCCTCCTCCTCCTTCCTCTTCTTATGCTGCTTGTAACCCCCCTCCCCTGTGCTATCATGTGAGGTGTGCAAACCCCCCCCCCCCCCCCCCCCCCCTCCACCTCTCTTCTCTTCTCTTCTCTTCTCTTTGTGATAGCTAGACTGATAGATATAGAATAGAAGCACTAGTATGTATATGTTAGGAAAATAATGGAGGGCTCTGGCCGGTATTTATTCATTTCATCTCATGACCAAGACAACCAAAAGTTGAAGTATGCACGTAGCAGAAAAATGAAATAAAATAATTGTTATTGGAGTAGAAAATAATAGAGAGAGGGAGGGAGGGAGGGAGGAATTAGAATGAATGGATGTTGGACAAGTAGTGTACCCACCATATCAAATCCGGCTATACGGGTACCCCAAAACTTTTATAGAGAGAGAGAGAGACAGGAATCCCTGGTTTTACGTTAGAAAACTAACGCAACCAACAAATTTTTGGAATAGGGCAAGTTGACAGGTGCTGTCTGCCCTGCTATCATCTCTTCATTCATGGTCCCATCCCATGATATGCTCACATTTTTTCCTCTTACTAATCATATCTACACCTCTTGCTTTCCTTTCCTTTCCTTTCCTTTCCTTTCCTTTGGTTGAGAGAGAGAGAGAGAGAGAGAGAGAGAGAATTGAAGTTTTGTTGGGGTGCGTGAAAAGTGGTAATGTTTGTTACGTAGGTATGGATGAAGAACAGAACAGAAGACGACACCCACCATACATCTTATCATATCCAACTAATATTAATTGGAAAAGTCCTGACAAACCAACAGAAGCGACCGACGCCACGTGTCATCCTTTTATTGACCCGTATGCGGAACCCACTCTCCGTTAAAAAAAATTTGACCAATGGAAGATCGATACATGGTGTCGGTTCACGCAGAGGTTCTTCTTATGGTTTGTGCAGAAGCACTGATATTAATTTGTTGGGTGGGGGTCTGCCCATCACCCTGACCCTGACCCTGACCCTAGAAATACAGTACACTGCAGTGAACTTCCATCCGTAAAAGGATCTGTACCTCCTATTCCGTAGCACGTCCACTGCTACTGCTATCTGCAGCCCTCTCTTTACTTTCTTTCTTTCTTTTGCATCCACTCTGCTCACTCACTCTCATCTCGTCGTGACCAATACAGTAACACACAATCAATCAAGTGCACTTTAGAAGCATCAATTGATCCTTCTTCTAGTCTACGTGAATATTTTTTTTAAAAATTATAATCAGTCTGTACTTAGCACTAATGTAACATCCCCTTGATATAACATAATAGCACTCAACAGTAAGATTATTTGCTGGCCATAAAATAAAACATGCTACTTCGGAAATATCCTAGTTATTGTTGTTTTAAGGGGTATATTAAAGCCTAATGTAATGTCATCACCCACTCGCTCGCTCGCTCGCTCACTCATGAGAAATAGAAATGGGCAGCAGGAGCAGGAGCAGGAGGCATAGAAGAATAAAAAGGGACCTCCAGGGAGGCAGAGCTTAGTGGAGGAAAGGAAAGGAAACGACTGCAAGTGGCTTATCTCTTGCTAGCTGCTAAGCTATTATTGTTTTGCGCATCTCCTCCCTCAAACTATACTATACTCCCACATCCACATCCACATCCACATCCACATCACCATCATCAACAACATACTATTTATTATTACTAGTACTAGTATTAATATTATTCCTTCCTCTGCAATGCAATGCAATGCAACGCAACGGTCAAGGAGAAACATATTTTCTCTGTTGGGCCATGCACTAAGTGTGTGTCTGTCTTTGGAAGTTAAAACCTAAAATTAAGGCTAAACCTAATCAGCCTGAAACTGTCCTCTTTCCTCCGGTAAGGACTCCCGGCCAACACTGCTGATCCACCAAAGGGATTGAGAGAGGAGGGAGGAGCTGCCTACAAGTTTGTCATTCTCAAAAGAGTTAATTGTCGAAAAAGTACCTGAGGAATGTAGTGTTTGTCATTTTGGTGATCGATTTTTTTTTTTTTGTCGAAATAGTTCATGAGCTTTGTATTTTGGCTCAATTAGTGCCTGAAGTAAATTTCGTTGGTATTTTTGTATAAAAATCGATAAAAATAGACATGTGATGGTCACGTGCCCTATTTTTAATGGTTATTTTGTCAAATTTTTGGTTTTGGACTATTATTTGTAACCATTTTTAACTATTTTTATCCAAACAATTTTCTTCGAACGCTAATATTCTTCTAAAAATGATAGCCCACAACCAGAAACTTGACAAAAGAACCATTAAAAATAGATCACGTGACCATAACATGTCCATTTTTATCGATTTTCATCCAAAAATACCAACGAAATATACTTCAAGCACTAATTGAACCAAAATGTAAAGTTCATACACCATTTCGGTCCAAAAAAAAAATCGATCATCAAAATAGCAAAAACTACCTTCTTCATACTCTAAGGTAAAATAGGTTCACCCCAAGTTGGTTGAGGCCGGCTATATATATCACAAGTGTTCATGTGGAACACTAATAGTAGGGCATTATTTTCAACGCTGCATGCTGGCACCAGCACTAAAGCTGTCAGTTAGTTAGGATGGATATGGATCAATCGTTCGTAAGAATGGAGATGGATCCATCCATGTTTACTCCGATCGATCATGACAATGATGAATGAATGTGAACGGTGAAGCACAAAGCCAACATTTTCATCATCTTTCTTTCTTTCTTTCTTTCTTTTCTAAAGAAAGATAAAGATGATAAGAAAAACAGATAAGAAAAGAAAACTTTAGGAGTGGAAGTTAGTGGTATTCCTCGTCAAAAAAGATTTAAACCACGAAACAAACAAAGTGCAAGTTGTTCCATTGCTTTCTAGCCACTTGTTTTCTTCCTCTGACACTTAGCCCACCCCTTTCTTTGATGTGATCATGGGCAGAAGTAGAATGCTTGCACCGTATATCTTGTAGTGATGATAGAGTAACTTGCATACTGATAATGCCACCACTCATTTCTCCTAAAGATTAAAATAAAGGTAACACTCTAAGCTCGACACATGAACCCAATGGATGGATCTGTTAATGTGCGCTGATGCGTACGTAGTATCATGTATATGCATGTCTGTCATCTGCCTCGCAAAATACATAATGTAATTGATAGAAAGACAAACAGTAAGTCGCATGCATGCCACCACATCATCAAGCATTTTTTTTTAACCGAGTCAGGCAGGCAGGCAGGCAGGCAGGCAGGCTCATAACAGATTAGGAAGGTTTCTCTCCTCTCACCTCTACTCCCATAGTCTTTACATCCATAATAGGCTCACTCTGCTCATGCAATCAATGTGCTTTCGCTCCACAATTATATATGTACAGACAAAACTTTCTCCTCCATACATAGAAGATTTTTGATTTTATGGTTTTTTGGAAAAAGGAAGTCAAACATGGTAGGATACATTTACCTCCCAGTACTCTTATCCAGATATTTACTTTTTCCTTCCCATGAATTGGATCATGTACACTAAAGGTTCAGCTTAGAGGGTTTTAATAAATATATATAGAGCATGTTTGATGTAAGCCCACATAAGTATTGGAAAAGGTATCAATATAAATAATGCCAACTCAATGCTAGATTACCAATAACCGATTGACACGTCCCTTTGTTTTGGTTGGTCGATAAATCATTGTCGTGGTGGTGCCTAAACTTGAGTGTGTAGTGGTGCATCATCATCATCATCATTGTAGCTAGCTAGGTGCATGCTTCTTTGAATTTAACCAATTACTTACGTGCACAAATCCAACTCTTCCGCGTAAAGCTAACTAACCTGATCCATTCTGATATTTTGATGGGTAGCTGATCCACTCCTTTGAACTAATGTTTCCGTACACAAAGAATAAAATGAGAATGAAGTAAGGGATAGAAAAGATAAAAACACTCAACTTCCCATCCTGATATTTTGCTATCTAGAATTGAAGTTTGTTTCCTTCATGGAAATGTTCTCAAAGTAGATGCATGGTTCCCTGATCTCACTCACATTGAAACAAACCTCTCTTGGCATTTTCTCCAATCCAGGACCTTTTTCTTCCATCTTCATAGCAGAGAAAGCAAGCAGCTTGCCTTGCATCTTTAAAATTAGTCGGGAAAACAGATTCCACAGAGCAAAATATATAAGTCGCTAGAGCTCTGAAAGCACTAGCACTCATTCAATAGAGAAAGGAAACAGGGGGTAGAAAGCAATTCTGGGTGTACTGTTGCTAAGCAAGCAAAAGAGAAACCAGGTAAAGAACACAGAGCATAAGATAGTGGCTTTTTAGGGGGGCTTATCATGAAACCAACTGGTTAGGTGATCACTAAAAAAATCATTTATCAATTTCCTCTATCAACCAGAATTCATGATCCAACATTCCATATTTGCCCACACTACCTACAGTAGCGATCGAACTAGAGGTGGTGCCCCTCTCACCCAACAAGTTAAACTCTCACAAGGAATTATGTCAGGAATAGAGAGTAACCCGGCAATCTTGGGAATGTTCCTTTCATGTACCCACCCATTCATTGTACTTCAAGTAGACTAATAACTTCTTCTAAACCCAATTAAAGGAAAATGGAATCTTGCAGTATCAACAAATTTTATTCATGTTACCTCAGATTTGTCTTGAAGTTGGTGTTTGGCCCGATCGAGCAGCACACGTCGACCTAACGATTTTACCTCTTTTTTTAGGCATGACTCCATGGATTTGCTCACATTACCCTGCCTGCCCCACTCAAATCCAACAAAATACTTGCTACTCTCAAAAGCCCAACTATATATAACCTAGGTTACCAGTATATATGAGTAAAACAATTTGATCTTGAATAAAGCAGTATCTAGCGAACTGCTCATCCATGAATACCTAAATGAAGAAACAAAAAAATTAAAGGCAATTTCGTTCTGAGAGAGAAAACAAATTAACAACAATACAATAAAGCAGATTTCTTAGAGATCCACGTCGCCTTTTGGTCCCCTTAATTTCACCACCTTTTTGGGCCTAAGAAATTATCACTCGATCGGTAGCTGCTACTCGATAGATAGAGTACGTATATCACCAATAAGAGGCCAGAGGCTTAAAACTAACACGACCGACAAGATGTTCCAGGCTTTCAGCCATAGATATACCTACCTCTTTTCTATGATTACAATAATTGGATCAGATCAAGTATACATAGTGTTTTATCCCTCAATGAAGAAATTACATCTTGGGGGCTTCCTTTATTAGTTCAAAGGATTTGAGAACAATTTGTTCTCGATTTTCCTCACACCTTTTTATTCACGTACATAGTTCCAAATCCTCCTCTTATCGTACGTGATTGGTCCTTTGTGCATTATGCTGACTAGAGCCAGGTCAGGTCTGTCAACTTACATTCCACACAACCAAAGATCTAATTAACTGGTACTAGGACATGACAATAATACCATATTTTACAAACTCCAAGTTTAATCCATCAAGTAGCACACATGTATTGTACATCCCCAATCAATCTCTCTAAATATAAATATGGGTGAGTTGGTTGCACCTATCCTTAACCTACAAGACATCTACCTAAGTATGATTGATTTTGGAGGGACCAAAGATTTTCATGGACTAGCTTCTGAAAATTTCTCCTTTCGCTCAATTATCATGTATCTTTTCTATTTTGGTTAGTGGAAGGAAACCTTATGGAATACTACGCAAAAAGTTCTCTCCTTGCAAAGGATATGTATGTAATGATCTCGATCGAAAAACCTTATGGAATAGCTAACCGATTGTCAATGTCGACCATAATTAAGGACCCAATTATTGTTTTTAAATTATATATGTTAGGTAAAATATAATCTTGGCTCAAAAGTGCAATCAATTTATATGGTCATGTAGTGAGAAATTTTTTGACGATATCAATTAGCATCACTAGTTAATGACTTTCCATAGTAATCAAGTCAGTTGGCACACCATAATTATTTGTTGGAATAAGTGTCAATGTCGACAGTATTTTAGGACTCAATTATTGTCTTCAAATTCTGTTTAGATAAAATATAATCTTGACTCAAAATTTGTACCAATTAATTTATATGGTCATGTAGAGAAGAATCATTTGCGATATCAATTAGTATAATTTGTTAATGACTTTTCATCGTAGTCAAGTTTGCTAGCATTATATATGTGTCTCAGCAAATTAAATTAATTAATCCTCTCGTAATATTATTTGAAAAAGACAGAATGAAAGAAGACTAGTTTCTGGACATGACAATTATGTTGAAAGAAGTAGAGTGTCGAGGAAAACATAGGGACAAACCTGTAAACCCCCAGATTTTTTCAGAATTTAAAAATAAATTTTCGGGATTTTTCTGAGATTTTTACTAATTAAAATAAATATTTTCTGGTATTAAATTAATTTTATGATTTTATTAAATATTAAAATATTATAAAAATAATATTTTTGGGTGTAAAATAAAATATTAGACATAGTGTAATTTTTCTGGAATTTATTAGAACCCAGAACTATTTATTAAAGACCTAAAAAACTAAGTTTTTAAATTAAACCAAAACAAACCAGCCTGAACCGGATTAAACCAACCCGGTTTATTATTAAACCAACCCAACCCAAACCCTAGCGGGTCGGGTCGTATCCATACCCGAACCCGCTAACCCGACCCGATAACTGTAGCTACAGTGATCCCCCAAAATACCCAACCGACGTCCCTGTCGATTCCTCCGCCTCCGCCGGCTGTAACCGCCGTTCCCGCCCACTCACCTCATGTAACCGACCTTCGCTTCGGTTCCCCGCCGCCCGTTCACCCGTATCCACCGCGTCCGCTCATCTCCATGAAACCGTCAGAACCCTAACCTATAAAACCTGACGACCCAGCCACCCCTTCGCCAAACACCAACCACCAGCACCCTTGCCGCCAACTCCGGCTGGCCACCCGAGCTCCCCGACGAAGTCGAGCCTGATCCCCACCGCTTCTCCACCTCCTTCACCACTTCTCCGGCCGCCACCTATCTCGACAGCCTCCGACGACACATCTCCAGCCCGCCGCTTCTCCTCTCAGCCGACCACCCTCCGGCGACCCGCGTCTCTCCTCCGGTCGTCCCATCACCCATCACCACCACGATCTCACCCACCGCCTGCCGCCGTCGCCGCTGCCGACACCAGCACCGCATCCTCCGCGAGCTGAGCCACTCCGGCGAGTCCTCCGGCGAAGAACCCCGACGACATCGAAGACCAGCGGCCACAGCAGCACTGCCACCCGCCGTCGACCGGTCGTCGTGTCATGACCCAATTCCGTAGAATCAATTGAGGTGTCCCCCGAATCGTGACCGCCGTGCGGGCCTGGAGTTGCGCCCGCACAAGGCTTTAATGATTTGCATAGCAAGCACATATTCAGAGTACGCAGATAAATTGAAACACAGATTTATAATATGGAAATGTTCTCTTTATTGATAATGAACATCTATTACAAACTCCTGAACGAGTCAGCTAATATGCCGAACGGCTTACAAAAGAGATGACTCAAAATGAGATAGCAGTCCTGTACATTACATCCCTTTATAAACTCAAAACGATAAGGACCTCCAGGCTGGAGGATAGCTTTGCCACGGAGCTGCATTTGTGTATGAAGAGTTGCAGCTTCGGACTTCAGAAGGCTTCAGGGGCGCGGTGAAGATGCGCCAACAGCTGGACTGGATCGGGAAGACGACTTCGGCTCCTCGCTCGGTTCGCCTTAGTGCGGAGAACCTGTTTCAACGAGGGTCAGCATATCGAAACATGCTGGTGAAGGCGAACTAGCCGAACTATACCAATCAACACGTTGTTTAGTGAAGCATGCATATTTTTGTGGGTTTCTATCTTGCCTTAGTTCATTTACAAGTAAGCAGCATATAGAATTTACTGAAATGAACTAGCCACCATTCGGTGGATTTTACCTGCCCGTCTGAATGACCTGCACAATACTTACCTTGCCTTTCCTGCCACGAAGACACAAGTTAGTTGCAACAGGTTTAAATATACAGAGGATCACTGGTATAATACCACGAAGGATGATTTATAGTCTCAGGACGGAAGGGTGTGCAATACGGGTGGCGAGCCCCCGTTGCACGCCTCAATCCGACGATACAGACGACTATACAGACGTTCCGTCCGGATCGGATCGGTCCCAGTGCCCTGGCAACCGTCCGCAGGAACCAAAAACCTTGTGCACAAGTTGTCCATGATCGAACGTTATTAACAGATTTAGCAGATTATGCAGATGAGGCAACACGAGCACAGACAAGCAGAATTTATATGATTCATATTGCAGAGCCTCACTGAATATTTATTTGCATACAAGATACGATCCATAGTTAGCACGATTTATGGAACATTTATAAACGAACTAGCATGCAGTATGATAACCGTTCAGAAGTTTAGTTGACAAGCAATGAACCAAGTCTATTCTCTTTTATCTTGGTTTCTTTTATTATTACTTGGTATCGTTTGATCGGGACGAAGGAGTGAAGCTTGGAAGCAGGGCTAGCTAATCGGGTTGGTAGCCACTCACTTAGATAGTTGGAAGGAAAAGGAAAGAGGCGCTTCACGACTCCGCTCGCAAGCCGCCTACTGCTCGTTCACCTGCACACGAACAGCTCGATTAATACTTCTTCCTCTCTTTCCAATCTCGGAATAGAAGTGCAGTTCAATGAACGAAAACAATGAAAACCATCGAAACTGTTCAAGGAAAACAAGCAAATTCCAAAACCAACTCAAAGCACGAAAGCAACAAGCGACATCGAAAACCGAGGCAATAAAAGATAGCAGCGGAGAGGTCCCTCCTGACTCTGCCGCTAAGCCAATCCTTGGGGCGCAGTCCACTGAATATGTGAATCGATTCCGAAGAAACAAATCCATAAAGAGGATGAGTTCTTAATTCAATCTATCCCGATCGAACGATACCGTCTTGTGTTTCTTAGCCGCGCTCTCCGCACCGGGAGAACGGGGCACTACATCCTACCCAACTAATTGGAAGTTTCGTCCCGAAACTTAGGATAGAACTTACCGTTAGGGATTATTTCGTTGGGGCAGAAGCTTAGAGGGGAGCGGACAATTTCGAGATACGTGGTCCCCTCCGCCACAGTTGAAGCATAGACCTTTTCGGAGGTAACAGTTGGCAGTGCTATGCCCCGACTTTCTACAGAAATCACAGAATGGTCTCGGGTTTCCTTTTTGTGAACCGCTATGGTTAGGGCGCTTTGCAGCGGTGTTTCCTCTCTCGTTGCCTTGGCGTTTGTGATTGTAGGTATGCACAGCGCCGGTAGAAACGTGAGGATACTACGGTTCCAGAGATAGGGCGTGATTCATGACTTCACGCATTGTCCCGTACTGATTATTGACCACGTGCGAATGGATGGCAGGGCGTAGTCCACCTTCAAACCTTCTGGCTCGACTCGCTGCATCAGGTAAATAGGCCCTAGCGAATTTGGAGAGTCGGTTGAATTCGGCGGAGTACTGCTTCACAGTCATACTGCCCTGCCTCAGTTGCACGAAATTATTTTCCATTTGACGTTGTACTGGAGGGGGTATAAACTCCTCTTCGAACGCGGCACGAAAGGTCGTCCACGAGATCGCCTCCTCTCCGTGATCAAATTGGAGAGATCGTCGATGCACGTCCCACCAATCGTGTGCGTTGAGGCGGAGCTGTAGTTGCGCGCAGGAGACGCGCTTCTCTTCGGGGACCTCTAGCAGAGCGAAGTAATCTTCTAGTTCTGCTAGCCAATCTAGAGCTACTACTGGTCCTCAGTCCCGTTGAACGGGGTGTTGCAGACTTTCTTGAAGTATCCCAAGTTGAAGGCAGTCACGTCCCTCGGCCTTGAAATTTGTGGCGTCTCTACTTCAAGCACGGGCTGTTCCACCGGAGTCGTTGCTGTTGCGGCGGAATTGTTGGCAGCCAAAGTCTGAACGATCTGTTGCAGGGCATCTACCTGCTTTTGTTGGACTGAGAATCGGGTCTCTAGATTGCTCTCGAGCTTGGCCTGGCGAGCATCATCTCTTTGTCGTTGTATTTCTAGCATTTGTAGCACCCGCTCAAGCGGGTCGACTTGAGATAAGCCTCGCTGGCTCCGAGAGCTTCCCGAAGTGCCCGAACTGCTTTCTTGTGTTTCGTTCGGTGCTTGCGCTGCAGATTGTGCTGGATCCATTCCTTCAAGAGAAGGTAAATTATATTAGGATCATAATGTATTATGGACTTATTGTATGAACGTATCTCATTTTGGCCTAGCGAGTTCAAGAGTTCGCACAGGAATTTGATCGTTAAAGAAACTTTTCCAGCACGAAGTCTAAGGAACTTTGAATCTGTGCTCTGATACCACTATGTCACGACCCAATTCCGTAGAATCAATTGAGGTGTCCCCCGAATCGTGACCGCCGTGCGGGCCTGGAGTTGCGCCCGCACAAGGCTTTAATGATTTGCATAGCAAGCACATATTCAGAGTACGCAGATAAATTGAAACACAGATTTATAATATGGAAAAGTTCTCTTTATTGATAATGAACATCTATTACAAACTCCTGAACGAGTCAGCTAATATGCCAAACGGCTTACAAAAGAGATGACTCAAAATGAGATAGCAGTCCTGTACATTACATCCCTTTATAAACTCAAAACGATAAGGACCTCCAGGCTGGAGGATAGCTTTGCCACGGAGCTGCATTTGTGTATGAAGAGTTGCAGCTTCGGACTTCAGAAGGCTTCAGGGGCGCGGTGAAGATGCGCCAACAGCTGGACTGGATCGGGAAGACGACTTCGGCTCCTCGCTCGGTTCGCCTTAGTGCGGAGAACCTGTTTCAACGAGGGTCAGCATATCGAAACATGCTGGTGAAGGCGAACTAGCCGAACTATACCAATCAACATGTTGTTTAGTGAAGCATGCATATTTTTGTGGGTTTCTATCTTGCCTTAGTTCATTTACAAGTAAGCAGCATATAGAATTTACTGAAATGAACTAGCCACCGTTCGGTGGATTTTACCTGCCCGTCTGAATGACCTGCACAATACTTACCTTGCCTTCCCTGCCACGAAGACACAAGTTAGTTGCAACAGGTTTAAATATACAGAGGATCACTGGCATAATACCACGAAGGACAATTTATAGTCTCAGGACGGAAGGGTGTGCAATGCGGGTGGCGAGCCCCCGTTGCACGCCTCAATCCGACGATACAGACGACTATACAGACGTTCCGTCCGGATCGGATCGGTCCCAGTGCCCTGGAAACCGTCCGCAGGAACCAGAAACCTTGTGCACAAGTTGTCCATGATCGAACGTTATTAACAGATTTAGCAGATTATGCAGATGAGGCAACACGAGCACAGACAAGCAGAATTTATATGATTCATATTACAGAGCCTCACTGAATATTTATTTGCATACAAGATACGATCCATAGTTAGCACGATTTATGGAACATTTATAAACGAACTAGCATGCAGTATGATAACCGTTCAGAAGTTTAGTTGACAAGCAATGAACCAAGTCTATTCTCTTTTATCTTGGTTTCTTTTATTATTACTTGGTATCGTTTGATCGGGGCGAAGGAGTGAAGCTTGGAAGCAGGGCTAGCTAATCGGGTTGGTAGCCACTCACTTAGATAGTTGGAAGGAGAAGGAAAGAGGCGCTTCACGACTCCGCTCGCAAGCCGCCTACTGCTCGTTCACCTGCACACGAACAGCTCGATTAATACTTCTTCCTCTCTTTCCAATCTCGGAATAGAAGTGCAGTTCAATGAACGAAAATAATGAAAACCATCGAAACCGTTCAAGGAAAACAAGCAAATCCCAAAACCAACTCAAAGCACGAAAGCAACAAGCGACATCGAAAACCGAGACAATAAAAGATAGCAGCGGAGAGGTCCCTCCTGACTCTGCCGCTAAGCCAATCCTTGGGGCGCAGTCCACTGAATATGGGAATCGATTCCGAAGAAACAAATCCATAACGAGGACGAGTTCTTAATTCAATCTATCCCGATCGAATGATACCGTCTTGTGTTTCTTAGCCGCGCTCTCCGCACCGGGAGAACGGGGCGCTACACGTCGCGCCACTGCAAATACTCGAAATTCAGTTATTACCGGCGTCCTGTTCCCGTAAGCGTTTCTCTCTCCTCGCTACCTCATTTTTTGAATAGTCTGTTGCGACGCGTAGACCGCGTGACCCTCTCGAAACCCGTACAATTCGTTCGGGATATCGCATCATGTGTCGGTCGCAAACCGCGATGCAAAATCAGGAAAATAAATCCCTATTTTTTGAAAATTATTAATCTGGTCCGAACCCCCCAGTTCACGACCGTTTTACGACCAACCTGGTAAATATTTTCAAGATCCACCTAAACAGTTATTTAGACCACCTAACCAAGTTTTAAATCCTATTTTTAGTTTAATTTAATGTGCTGTGGATTGTATTTTATTCGCGGGTGAAAATGACCAAAATATTAGTTATTTAAAATCATGATTTTCTCAAAACTGGGTGCGTCCCACTAAACGAGGTGACTTGGTCGTGTGCGAACTTCACCGAAAGGTGCGCACCGTTAATACGGACGTGTAGAATTTTGTGAAAGTTGATTTGGATGTGCGTGCACACCGGAATCAACGCGTATCCATCGACAACGCCCTGTATCGGTCCTATTCTAAAACTCGTTATAACTTCGTGTGTGCTCGTCGTTTCGAAACGAAACTTGCGACATCGGACTCGTAGCGATACACTGGTCCTGTGACCCAAGTTTGGTTCGATTCTAAGAACGTTGACAAAATCCCGTATCGTTGGCCCCACGGCTCCACTTGACGAGCGATTTTGTGATCGGCTCATTGGAATCCCGTTCTGGATATTTTGTTGGGTTTATATCGTCGTTCTGGACTTGTAGACACTAAGTTTGACGAATTTGAAAAATATTATCTCTGGCACGTTTCTCGGTGCGAAGAGGGCCACATGTGGACCCCAATTTGACTAAAAATTGTCAATATTGCCCCTGTGTCCAAATTGGACTTATGGACAGGCAATTTTAGCTATTTGATATCTTCTGAACATGATGGTAATAATTATTTCAGCAACCGGAGGAGTACCTACAGATCCCGCGGATACTGGAGCAACAGTTGGAAACCAAATCCGATGCAAGTGTACCTTGCCATACTTGCAGTAAATTACTTATTATTATTCTCTTGATCTATTATGAGTTATAACTATTCAACCTAGGACCGTGTGACATTACTTAACGTCCGAATAATATTCGGGTGTCAACGCCGTACGCGGAGTTGGGTAACGTCACCTAGAGATGGATATCGAGACCCTATATATTTTCGTACTTGCATTATCAAGTACATCATACCACAGGACACCTGACACTATTCATGAGACAGAATCTTTCTGAGATATTCAAGGTGATTATGTGTAGGTTTACAGGATTTGTGACATAGATGCATAGTTATCATTATGACTTGCTGCATTAGATATGATCTTGTATGTCATGGACATGAGACGTGTGATTACATTGGGTGGGGAGAGACTTACCAAACTAAAGGCTGATTATATTATATATATATATATATATAGTTATCTAGAGGTGCCCTAGACTCTGACATAGAGCTTTGGCACATGTACTGGCCCTTCGAGAAAATGCTGCTATGGATTTTCCCGACACAGAGCCTATAGTAGTCTCAGCCTAAGTATGATTAATGCTCTCACTTTCATATCACATAGCTGGTTACATAGTTTACCCTATTGATTCATTTATTATTGCACTGCATTTATTTTGGCTTGAGTTATTCTATATTTATTTAGTGTAAAATACTTCTTAATTTTGTGTTCAATATGATTTCCAAACCTAAGCTATTCTCCTACGTGTATTCAAAAGCTGGGTGGTAGCGCCTCATTGAAGCAAAAATTTATTTAACCTCCATTGGCTTGTTAGTTCTTTATGGATCTCCTTCGCGGACTCGTTGAGGCCGAGGCTTAGGAACGACTGCTTAATTGTCATGTTCCCCAGTGTGGCGTTGGTGAACATAAAGAGCGCCACGTGAGCCTGACGAGTTGAAGCCTATGGAGCCGATCTTGCTTATTGTAGCACCTATAGGTTGCTTCCCAATCCCTCCGCGACCATCACGTCCAGATGCGAGGGCCAGATCACGCAACCGAGCTTCACTCGCTTCCCCGACGGGTCGACGATCCACTGAGAGCTCGTCGAAAGGAAGAATGGTGTAGAGGGATGGGATAGCGGGAGGTGGTGGAGGAAGAGGGAGAAGAGGAATATTAGCTTCATGTTTTTTTTGCACGTCAAGTGTGGCTAAGTAATAAGAGTTATGGGTGGGACATCAAGTATTGATGTTTATGTATATGAAGAAAAATAAATTTATGTTTCAATGAGGCACTACCATCATGCTTTTAAAATACATGAAGAAAAAAGCTCAGATTTGCAAATCATAATGAACACAAAATTAAGAAGAATTTGAGGAAAAATTAGAGTCTTTGTGTAAAGAAATGCGTTGAGAAAGGACAGATGTATAGAACCTTTCAACGAGATAGTGCTTTTTCAAATCTCTCAAAATGGAATCTGTTCCAAACGTATATGCCATGGTTCCTTACTTCGACAGGGTACAAATATCTAAATTTCACCATTTTAGATACTTTTTCAGACCCATTATCGATACTAAGTAGCAGTCCAAAAAATTTATCCATTTTTTATGATATTATGTATGGATCAGATATATCATGGCTCATTCCTCAGAATATTCTTCCACAGTGGACTCTGATATGTGAGATTTTGAATAAGTGTTTACAGAATCTTCTGTTTGAAGAAATGATTCATCGAAATAATGAGTCACTCGTTCCATCGATATGGGCACATTTGAAATGTAAGAGAAGAATCTATATAGAGAGACGAACTTTATTTTTTTGACTAGTTTTACGTACAACTAATTGTCTTTTTTCACAACGTCATTACAATCACGAGACATCCTTGATGAAGATTGTGACTCATGTTTCCCTCCCGAATGGTTTGCTCCTTCTCTGCACAATGAAGATAACTCGAGACAGGCTTTCACCCTCTTCAAACCATGGTTTCCCGTCCTTCTGTTTGCCTCGACACGCTCTATATTCTTTCAGCAAAATTGGCATGTCCAGAAACTTGTGTCATTTCATTCTTCGTCTTCTTCAAGAGGGTTAATTAATTTAGTTTGTTGAGACACATATAATGCTAGCAGTCTTGGCAATTATGAAAGATCATTAACCAATTATGCTAATTGATATCGCAAAGGATTTTTCTCTACATTACATATAAATTAGTTGAACTAATTTGTATACACTACTAAATTTTGTCCAATTAGCGACGTCCTTAGTGATGTCAGAGTAAAACGTCGTCAATTCCTAAGAATTTAGCGACTCCATTTAAAAAAGTCGTAAAACGTCGTTAGTGGCGACGTTCAACGTTATCCAACGACTATCATTATTATTATGGAAATAGACGTCGATAATAGTCGCTGAACGTCGCAAATATTTTAATTACAGTGACATATTTAGCGACATTGTAATAATTACGTCAAAATATATTAAAAAATAATGATGTTTAGCGACTCCTACTTTATACGTCGCTAAATTGTTTAATATAGGGTTCTGATTTTTCATTTCTCCCGTTCGTTTTCATTCGCCAAAATTTGAAACCACGTGCCCCCTCCGGCTCCGTGACCCCCTTCGGCGCTCTGGCCCCCCTCTCCAACGTCGTGCTCCCCCTCGGCTCCTCCTCCTGCTCTCCCCCTCTTTGCTCCAGCCCCCACCCCACCTTCGACTCCTTCCTGTTGTCATGCCCCAGTCCCAAAATACGTAGGACTAGAAATACATAACACGCCCAGCCGTATGTATACGAACTCCAATATATGGAAATCATATACATACGTACGCTGTATATGAATATGCAATCCATCAGTGGTAATATACTGTCATAACAAGTCACATGTAATCTATATCTCATCCACAGATCTGTATATTCAGTAGGAAGCAAAAGCTGAATAATAACAGGATATCAAAATGAGTATCGAGTCTGTAGTCAGGTGGAAACAAATCCACTACAAAATGACTATACTGAAAGGCAACAAAATCTCTAAAAAGTGGTAATAGATCACAGATACTCTGAGGGTAAGCTCTCATCATCTTGGTATGTGGAGTCAGGTCCCTGTCCGTACTCCTGGGGGTACTCCTGCTCGTCTATATCTGGGAAGGGACCAGGTCCTCAGTGGGACGTAACAAGATACATATAAACATGCCAATAAGTACTAAAATATAAACATCCACTGGGTCACCTAACCGTCTATGTGAATGCAGTTTGAGGACACCATGGAGTGTATGGGAAAGTGTAGGCTAGACATATGCTGACATAATTCACCAATCGTGACAACTGGCTAGTATATGCCACATATGCCCCCTAGAACAAGGGCGCACTGAAATGTCAAGAACATGGAATCAGCATAGTAGAAGTGGGTGTCCCATACGCCTACTAGTAGTCCTCCCCACCCAATGATCTAAGCATATTGTATCCACAACACGAATAATACCTCTAGATAACTGCCAGGTCTACTAGCATACCAAGTTTCTATCAACAGTCATCCCTAACGCACGAGTCTTACGTACAGGCGGCCAACCCAATACGTAGTCCGAGAGCTATATGAGACTCACAACTTGTGTAGCAACTGTGTCACCTCCAATGAACAAAAAATGCTCCATAATACTGGGGTGGTCTCATAAACAAGGTCCAATGCAATTACATAATTAAAACAGGAACATGCTTCATATGGAATGTAAATAATAGTACTGTGGCAAGGTATACTTGCCGAGTAAAAATTCATGTATAGTACACGTTTCAATAATGCTAAGTTGTGGTAAGAGGAAGTGAGGGTTTAGGGTGTATAGTAACTATATATAGGAATAAGGAGGCGGTGAAATTTACTTAATGGTTAAGAAACTGTTGCCACTGTTGTTTTTCTTTTATTGGTTTAGGAGTGCAGCTGAGGAGATTTTTAAGGAGTGGTGGAATGAGAGACTTACACGTGTGGAAAAGCAAAGCAAAATTGGGTTTTGCTTCTGCTGCTGATATTTTCTAATGGTTTGTGGTTTTATGCGTAGTGAAAGGATTTTATGCATGGGTTGGTATTACGCAAAATAGAAAGGAATTAGGCGGGTTGGGTTTACGGCAGTGAAAGAGAGAGTTTACGCGGGGTTGTTTTGATACGGCTGTTGTTACAGTTACGCGCGGAGAAGGGAGGCAAAGTTTTACGCGGCTGTTGCTGCTATTGTGGATTTTACGCAGGGAAGTAGTATACGCGGGTTTGGGTTTTGGTTTAGCACCAATAGGAAATTCTATTTTCTATTTCTTTTCTTATTAATAATATCTATTTATATCTATATATTTATACATAAAAAATTCTGAAAATTATAGGGGTGCGCATGGTTTTAAAACTGGCAACTGTCAAAGGGTCTCTTACATGAAATAAATTTAGAAAATTTATAATGGCTCTATAAAACCTCTAGATGTACAAATAATAGATATTTTTAATAAATAAATAAAAATAGGGTTTTCAGGATTATGGATCTTACATTCTACCCAACTTATAAAAAATTCGTCCTCGAAATTAAAACTAAGTCACTGTAGAATGTCAAGAAGGGTATAAGATATAATTAATCAAAGTAACGCCCCAGTCCCAAAATACGTAGGACAAGGAATACGTAGCACGCCCACCCGTATGTATACAAACTCCAATATATGGAAATCATATATATACGTACGCTGTATATGAATATACAATCCATCAGTGGTAATATACTATCATAACAAGTCACATGTAATCTATATCTCATCCACAGATCTGTATATTCAGTAGGAAGCAAAAGCTGAATAATAACAGGATATCAAAATGAGTATCGAGTTTGTAGTCAGGTAGAAACAAATCTACTACAAAATGACTATACTGAAAGGCAACAAAATCTCTAAAAATGGTAATAGATCACAGGTACTCTGAGGGTAAGCTCTCCTCATCTTGGTATGTGGAGTCAGGTCCCTGTCCGTACTCCTGGGGGTACTCCTGCTCGTCTATATCTGGGAAGGGACCAGGTCCTCAGTGGGACGTAACAAGATACATATAAACATGCCAATAAGTACTGAAATATAAACATCTACTGGGTCACCTAACCGTCTATGTGAATGCAGTTTGAGGACACCATGGAGTGTATGGAAAAGTGTAGGCTAGACATATGCTGACGTAATTCACCAATCGTGACAACTGGCTAGTATATGCCACATATGCCCCCCAGAACAAGGGCGCACTGAAATGTCAAGAACATAGAATCAGCATAGTGGAAGTGGGTGTCCCATACGCCTACTAGTAGTCCTTCCCACCCAATGATCTAAGCATGTTGTATCCACAACACGAATAATACCTCTAGATAACTGCCAGGTCTACTAGCATACCAAGTTTCTATCAGCAGTCATCCCTAACGCACGAGTCTTACGTACAGGCGGCCAACCCAATACGTAGTCCGAGAGCTATATGAGACTCACAACTTGTGTAGCAACTGTGTCACGTCCAATGAACAAAAAATGCTCCATAATACTGGGGTGGTCTCATAAACAAGGTCCAATGCAATTACATAATTAAAACAGGAACATGCTTCATATGGAATGTAAATAATAGTAATGTGGCAAGGTATACTTGCCGAGTAAAAATTCATGTATAGTACACGTTTCAATAATGCTAAGTTATGGTGAGAGGAAGTGAGGGTTTAGGGTGTATAGTAACTATATATAGGAATAAGGAGGCGGTGAAATTTACTTAATGGTTAAGAAACTGTTGCCACTGTTGTTTTTCTTTTATTGGTTTAGGTGTGCAGCTGAGGAGATTTTTAAGGAGTGGTGGAATGAGAGACTTACACGTATGGGAAAGCAAAGCAAAATTGGGTTTTGCTTCTGCTGCTGATATTTTCTAATGGTTTGTGGTTTTATGCGTAGTGAAAGGATTTTACGCATGGGTTGGTATTACGCAAAATAGAAAGGAATTAGGCGGGTTGGGTTTACGGCAGTGAAAGAGAGAGTTTACGCAGGGTTGTTTTGATACGGCTGTTGTTACAGTTACGCGCGAAGAAGGGAGGCAAAGTTTTACGCGGCTGTTGCTGCTATTGTGGATTTTACGCAGGGAAGTAGTATACGCGGGTTTGGGTTTTGGTTTAGCACCAATAGGAAATTCTATTTTCTATTTCTTTTCTTATTAATAATATCTATTTATATCTATATATTTATACATAAAAAATTCTGAAAATTATAGGGGTGCGCATGGTTTTAAAACTGGCAACTGTCAAAGGGTCTCTTACATGAAATAAATTTAGAAAATTTATAATGGCTCTATAAAACCTCTAGATGTACAAATAATAGATATTTTTAATAAATAAATAAAAATAGGGTTTTCAGGATTAGGGATTTTACATTCTACCCAACTTATAAAAAATTCGTCCTCGAAATTAAAACTAAGTCACTGTAGAATGTCAAGAAGGGTATAAGATATAATTAATCAAAGTAACGCCCCAGTCCCAAAATACGTAGGACTAAGAATACGTAGCACGCCCACCCGTATGTATACGAACTCCAATATATGGAAATCATATACATACGTACGCTGTATATGAATATACAATCCATCAGTGGTAATATACTATCATAACAAGTCACATGTAATCTATATCTCATCCACAGATCTGTATATTCAGTAGGAAGCAAAAGCTGAATAATAACAGGATATCAAAATGAGTATCGAGTTTGTAGTCAGGTAGAAACAAATCTACTACAAAATGACTATACTGAAAGGCAACAAAATCTCTAAAAATGGTAATAGATCACAGGTACTCTGAGGGTAAGCTCTCCTCATCTTGGTATGTGGAGTCAGGTCCCGGTCCGTACTCCTGGGGGTACTCCTGCTCGTCTATATCTGGGAAGGGACCAGGTCCTCAGTGGGACGTAACAAGATACATATAAATATGCCAATAAGTACTGAAATATAAACATCTACTGGGTCACCTAACCGTCTATGTGAATGCAGTTTGAGGACACCATGGAGTGTATGGGAAAGTGTAGGCTAGACATATGCTGACGTAATTCACCAATCGTGACAACTGGCTAGTATATGCTACATATGCCCCCCAGAACAAGGGCGCACTGAAATGTCAAGAACATAGAATCAGCATAGTGGAAGTGGGTGTCCCATACGCCTACTAGTAGTCCTCCCCACCCAATAATCTAAGCATGTTGTATCCACAACACGAATAATACCTCTAGATAACTGCCAAGTCTACTAGCATACCAAGTTTCTATCAGCAGTCATCCCTAACGCACGGCTCTTACGTACAGGCGGCCAACCCAATACGTAGTCCGAGAGCTATATGAGACTCACAACTTGTGTAGCAACTGTGTCACGTCCAATGAACCAAAAATACTCCATAATACTGGGGTGGTCTCATAAACAAGGTCCAATGCAATTACATAATTAAAACAGGAACATGCTTCATATGGAATATAAATAATAGTACTGTGGCAAGGTATACTTGCCGAGTAAAAAGTCTTGTATAGTGCACGTTTCAATAATGCTAAGTTGTGGTAAGAGGAAGTAAGGGTTTAGGGTGTATAGTAACTATATATAGGAATAAGGAGGCGGTGGAATTTACTTAATGGTTAAGAAACTGTTGCCACTGTTGTTTTTCTTTTATTGGTTTAGGTGTACGGCTGAGGAGATTTTTAAGGAGTGGTGGAATGAGAGACTCACGTGTGGGAAAGCAAAGCAAAGCAAAATTGGGTTTTGCTTCTGCTGCTGATATTTTCTAATGGTTTATGGTTTTATGCGTAGTGAAAGAATTTTACGCAGGGGTTGGTATTACGCAAAATAGAAAAGAATTAGGCGGGTTGGGTTTACGCGCAGTGAAAGAGAGTTTACGCGGGGTGGTTTTGCTACGGCTGTTGTTATAGTTACGCGCGAAGAAGGAAGGCAAATTTTTACGCGGTTGTTGCTGCTATTGTGGATTTTACGCAGGGAAGTAGTATACGCGGGTTTGGGTTTTGGTTTAGCACCAATAGGAAATTCTATTTTCTATTTCTTTTCTTATTAATAATATCTATATATATATACATATTTATACATAGAAAATTCTGAAAATTATAGGGGTGCGCATGGTTTTAAAACTGGCAACTGTCAAAGGGTCTCTTACATGAAATAAATTTAGAAAATTTATAATGGCTCTATAAAACCTCTAGATGTACAAATAATAGATATTTTTAATAAATAAATAAAAATAGGGTTTTCAGGATTAGGGATCTTACACCTGTGCTCTGGCTCTCTCTCCTCTGTGCTCCAGCTCCCCCCCCTCTGTGCTCCGACTCTCCCTCCGCCTTCGGCTCTCCGATCAGTCAGCCCCCTTCCTCGGTCAGGTAAACCCTAACCTTAATTCTTATGACACCGATACGGACACTCACAGACATTTTGACACAGACACACATACACCATAATTATTCTGACATTGGCATGGACACACTAACAATGACATGGAGTGATATGCTTGTGCTACAAATTAGGGTTTGTGAACTTAAGAATCATTTATAGAGATTTCTAAAGGACAGTGCATGGCAACTCTAGAGGGGGTGAATTGAGTGCAGCTGAATAATCTACCAAATTAAAAATTAAGCAGAGTGAAGGCAGCTACTAACTAATAGTGTATATGCAAAACAGTAATGTAAAGCAGTAAGAGTAAGAGAGAGCAAACGGAAATATCACGATGTATACTGGCTTCCCTCTAAGAGGACTAGTCCAGTCCCGAGAACTCTTGCTCGAAGTTTTATCCACTATAATCACCAATAGTGAATCACAAGCTTTGATCCGAAGGCTTGCCGACTTTTTACAACCACGAGATTTGATCCGAAGTCTCGCAACTTCACATACCATGTGTTTTGATCTGAAGGCTCGCAACTTCACACAGAACAGGGGCTTGATGAACCAAGCTCTTTACAACTCTGTAGACTTCTAGACCGAGACCGCACTTGGCACTTAGAAGGCTAGGGAGTTGATCTTGAAGATAAGAAAGTTTAGGCTCTGAGGGTTTACTCACTATATGATAGAAAGATTGAGAATGGTTGAGTGAGTAAGAATATAAAAATTTAACTCTATTTATAGGTTATTACCAAACCGAGTTTGGCCAGAATTTGGTAGAAAATATTTAAATTTTCGAACGTTGGATTCCAAGAAATCAGGAGCCAATTAAACTGGTTGATTTTATAGCAAACGGGTAACTGAATTCGATGTGAATTCGACATAAATTTGGCCCGAGTTTGGTTGCTAAGTATGATAGACTTTGTGAATGAATGTGGCCTAATTTGGTGGATAGGTTCAATGGTTTATTTGAGTGGACTGGGTATCTGGGTATAGGTACTTTGATTTGCCAGTGCGACTCAGCTTACATCGATCCTAGACTCAATAAATAAAAGATTACATATGAAAACCAAGAGCACTGATGACGCCAAACTTCTGAAACATCTGCTGACTTAAAGATATTTTTTCTTGACGACAGTTGTCTAAAGATAACCAGATCTGGAAATCTGAATACCTTTCAGGGGCTTCGCCCCCGAACCTCTACAAGGGGCGCTGCCCCCTCGACCCCCGTCCGCTGACCGGGCAGCGAAATCCCCGGGTGCGAGGCTCCAGATAAGTCGTACGCGGTTGGATAAAATCTTCTGGTATAACATCGTCTTTGGCTCATCATCATATAGCATATGTCCATTGCTTATCTTTCTTATTACTTTCTGCAAGTACATGTTAGACGAACAAGGAAATATACAAATATTACATATCTGGACAATGCTAAATTTAAGTAGAAGATACTATAGTGATTGATCGATTACCATAATGTTAAACTTAATCGATTAGCCATATTCAAAAACTCAACATAAATATTGTGCCAACAATTACTTGCTAGTTTTCTCTCACCACGTGTTTGTTGAAATGATAAGTTGGTCATTATTGGCTTGATTCTCAGTTTTACCGTTGATTATATATTTATATACTTATTAGAATAGGCATATATATAAGTTTTAAGTGTGTGTGTGTGTGTGTGTGTGTGTGTGTGTGTGTGTGTGTGTGTGTGTGTTTTAGCTTTGTGGTGTTGGTGTTGTGACATGGAGGTGACGAGAAGGGGATGTGGTGCTCGGATTTTAGAGCAGTCCAGTACTTGTTGAGAGTGTTATTAGCAGTGGAGGTGAGTGTTCTCAGATATTATGGGTGATCGGACAAGTAATAGATGACAACAACTGCTGTAGTACCAACAATTAGAAGAGCAACATCGACAACAAGCATTAACAGCAGCAGTAGCATGAAAGCATAGTAGCAGCAACAATATTTAGTTGCAACAGCAGCAACAATTTGCAATTAGAGCAGCAACAGACAATAGGGAGGCAAGCAGCAGCTGTTTGCAATGCCTACAAATGGCATCAGCCTAGGCAGCACCTGATGGGGGTAGCAGTATCTAATGCATGAGAGAATGGTGGACATGGTGTAGGGTAAAAGCAATTATATGTGATTTATGTGAGGAATATTGAGTAGTACAGTAATAGCAACTCATGGCTAGGGAGCAGTTAATTGCATTGCCTTTATACTTCATAGTCGTTGATTTGGGGGGTTCCTTTAATATTATATATATATAGGATATGGTCGGAATATTGGATTATATGAGAAGTGCTGTAGGTAATATGGGAGACTGGCAATTTGGTTATGACACGACACGGGACATGACACAGATCCTAACCCAAAGCCGAGGCACGACACAGACCCTAACCCTATCTGAGTTAATTAGACGCTGTCTTGGGTATCAAGTGAGGTATTGTGCAGTGCACACTTGTGCACAGTACAGTGAGTGTGTATGTGTGTGTGCGCGCGTGTGTGTGTGTGTGTGTGTGTGGATATCTCAGTGCTGCGGACACTAACCATATCCTAATCCTAACTCGGACAAACACACACACGCGGACACTAACACTAACCCAAACTCGGACACGCGGACACACTAACACGCATGCACTAACCCTAACACGGACACAAACACACACACACACACACACACACACACACACACACACACATACACACGTTTGTATCATGTCATCTCATGAAACGTATAGTAAAATTGTAGGACACATGGATATGAAAGGTTATGATACGATATCGAGGATAAGGTTGTAAGTATTTTATCGGATACGGACACACGCATACATGTCAAGTGTGGATATCCAGGAGTGTATCAGTGAGTGTCAACTATGTATCCTGGACCAAAAAAATTTGACACTGGATATCCATGACTTGACTTTTCAATTAGAAAGTCGTGGCCTAAACAAATGTCAATAGTGGATATCCAGGATACAGAGTTGACACTCACTGATACACTGCAATATGAGTATCCAGGATACATAATTGAATGAAGAAGTATCAGTGCTAGGACTACGTGTATCCGTACATGTACTGTATTTCAGAGTATTCATATATGTGTGTATAGACGAGTAGGTGTATAACATAATTGGGTATTCCTGAGTATCAATATTAGGACTAGGAGTATCAGTGCACGTACTATATTTAAACGAAAAAGATAAATTTTCAGAAGAGGATTAAAAATATTAATACGAAATCCATTTAGACTTGTCACATGTACTGTAATTTAACTATTTTCTTGAATGATGTCTATTCATCTTTGCAGAAGTATCTAAAAATGGATATGAATTACTATCCCCGTCATCGTTCATGGATGTACAACTGTCATCCTGATGACATGTACGGTGTGCGGGATAAATTCATAGAGGGTGTACAACAGTTCTTGTATTTCGCCAAGGCGTTCCCTCAGTACATGGACGGTACCAAAATTAAGTGTTTGTGTATGAGATGTCGTAACTTGAAATATCATCCAGAAGTAGAAGTCACATATCATTTGTACTCGAAGGATTTTATGCTGAATTACTATCAGTGGACCGTGCACAAAGAACTTGTATCTTTAGCATCGGAGTCGGAGCCTTATGTGAAGCCGTATATGGATGTCTACGACCACGCTGCTTACGACGATGGGTGGGTGAACATAGTTTTTAATGTGGCGGGACCTAGTTTCGATCCGGACAATCATGATGCAACTGAGGAGGAACTGAATGTCGATGCTGCGAAGTTCATGGAGTTGCTGGAGAATGCAAGGACTCCATTATATCCTGGTTGTGAGGATCATTTACCGTTGGAGGTGGTTACAAGATTGTTGAGCATCAAGTCTGATTTAACATGTCGCAAGAATGTTATAACTGACTGATGGATTTGATTGCCAGAGGGTGCAAAGTTGCCTAAAGACTTCTACCGATCTAAGAGGATAGTGAGATCGCTTTGGATGAGATACAAGAAAATTGATGCATATCATAACGGGTGCATATTGTACTACAAAGATGACAAGGATGAAGACGTGTGCAGATTCTATGGTGCTGATCGCTACATGGCCAATGGTAGGAAAAGTCTGTCGGTGCAAGGAAGCCTACCGATTCGATGCACTACTTGCCTTTGATGTCGCGATTGTAGAGGTTGTTTATGGTGAAGGAGACTGCAGAAAACATGAGTTGGCACAGGGGAAAACAGATCGAAGAAGTATTGGATTATCCATCCGATGGAGAAGCATGGAAGCACTTTGATCAAGAGTATCCAGCTTTTGCTTCGGATCCGTGTAATGTCAGATTGGGGCTCTCCTCCGACGGTTTTACCCCATTCGGACTTTTGAGCTTCCAGTATTCGTGTTGGCCTGTGATCGTCACTCCGTATAATCTACCTCCTTAGATGTGCATGAAGACTCCGTACATATTTCTAACCGTTATTATCCAGGGTCCGAACAATCCGAAGAGAAACATCGATGTGTATTTACAGCCTTTGATAGATGAGTTAAACCAATTGTGGAAAGTAGGTGCCAACACCTATGATGTTTCTTGAAAGAAGAATTTTCAAATGAGGGCAGTACTTATGTGGACCATCAACGACTTTTTGGCCTATGGAATGTTATCGGGATGGAGCACTCATGGTCGTCTCTCATATTCGTATAGCATGGACCGCACTAAGGCTTTTTGTTTGAAACACGGAGGCAAACCGTGCTTCTTCGATTGTCATCGATAATTTCTGTCGAAGGATCATTCGTACCGGAGGAACATGAATGCTTTTCGTACGGGCATTGTGAAGAAGGTCAATCCACCACCAAGGTGGCCCGGATACACGATATGGAAAGAGGTAAAAGATTTACCAAGTGCTATCGAAGAGCCTGCTAAGGGTTGCAAGTGTGATGGATTTGGTCGCACCCATAACTGGACAAAGAGGAGTATATTTTGGGATCTGCCATATTGGAGCACCAATCTGATCAGACATAATATTGATGTCATGCATATCGAGAAAAATATATTTGATAACATAATTAATACTGTAATGGACGTAAATGGAAAGACGAAAGACAATTCGAAGGCCAGGTTGGACTTAGAAGAAATATATAGACACCATATGTTGCATTTGATAGAGAAGGGGAATAAAAAGTTAAAGCAGCCTAAGTCAATTTTCTCACTGGAGAAAGAGGATAAAGGGAGACTTTGTAGGTGGATTCAGGGTCTAAAATATTTAGATGGGTACGTGTCGAACTTGAGAAGATGTGTCAACCTCAAGAAGAACAAACTGGCGGGTATGAAGAGCCACGATTGTCACGTATTCATGGAGAGGTTAATTTCGATTGCATTTCGGGAATTCTTACCGCAGATCGTTTGGGATCCATTGACAGAGCTCAGCATATTCTTCAGAGATCTTTGTTCTACTAAGTTGTTCGTCGATTGTCTAGAAAAACAAGAAAATGATATTGCGGTAATAATGTGCAAGCTCGAGAAGGTGTTTCCTCCTGGATTCTTTGACTCCATGGAGAATTTGCCAATTCATCTTTTCTATGAGGCATGTATTGGTGGTCCTGTCAGTTATCGGTGGATGCACCCGTTCGAGCGGCATCTGAATCACCTAAAGAGAAATATGAAAAATAAGGCACGGGTTGAGGGCTCTATTTGTGAAGCTTATGTTCTCGAGGAGATTACAAACTTTTGCTTGACGTATTTCAAATCTCATGTTGGACATTTTTTGGGAGATCCAACTGTTGGATCATCGATCCGATTCTTCCGTCTCAATCTCGGTATGTACCCCTTTACCCCTGTAAATTTTCACTCGTTGATTTGATCATTTGATCGACCAAAACTCGTCGTCAAGTTGGATATTTTATTTGACAGTTTTTGTGGCGCCGACTATACGAATTCATTTCTTTTGCGTCGAAGATCCGGTCAACTAGCCATATATTCCATTGGACAGCAGGTATAACCACATTCATGTTTGTATAAATAATATACCTTAATTCGTAACATTAAGCAAGCAAATTTCGGTTCCAAAAACCCAAGAAATATCGACTTTCTAATTTAAAAAATTGCCATAATTTTGTGTGTGCCTGTCTCGCAATAAAACTTGCACCATTGGATTCATAGCATTACGCTGGTCCTGTGACTAAGTTTGGTTCGATTCTGAGAACGTTGACGAAATACCATTTTGTGGGCCCCACGGTTCCACTTAACGGACAATTTCGTGACCGGCTCCTCGGAATCCAATTCCAGATATTTCGTTGAGTTCGTATCATCGTTCTTGACTCGTAGATACTAAGTTTTCTAAATTTGAAGAACTTTGTCTCTGACACATTTTTCGATGTGAAGTGGGCCACATATGAATCCCGCTTTGACCCAAAACTGCCAATTTTGTCCCTGTGTCCAAATTGGACTTGTGGGTAGTCAATCCTAGCTATTTATGATGTTCTGGAAATGATGGTGATATTATTTTTATCATCCAAAGGCGTTCATGATAATTCTACCTTTTTAGGAGTAGTTGGCGAGTTGTGCTCGCTACTTGGACTTTGTTATGCTATCATTCAGGGTCCAGCAAGTATACCTTGCCTTTGTTACAATATTATGTGCTTATTGCTATTACTAGCTTTTAGTATTATATTTCTAGATCTTTGCATATATGTTATTGTGACCCTATGACCGTTGCGATACTTAGCGTCCAAATTATATTCGGGTGCCGATTTTCGTACGCGGAATCGAATATCGTTAGATTGCATTATCATCGTTTTTCTTTGTTCGTGCTAATTCTTGTACGATATATCTTAGGACACTGGACACGACTTGCATGTACAGAAGTCTTATTTGAGATATTCGAGATTTTCGAGAACTGTGACAGGATTTAGGATCCGTGGCATGAGATAGTTGACATGAGTATATCTACACATTGACTCGTGACATAGTTAGTGATTGATCTTGCGTGTTGTGGACAGGAGACGTGAGATACATGGGGTTGGAGAGAATTTATCGTACCGTTGTGGTACCACACACTACTTGTAAACCCCCTGATTTTGCAAGAATTTCAAATTAGGATTTTCACAATTTTCTGGAATTTTCTGAAATTTTTCTGTAATTAAAATCAGGGTTTTAATTATTAAATGATTTTTTTATTGATAATAAATAATATTAAAATATTATAAAAATAATATTTTTGGGTATAAAATGAAAAACTGGACTTAGGATAATTTTTCTGGAATTTATTGGGCCCCGTACCTATTTTAAAACACCTAAAAACTAATATATTTAATTATTTATTTATTTATTTATTTATTTTTTTAAATCCAGCCCAGCCTGCAAACCCGGCCCAACCCTCGGCCCAAACCGGCCCAGCCCGCCTTAACGGGTCGGGTCGGGTCCGCCCGACCGAACCCGACCCGCCGCCCGACCCGCTCTCCCCCACGAAGACTCTCCCCGCGTCCGGCGCCGCTGCCCGCGTCTGCCGCCGAGTCCGCCGCGGCCACGCGCCCCCGCCCGTGGCCACGTCCCCGCTTTCCTCGCTCTCCTCCGCCTCACCCGCCGCCATTCCCGGCCGGCCTCCCCCTTTAAAACCCCCTCTCTCTCCGCCTCCGTCCTCCGTTCCCGACCTCGCTGGCTCCCTCCGCCCTCGGCCAGCCCCTCCTCCTCTCCTCCAGCTCCGTCCCCCTCCTCCTCGCCGCGCCGCCGTGAGCCGCCCCAGCCTCCTCCTCCTTCTCCCCTCTCCTCCTCCTTCCTCCGCCCCCTCCGGCGCCCGACAGAACCTCGCCACAGCCTCCGCCGCCACAGGACCTCGCCGCCGCCTCCGCGCCACCAGCCGCCGTGCAGCGCCCTAGCCCCGGCCGGCCTCCCCGCATTCAGTGCCGTCCGATCCGCCGGAGAACCCCTGAACCCTAACCCTAGGGTCGAACACGGGACACAGGACACCGTGTCCTCGTGTCGTGTCGGACACAGTAAAGCTCCGGTTTCTGAGCCATGTTCAGGTACTCGTAACTTTCTCCTCGCTACCCCGTTTCTGATTCCGTCTTTTGCGTTGCGAAGCCTGCATGACCCTCTCGGTGCCCGTGCAACCCGCTCGGGGCATCGCGTCCTGTGGTGATCGTGAACCGTGATCCAAAAACAGGAAAAACAAAGACCCGATTCACCCCGGAACTGAGTACGTCCCGCCAAACGGGACGACTTGGTCACACGCGGTCTTCACAGATACCTGTGCGCCATCGATACGGACGTGTGGGATTTCGCAGAAGTCGATTCGGGTGTGTGTGTGTGCGTCGGGATCAACGCGTATCCGCGGACAACGCCATGTATCCGACTTTTCTGAATCAAGCCCTAACTTTGTGTACACACGTCGGATCGAAACGAAACTTATGCCATCGGAATCGTAGCGATACGCTGGTCCTGTGACCCAAGTTTTGTCCGATTCCGGGAATGTTGACGAAATCGCGTGTCGTGGGCCCCACAGGCCCCGCTCGACGGGCGATTTTGTGATCGGCTCATCGAAATCCAATTCTGGAAGTTCCGTTGGGTTCGTATCATCGTTCCTGACCTGTTGACACTAAGTTTGGTAAATTTGGAGACCTTTGACCCTGACACGTTTTTCGGTGCAAAGCGGGCCCACATGCGGACCCCGTTTTGACCCGAAATTTCCGTTTTTGCCCTTGTCTCCAAATTGGACTCAAGGACAGGCGTTTCTAGCTATTTGATATCTTCTGAGCATGATGGTAATATTTATTTCAGCATCCGGAGACATTTCTGGAAATTTCCCGAGGATAGAACTGTAGTTGGGATCCAAACATCAGGCAAGTACCTGCACTTCAAGTTTAATCTTTATATTGTGATAATTAGTTCCTTGCTCTACTAGTAACATTGGATGATTACACTTAGTGTTAGGATTTAGAGTTCATGTCTTGCTTTTCGTGTCGGGAGGAAGAATACTAGGAGGCATGTAGTTTACCCTTCCCCCTGTCCTGACTGATAGCTGTTGGTACGCGACTGTACCATCAGTCGGATACTCGATTATTCCTGACTGATAGCCGTCTATGACGTGCCAAATTAGCCTTATAACCCCCTACATGCCAACTATGTATTCTAAATACACATTTTCACACACACATAGTTCCTGATGTCTTGTTGCAGTTCTATTTTCTTGTCTCATTATAATCCTGTTTTACTCATGTCTCTGGTTTACAGCATTTAACTCTTAGTTAATTTTACTACTTCTTATGCATATCCTTATCATGATACTTAGTCAGTTTCTTTCTACTTGTCATAATTATTTAGTTTAAGCTTTGTTGTGTATTGGTACTTTGCTCCTTTCCTGACTGGATCCGTTGATATTAGGCGATGATGAGGACTATGCCCTCACCTTTTTGGCCCATATGAGGTAGCAGATGATACATTTGAGGAGCCGGTTCCTACTCAGGAGACTACTTTTGAGGAGTAGTCAGCCAGTTAGCTAGTATTTTCTTTCAGCATAGTAATCGGGTTTGTTTTCGATTTATCTTCTGGTTCTGTAATAAACTGTGGATTTGTTTGTCACAATTTGCTTATGAAATCTTAGCATTTCTATTCCTGTTATTATCCTTGCCTATTTATTCTTGTGGATGAGCTAGATTTAAATGTACCTGTGAATATGATCTAGACAGCGTACTACCGCCGACACTGCGGCGTAGGCTAGACGTACTCACGAACCGGTGCCCGATTCATCTGGGTGCGGGTCGTGACACATTTTTATGGTGGCCCATGCAGGTCAACGACTAAATTGTTCGGTTTCAACTCAGGGACCGAACAGGCCTGTAATAAGAATAGGATAAGTTTTAGGATCTCATCCACTTGCTTGAATCGTTCTTGACATCTATCTCAGATTTGAATTAATTCCTTGACTTGCATCCTGCCTTGATTCCTGTGCGCCTCTTATCGTTTATTTTGGATGCAGAGTAAAGGATCTATCAGCAAGCGACGAGATTCCTACAAGATCACCATGAGATGCTGTGATAAACCAACAAGCTCTACCAGCACCCGAACCGAGACTACCCTTGGTACCACCAGCAGCACTCTCCCAGCAAGCCCAACTACAGCAGAGGGCACCACCTCAAGGATGCAGACAAGCTTACGCGATGAACGTGGAGAACGCACAGACTCTTGGAGTAGCTAATGCGCGTAAGTGATTTGTAGCTGCCGTTTCTAGTTTTGTTTAGCTCGTGCCTAGTGGTTCGTGACCTCAGCCCCAACCTAGTAATTTTGAACTTGCTAATAACCTGGTATGTTTTTTATTTGATAACTGTAGAGATTGTAGAGTCTTTTGTTATTGTGCTTATTGTGTGTTGTTTTGTGAACTTAAATAATTTATACCTCCTTCCATCATCATCTAGCGCACTTAATTTTTCTGTACTTGACTTATGCTGCTATTCTATAGCCTAGTTTTGCAAGCTTACTCTTTATCGGGCTTGTTCATGACATATGTGTTATTTGGGGCCTGATCAACCCCACTAATACAAGTGTCTATTCAGAATCAGTGTATTACGGTCTGATCAACCTTAATGCATTTTGGTTCGCACGACTACTTTACGTGGATTGAGATATATAATTAGCTAATATACTTGCCCTCTAGATATGTCCGAGCAAATCGTATCAGTTACATAACTGTACTAATACGAGCATGCGAACAAATGATTACCAGAATAGAATTTCAATCCATAACTGCTTGACAATTCCTATTTGAATTTTTAAACGCCTTGATCCTGATACTTCTTGTCACGCCCCAGTCCCAAAATACGTAGGACTAGGACACGTGAGCATGCCAGCCGTATGAATATGGCACTCCAATATATGGAAACCATAACACACGTACGCTGTAATATGAATAACAATATCCACAGTGGTATAAATCCATCACAAATCATATGGTATAATCTAATCTCATCCACAGAATCATATATAAGGACATAATCAATAACCAGCACTAGATCTCAATGTAAAGCACCTAAAGGGGGTAGTCGGATGGAAACAAATCCACTACCAGACTAGAATGAGGAATAAACAAGATACATACAATATAAATACAACCTCTAACAATCACGAGGCTCGAAGAGAACTCCTCGGAACGTACGCAACCAGTCCGGATCCGCGCTCCTGCAATACTCATGAACAGATACACCTGGCAGAGAACCAGGTCCTCAGAGGGACATAACAAGAATACTTAAACACATGCCATAAAGTAAATACTGTGAAAACTCAAGGGTGACCGAACCATCTAAGTGAAATGCACTTTGAGGACAACTTGAGTATATGGGAAAGTGTAGGCTAGGCATATGCTGACGTAATTCACCAGTCGTGACAACTGGCTAATATATGCCACACATGCCCCCATAGGAGGGTGCTCAGTAATAACGTCCATCTCCGAAGAGCATGGCATCTGTATAATATAACGTTCATATCACCCCGAAGAGTGTGGCATCAGTGTAGTATATATCGTCCATATCACTCCGTCGAGTGTGGCATCAGTGTAAAGGAAGTGGGGTGTCCCATACGCCTACAAGTTGTCCTCCCCGCCCAATGATCTAAGCATATTGTATCCACAACACGCGTCATAGTCTATCACTAGAACAGTAGCCCATCCTTACAACCAAACAAGGACAAGGATCGGGCCATTGTATCATGACAGTCTATGCTCCACCTACTAATAACCGCTAAGTCTTCTAACATGCATCACTATTAGCAGTTATACCCTATCCGTCGCACGCCTACACGTACAGGTGGCCAACCATATATGCAGGACCGTGCCCTACATGAGACTCACAACACGTGTACGAAAATGTGTCAAGGCCTGGGAGTCATGCCAATAACTCCACACTTTAGGTGGGTCCACTAGACACTAGGTTAGACACTATCCTAACGTCAACGCATCCGTTGACTGCACCCGAGTCTCTCTCGGACGCGCACAATTTAAGATAATAAACATGCATCTAATGTACAGAATTTAAACAGTATAACAAAGGCAAGATATACTTGCCTGGCAATCGGCTGCGAAGCACCAATAATCTGCTCCTGAAGTCGTGCAGATAATCTAACAGGTCTCCGGGGCAGTGTGCACAGGTACGGGAATCGGGGTGACTGCTGCATTTTGTCTGGCAAGGGTGTCGGTCCACGATAAACATGATGACGGGGATAATGCCAATGTGATGATTACGTTACTAAGGTGATGGTTAATGGTGATCATGATTATAGTGATTAGAATGATGATCATGGACGATGGTGAGGATGGTGATGTTGGCGAGGGCGATGATGTAGGTGATGATGTTTGGCAAGGACGACGTTGTGGACAATGATGATGACGAGGACGATAATGATGAGGATAATGTGACTAGGGTTTGGAGATGATATGGGAATGGTGGTGATGATGAGAGTGGGTGAGGATGGTGATGATAATGAAACGTGTTGACGATGATGATGCTGGTGGTGGCTCTCCGGCCAGGGTTCAGGTGGCCCAAGGTGGAGGAGAGTGGAGAGGGGTCAATGATGGTCGTAGGTGATAGAGGTGTGGACTACGACGTTCGTCGGAATCCGGCCAGGGAGAGGAGGTCTGGATATGGCGGTGGTGTTGCTAGTCATCGATGGGGCTGGCGGAGATGTTGCTGTCGAGCTCATCGTGGAAGCGGGGATGGCAACAGGGGTGGTGTTTCCCGTCGTCCAGTCGACGAAGGACGAGATCCAGCGGATGGCGACTTCAGGCGAGGCTGGCTGCTCCGGTCGGGGAGATGGCCGGCTCGGGATTGAGGTGTTCGCAAGATGGGAAGGAGAAGGAGTCGACAAGGTTCGGGCAGGAGCAGCGGGGATGTCGCAGAGGAGGAGATGGACAGCGATGCTTGGTCGGCTTCCGGCGGTCAGAGAGGGACAATGGAGGTGCAGGTCGAGGAGAAAACGTTCAGGCGGGTCGAGTTCGTCGAGGGCGGTGGAGGAACAACGGGAGGAGTACTCGGTGGTCGGGGAAGATGACAGGGAGGAGAGGGTGCGTCGATCGGATCGACTGGACGAAGTCGGAGCAGTGTCGACGAGGGTGGTGGTCGGCTAGGAGCTGCTCGGGATGGAGAGGCAGGCGGAGCTCCAGTCCAGGTCGTGGTGGACGGCACGGTTGCTCCGGGGAGATGAGAGGGGTGGCTCAGGGTTAATCCGGTCGGTTTGTGGAGGAAGTCGCGGAGAAGAGGGGAAGGAGATAAGGCAATGGCGGCGGCGCTCCGGCGAAGGACTGCCCGGCGAAGGGGGTCCGGTCGGGTCTGCACAGGGAGGAGGGGGAGGATGAATAGTGGTCGGCTGAATATTTGCATTGGGTTTTGTTTAGTTGAAAGGGATTTTAAAGTATATTTATATGCAAAGAGGTGGAAATTTGAGTTGACCTAGGGTTTGATATTTGACCTAGGTTTTGGACTTGGTCAACATCCCTCTTGGGTTGGGCCTTGGGCTCATATGGGGATGTTGGGAGGGCTAGAATCACATTAATTAAATGCAAGGATAGAATTTAAATGGGGGACAATGTGCGCGCGTTGCACATCCCGAAAAATTAGGGAAAAATTCTGGTGAAGGGGAAAGTTGGGTTTCTTCACGTAATGTCCAATGATGGGGGCACCTCGATGCGTTTTCGCATAAAAGAGCCCAATAATTGGAAAAAATTACACAAAGGTAGAAATTAGATTTAATTAATTAAAATTACTGCTCACGATGTTCCGGAATTAATTAGGAGTACCTGGGAATAAAATTAGGCGGGACAAAGGGTCTAGGACGTAGAGGGCATAGTATAGAATATTAATAAAATTCGGGTGGTGCAAAACGGTCAAGATTATGTCTCCAATTACAATTGGAACGCACAAGGGTACAGAGTTGGAATTTATTCTAAAATATGGGAATAACGTCTGCGACATTTATTGTGCGATTAAAATATCGCACCAGGATGCATGATTATAAATTATACAGAAGTCAGAATAGATGGTGGTCATGTCTAGGGCAGGGTTATGAAGTTTGCAGATAGGAAATGGCTAGTGTACTACTCCAATTAACGAAGCAACGTTAAGGTGCGCTACGTGATGAAATGATGTATAGTTAATCAATGCCGTGTTCTAATTTTTAATTGGGTTCAAACTAGCCCTAATTTCTCTATTTATGCCAAGTAAACCTAATTTTGGGTGAGGGGGTTTACACTTCTGTTCTATCACCTCACCCTTGAACTCTTTATTATTGATATTCGTCTTCCCTTATTTCGGAAAGACGAAATCTCGTGCTTGGTATAAGTTTGATATATAGACAGTACTAGATATACCCCACAGACCGGTCGCATTAATGATGACCCTTTTATACATGATTTAGGGAATACCATAGGTGATGTGTTTGGTGTTAAAGACTTAAGGATTCAATACCATGATTAAATAAGTTGAGACATAACTTTATCAGATGTATTGCCTTAGATGATAGATGGATAAATTCTAAGTTGGGTAGCAGTGCATTGCCAACTCGGGAGGAATTTCTTTTGGATTGTGATCGAGTAAAGCTTAGATTGGGAGAAGTTCAAGCCATTTCAATTTTGAGAATTTTGGAAGAATGACTAAGATGAGGATTAATGAACTTCAAAATTCTTGATATTGAGGACCCAATAATTATACCTTAGGTACATGATTTAAATTTGGAATAATGAAGGTAAAATCATCAATTTGAATTTAGAGGATAAAAATATAGAATTTCAGACTTGAATAATGGTGGATTGCATTTAAATTATTTTCAATTTGATGATTGGAATTAAGAATTAAAATTTGATGGTTGGACTACCTATTTGAAACGTTGAGGATGTGAATGGAGTTTAAAAAGTCGAAGCATACTATTGGACTCGAATTACTTCTAAAGGAATTATGATAGTTAGAATCGTGAGGCAAATTTATAAGCGTATGCAATCTTGAAGATGTTATATGGACTTAATTTAAAATCTGCCTGTGGATAATTTGAGGAAGTAAGAAGTGATAACCATAGGTTGAATTTGATTGGAACAGTAGTTATCTTAACCTTGAAGTGATTGCAGTGGATATGATTAGGATTTTAATTATCGCAAGGAGATTGCGATTGACTTGCCTTATGTACATGAAGGATTAACAGATTATGGCTTAATTTTGAGGACAAATTTTTTATAAGTTGGGTAGATTGTAAACCCTCTGATTTTGCAAGAATTTCAAATTGGAATTTTCACAATTTTCTAGAATTTTCTAGGATTTTTCTGTAATTAAAATCAGGGTTTTAATTATTAAATAAATTTTTATTGATAATAAATAATATTAAAATATTACGAAAATAATATTTTTGGGTGTAAAATAAAAAACTGGACTTAGGGTAATTTTTCTGGAATTTATTGGGCCCCGGACCTATTTTAAAACACCTAAAAACTATTATATTTAATTAATTATTTATTCATTTATTTATTTATTTATTTATTTATTTATTTATTTATTTTAAATTCAGCCCAGCCCGTAAACCCGGCCCAACCCTCGGCCCAAACCGGCCCAGCCCGCCTTAACGGGTCGGGTCGGGTCCGCCCGACCGAACCCGACCCGCCGCCCGACCCGCTCTCCCCCACGAAGCCTCTCCCCGCGTCCGGTGCCGCTGCCCGCGTCTGCCGCCGAGTCCGCCGCGGCCACGTCCCCGCCCTCCTCGCTCTCCTCCGCCTCACCCGCCGCCATTCCCGGCCGGCCTCCCCATTTAAAAACCCCTCTTTCTCCGCCTCCGTCCTCCGTTCCCGACCTCGCCGGCTCCCTCCGTCCTCGGCCAGCCCCTCCTCCTCTCCTCCAGCTCCGTCCCCCTCCTCCTCGCCGCGCCGCCATGAGCCGCCCCAGCCTCCTCCTCCTTCTCCCCTCTCCTCCTCCTTCCTCCGCCCCCTCCGGCGCCCGACAGAACCTCGCCGCAGCCTCCGCGCCACCAGCCGCCGTGCAGCGCCCTAGCCCCGGCCGGCCTCCCCGCCGCAGTGCCGCCCGATCCGCCGGAGAACCCCTGAACCCTAACCCTAGGGTCGGACACGGGACACAGGACACCGTGTCCTCGTGTCGTGTCGGACACAGTAAAGCCCCAGTTTTTGAGCCATGTTCAGGTACTCGTAACTTTCTCCTCGCTGCCCCGTTTCTGATTCTGTCTTTTGCGTTGCAAAGCCTGCATGACCCTCTCGGTGCCCGTGCAACCCGCTCGGGGCATCACGTCCTGTGGTGATCGTGAACCGCGATCCAAAAATAGGAAAAACAACGACCCGATTCACCCCGGAATTGAGTACGTCCCGCCAAACGGGACGACTTGGTCGCGCGCGGTCTTCACAGATACATGTGCGCCGTCGATACGGACGTATAGGATTTCGCAGAAGTCGATTCGGATGTGCGTGCACACCGGGATCAACGCGTATCCGCGGACAACGCCCCGTATCTGACTTTTCTGAATCAAGCCCTAACTTTGTGTACACACGTCGGATCGAAACGAAACTTGCGCCATCGGACTCGTAACGATACGCTGGTCCTGTGACCCAAGTTTGGTCCGATTCCGGGAACGTTGACGAAATCGCGTGTCGTGGGCCCCACAGGCCCCGCTCGACGGGCGATTTTGTGATCGGCTCATCGGAATCCAATTTTGGAAGTTTCGTTGGGTTCGTATCATCGTTCCTGACCTTTTAACACTAAGTTTGGTGAATTTGGAGACCTTTGACCCTGACACATTTTTTGGTGCAAAGCGGGCCCACATGCGGACCCCGTTTTGACCTGAAATTCTAGTTTTTGTCCTTGTCTCCAAATTGGACTCAAGGACAGGCGTTTCTAGCTATTTGATATCTTCTGAGCATGATGGTAATATTTATTTCAGCATCCGGAGACATTTCTAGAAATTTCCCGAGGATAGAACTGTAGTTGGGATCCAAACATCAGACAAGTACCTGCACTTCAAGTTTAATCTTTATATTATGATAATTAGTTCCTTGCTCTACTAGTATCATTGGATGATTACACTTAGTGTTAGGATTTGGAGTTCATGTCTTGCTTTTCGTGTCGGGAGGGAGAATACTAGGAGGCATGTAGTTTACCCTTCCCCCTGTCCTGACTGATAGCTGTTGGTACGCGACTGTACCATCAGTCGGATACTCGATTATTCCTGACTGATAGCCGTCTATGATGTGCCGGATTAGCCTTATAACCCCCTATATGTCAACTATGTATTCTAAATACACATTTTCACACACACATAGTTCCTGATGTCTTGTTGCAGTTCTATTTTCTTGTCTCATTATAATCCTGTTTTACTCATGTCTCTGGTTTACAGCATTTGACTCTTAGTTAATTTTACTACTTCTTATGCATATCCTTATCATGATACTTAGTCAGTTTCTTTCTACTTGTCATAATTATTTAGTTTAAGCTTTGTTGTGTATTGGTACTTTGCTCCTTTCCTGACTGGATCCGTTGATATTAGGCGATGATGAGGACTATGCCCCCACCTTTTTGGCCCATATGAGGTAGCAGATGATACATTTGAGGAGCCGGTTCCTACTCAGGAGATTACTTTTGAGGAGTAGTCAGCCAGTTAGCTAGTATTTTCTTTCAGCATAGTAATCGGGTTTGTCCCCGATTTATCTTCTGGTTCTGTAATAAACTGTGGATTTGTTTGTCACAATTTGCTTATGAAATCTTAGCATTCATATTCCTGTTATTATCCTTGCCTATTTATTCTTGTGGATGAGCTAGATTTAAATGTACCTGTGAATATGATCTAGACAGCGTACTACCGCCGATACTGCGGCGTAGGCTGGACGTACTCACGAACCGGTGCCCGATTCATCTGGGTGCCGGTCGTGACACTACTAGCTACCGATGCTTGCGCTTCGGGCCCTATAGTGTTGTAGGTACCTTGACGGGGCATGTACGCACCTGCTACTACTACTTTATACTAGTACTACTAGCTATTGTTGTGTCTATGCAGACCTACAGGCCCATGTGGTTTAGCGGACGAGTACGTTCTCACTTGCATTCACTTCGCTGGTTATGATAGATACCCTTGAGCACATTGCTTATTATTTTACCGTTACATTGCATGATATTTCTTGTACCTTGTTACGTCCCTTTGAGGACCTGGTCCCTTCCAGTTTTGCAGCATAAACCGTTTTGGAGCATACATGGAGTTGCTGATGTGTGTTGCTTTATCATGGGCCATTGGACTCAGGTACTGTTATCATTTCTATCGTTGTTATGTTTATCATTTCTCGTTGCTTATTTCTGCTGTTATGGCCTAGTTTTATAGACTCATATTTCTTTCTCGAGTCTATTCGAGCTTGTGTGTTACTGGGCGACCGACTTTAGCACATGTAGCTCATTCTTGTATTTTGTTTCATTGTGGATTGAGATATTGTTATATTTACTGTATTATCTAGATAGTGACCATGATATTATAGCTTATACATATTCGAGTCAGACCAGAGTCTGGTCTAATGCGTAGCTGGCATGTTACGTATTCCCAGTCCTACGTATTTTGGGACTGGGGCATGACAAAATCCCAACTCAATCATTTTTATTTTTTCCATTGCCATCATTAGCATCATCACCCCAAAACTTAATCCCATTAATTCCTCCACTTGGCTCGTTTAAGAAATCATTAACATCCAAATGAGTAAATTATATTGGATCATTTTCATCATCAACAATTTTATTGCAATCTGCAAAATTGATCTCTTTTTTTTTCCTTTACCCTTGATAGATGTTTGGTAAAGATCAATAAGGTCCTTTGGTGTACGACAAGTACGTGACCAATGCCTATTTGCTCCACACCTTTAGTAGGCTTCTTCATAATTCTTCGAAGAATTTATTTTTCACCATTTCTTCTTTCTTTTTTCCGCCATTGTTGTTCCACTTCAAGTGGTATGGCCCAACCTTCTTATTGAATGCGTGATAATTAGGACCACCTTGTGTCGAGTTCTACCACAAATATAACCGTGACCATGACCACGGCCATAATTATGACCACGACCGCGATCACGTCCTTGTCTATAGTTACTTGCATTCTCTTCAGGGAATGACTGTGATCCAGTAGGGTGAGAGTTATGGTTTTTCATTAAGAGCTCATTATTTTGTTCAGCAACAAGTAGGCATAAGATCAATTAAGAATATTTTTTAAAATAATTTTCATGGTACTGCTGCCGCAAGAGCATGTTCGAACATGGAATGTAGTGAATATCTTTTCCAACATGTCTTTTTATGTAACATTATCTCCGCACAATCTCATTTGAGATACGATTTTTAACATTGTAGAGTTATATTCGTTCACCGTTTTAAAATCGTGCAACCTCGGGTGCATCCAATCAAGCGAGCCTTTGGGAGTATCACACTCTTTTGATGATCATAACGTTCCTCCAATTTTTTTCATAAAACAACTGGGTCTTTCACTCCAAGATATTCGAATCAGCCCTTGATGGAGGTGATGTCAAATAAAAATTATTGCCTTAGCTTTGTCTTGTTCGCTTGCCTCATTTTTCTCTTTGATGGGATGTCCTAGGTTCTTTGCACTCAGATGGATCTCAGCATCAAGATCCCAAGTTAAATAATTTCTTTCGGAAATATCAAGAGCATCGAACTCAAGTTTTGTGATGTTTGCCATATGGCTGATTACAAAACAAGTATTACTTTACAATATAATACAAATACTCAAATCTACAAATTTGAGTTTTATTAATTAGGCTTTATGCCTAACATATTCTATTTGGACTTCAAGCCTTATATTCAATCTACATTTCTGGCCGAACATTTTCTTTCAAATGCATATGGAGTAATGATATATCAGAACAATGCAAAATAAAAATATTTGAAAGAATGCATGACCATTCTAAACAAGTGCAGTCATTAGAGAAATAGAACATTTAGCAAAAGAGAAAAAAATAGTTACTATGAACTGAGTATGTAGGTGTTGTGTGACTGATGCAAACCAGATGCATGATTGAAATGGCAAATAGTTACTTGTGGACATTAAACATACCCTACAGTGCTAGACGAAAATAATTATGCGTGAACATTAAAACATTATGGTAGAAGTATCCAACATGATAGCCAGATATACATAAAAAGTTAGGACTTCTTGCTGTGAAAAGCTATATAACTATTTCCACCAATTAAATTGATGTAAAATAAGATACACTGACAAATATGTCATGGAAGTTAAAACGCAATCAAGGGTCTAAGCCCACATAATTTTATTCACAATTAAACTAAAAGGAATATAAATCATTCAAACCAAAAAGATCAAATATAATGCAAGGTGTATGCTGACTTACAATTTTTCTAGAGCAATTTCGTGCTGATAACGTGTTACAGAATAGAATATAGAATAGAGAAGAACAAGATAGAAAATGTAAGAAGAATAGTTTTTTCTATTTTCAACACTCAACTAGAATGGTCCTTTTATAGACTTACAATTGACTTACAATAGAATGCCAAAGCCCATAGGTTATAGAAGTCAAAGGCCATAAGTTACATAAGTTATGGAAGACCTTTGGACATCCATATTTACAATACATAAAACTCTTTTGCCATGAATTTTATAGAGTTTGAATTCGTTGACAAAAACTTTTTTATTCACTGGTCCATCCAACATTCAAATAAAAATGGAAATTTTTGACTTTAGTCTCACTTAATAATATAACTTTAGACTTACATCCCACACTTTTTTGTTTGTTAGACTCACATTAGATTTTTTTTCGTAAAAAATATTTGACGACAGTTTTTCGTGACAATTTTATTTTTTTTATATCAAAAAAATGAATGTAAGTCTAATAAAAAAATTTATGATATAAGTCTAAAATTATATTATTAATTGGGACTAAACTCAAAAATTCCCAATTAAAATTTATAACTTCTGCCTAAGGGCCGCGCAATGTGTACAAAATCTGTTAAATTGGTATTTGGTAACAGAAGAGAAACAAGATATACAGCCGCGCAATGGAAATATATTCACATTGAGAGAGATGTGAAATGGTTGTGTGGGCTCATCTTCAAGGTGTTTATTGGGTGGGCAACCCAGAATCCGATTTGGGCCCACTATAACTCTGAATTCGAACTAGGTTTAGTTCACAGGTCCAAATGCCCCACCCGATCCAAAATATGGTCTGAATTGTGTCCACCTGGTCGACAGAGCGTCATCCGGTCGGGTTCGATTCTAGGCTCGGTCCATAATTTTTTTTTAAAAGTAATATATATGTATATAAATATTGGAACCTAAATTAAAACTACACTAATATAGCTAATCACTCTCTTTTAGTTAATATGAAAATATATAAAATTATTGATAGCTAATTGAATTAAAAAAAAAAAAAATCTAGTTTAGTAGTTTATGATAACGTCCAACCGAATTTAGAGTGACAAAAAAAATTAGCTTAATTTTCATTAATGATATACCACACAACATTTGAATGGGATGAAAAAAAAAAACCTAAACTATGAAAAAAATAAATTCTAGTTTAGTAGTTTATGATAAAGTTTAACAAAAATAACTTATATGGAAACTATCATTACTTTTGATGCATCACACCATTTTAATTCCTTTCTAGTTTAGACAAATAAAAAATAATGATAACTAATTTTTATATTGGTTAAACTGTTATTCACTCTCTTTTTTCTCAATAATATTATCGAATATTTTAAAATTATTATAATATTGTTAAATGGTAACATTACCATATCATTGTATTTTTAATATATATTTATAGATAACCCACTATATACAATATCTAATTATAATAAAGAATTCATATGGAAAGTAATAAAAATAATAATAATGATACCTAATATGGAAACTAGTGGTTATTCGAAATAAAATGACAATTCATTGATAGTCACTCACCACATGAAAAATAATTATATAAAATTAATGATTAATGATAGATAATACATAAAGTACTACTTATTAAAAATAAAGTAACAATTAATTGATAGTCATTCAATTAGTTGACAGTCATTAAATTAATTGATATGGAAACAACTAGTTATTCAAAATAAAATAACAATTAATTGATAGTCATTCACCATATGGAAAGTAATTATATAAAATTAATAATAGCTAAAATAAAAACTATTAATTATTAAAAATAAAATGACAATTAATTGTTAGTCATTCACCATATGAAAAGTAAAATTTTAAAACTAATAATTGCTAATATGGAAAGTACTAGTTATTCAAAAAAAATGACAATTAATTGATAGTCATTTACAATATAAAAAGTAATTATATATAGAGAAATTTTAAATTACCCCCGCTTTATTTACCATATTTAAAGGTGCACCCCACTGTTTTTTTATAATGTACAAGTTCTTCCACTTTTGACGAAATTCATCCAGAATTGACCGTCAACAGTTTTAACTCGAAAATTTTGACTAAAATACCTTCAATGTCTTCTTCCCTATCCCCCTCCTTCCCCCTTTCCCCAACCGCGGGCCGCCACCGGCCACCCCCCTCCCCTCCCCCGCTCACCCCCCTCCCCACCGCGGGCCTCGGCCACCCCCACTCACCCCCCTCCCGCACTGCGGGCCGCCACCAGCCAGCCCCCCTCCCCTTCCCTCCCCCGCTCGTCGCCGCGCGAGCTCCGCCGTTGCGCGCGCACTCCGCCGCTGTTCGTCGCGACGGCTGCTGCTACAGCTCGCGGTAGTTAGGGCCGGGGGTAGCAGATTCGAGGAGGGGGGAGTGAGTGCGGGAGGTGAGGTGGGCGGTGGAGGGGGGGGGGAGGCGACGGCTCGCTATGGTAGGGGGTGATCGAGGGTGTGGAGGACCAGGGGGCGGGAGGAGGGGGCTTAGCCATACGCGGTTGCTGCTGTGGGAGCGGGGAGGGGGGGGGAGCGGGGCGGGGAGGTGGGGCGGTGACGGTGACGGGGAGGGGGGGGAGCGGTAGCGAGTGGCTGTGGTGGGTTGATCGCGGGGGGAGAAGGAAGGGAGGGCAAGAGGGAAGAAGAAAATAGTGGAGGAACATTTTTGTCAAATTTTTTTGGTCAAATGGGTTGACTGTCATGACTGGACGAATTCCGTCAAAAGTGGAAGAACTTGTACATTATAAAAAAACTGTAGGGTGCACCCTTAAATGTGATAAATAAAGTGGAAGGTAAGTCAAAATTTCTCTTATATATAACTAGTAATGTGCACGTCCATTGCACGCACGTAAACAAATTTATTGGAAAATTTTAAATATAAATTTATTATAAAAACTGTCGTTTTTAGAAATTAAACTCAAGTAACCAAGGAAAATACCTCCTACATTAACCACTTGATAGAGTTGTTTAGATATAAATATATCATATTAGGTAGTTAAATACTTAATTATTGTTTATATTAAATAATTAATGGAATATTTAGGCAGTTGTTTAGTTATCTTCTTATAATTTTTTTTTAAAATTCATTTAGATGGAGTATATACATATGGCTTGGACGTCTCGGTTTTGAGCCGTTTCCAAGTTACATTATAGAATTAGAAATTAGTAATAGCTAATATGGAAACTACTAGTTATTCAATGAAATGTTTGTATCTAAAGCCTAAGTAATTTTTTGAATATAAAAATTGTCTGCCCGAACCCAAAATGAAACTTTTTTTAATAAAGTATTCTTATTTTCTTTTATTTATTTTAAATTTTTTTATACTGGGCCAATTCGAACCCGGTCCTGAATTGATCCGAGCCCAGCCCGGTTAGGCCCGACTCATTTTCTCTCCGGATTAGGGTCCGGACTGGATTTGAGTTTTCAGAACTCTAGTCCAGGCTGGTCCGACCTGTCTCCTTCTCAAACTAAGTACGACCTGGTCGAGGACCGGTCAACACTGGACTCGAGCTGGGCGGTCTGAAACAAACCATGAGCTGATTTGATGGGCAGCAACTTGTACAATTTCCAGTCCGGTTCTGCGACTCGTGCGATCATCGTCAATGTAAGCGTTAGACGGAAGTGGACGTGGCAGAATGTGATCGGCGAATCTGCGCTGTTGATAAAGGCACTACCAAAATTACTCGGGACTGCCCAAATATTTACCATTGATAATTACAAGTTTGCCACTCCCAAACATTATTCGGGGCTGCCCACTCTTGATTTTTTTTATAATCAGGACTGTCAAAATTTTGACAGTCCTATCCATTGTTAGGACTGTCAAATTTTTGACAGTCCTTCAAATTTGCAGGACTGTTAAAATTTTGACAGTCCTACCCATTGTTAGGACTGTCAAAATTTTGACAGTCCTAAAAATATATGTTGAATTTTTAGGACTGTCAAAATTTTGACAGTCTTAAAAATATATGTTGAATTTTAGGACTGTCAAAATTTTGACAGTCCTTCCAATTGGTAGGACTGTCAAAAGTTTGACCGTCCTAAAAATATATGTTGACTTTTTAGGACTGTCAAAATTTTAATAGTCTTTCCAATTGGTAGGACTATCAAAATTTTGACAGTCCTAAAAAATGAACATATATGTCAAAATAAGTTTCTGTGTAATTTAAGAAAAATAGGTTAATTTATGTTAATTAGAAGAGAAACTCATGTTATCTTGATTGACTAACTTGATTGTGGCCTATAATTTCTTCTCCGGCTTCGATCGATCGACCGATCCTAGCTCTTCTTCTTCTTCGATGGGAATGAGAATGTGAGGTTCGACTTCTCCGGGAGCTGCATTCCTGGGATGGGAAGAGGGACATGCAGAATCATCCTTCATCGCAGTGTAATGGTCCGGTGGAGGACTTAGATGTACGCGGCGGAGGAGCGGGAGGGGAAGGCGGCAGCGGGAGACGGAGGCGGCGACGAGAGGCGACGGTGGAGGACGGGAGAGGAGGCAGAGGCGGAGGAGAAACCCAAATCCTGAACTAGTATGAGTAAATTTTTGGACTAGCAGGAGTAAACTTCATTTATTAATGGGCTAGCCCCAATCCTTGGCTAGCCCGAGTATATTTTGTAGTGCCCCTTGTCACCAGCCCAATTTTACGGTCAGACAGGACCTCCCGCATCAGAATAAAATCAGGAGAAGTAACATATGACCATTTCTTCCTTTTGCGTTCCCGTCACCGCGAACTTAGTACTAGGGCAGGTGATAATAAACGAAACAAAAGGGTGGAGGAGGAGGATAAGAAGAGTAGTGGGAAGGAGTGGTTGCTCTCCTTTCTTCTCGTCGCCCTCCCTCCGCCGGAGCCGGACCACCTTCACCTGCTCTTCTTCAGCAGGTATTTTTCTGCACCCACCCATCTACCGAAACACACACATTCAGTATCCACTATTTGTTAGATCTGTTTTGTTTCCAACGTGTTGCTTAGTAAATCGCATCAGCGATTTACAGATGCATGCTCTCTTAATTCCTTTTTCTTTTTCATCTACTAAACCCAAACCTTAGTTTTTTAATTGGAAATTGGGTCTCTATTAACAGTGTATGCTTGGATTGGATGTCCATTATTACATCTCATCATCTCACAAGCTACTGCTGCTGTTGCTATTCACCACAGATTCGATTCTCTCATCCGAATATTGATAAGAAGAAGATATTAGTTTTTTCTTTTCTTTTATGAAAGGATTCATGATTCTGATCGAACAAATCAATGTCATCATTCTTTTATATTAAATAGATCAATTCTCTACCATCCATATGCATGTCCATCTCTGTATTTCCTAGATCATGCTAAATCATGTCATCATAGAACACAATATGTTCTAAGACTAGTTCAACAACTAATAAGTATTTTACTTCCTATTAGTGAACATTTGTTTTATTTATACAATAAAGAAAGAGATCTTGCATATTGAATTACTAAGACCTTTATCTCCGCCTTTAAGATTGGGAGGTTGCTTTATTGGATTTGTTACAATTTTGGGTCATGAAAGTAAGGAGCAATAGGCCTCATCTTTTTAGCCTAGGAAGACTGGACACAAGTGGAGATTGACTACAAGAAATCGTCCTTCTTCTCGGAGGGAAAAGTGTATCCCCCAAAGCCAGCTATATCAAGTTATCAACATCTCACTGCATCCATTTCTATTTATTATTCCAAGAGTTGGAATTATGTAGTGAGTAGTTGGCATTATGTGGGGAAGGAGGGCCGGCCCGGGGGATTGGGATGTCCTATCCGGAGCTAATTTTGGTTGCCCCTTGACCCTTATTGTAGGCGGTACTGGGGTTCATCCGTGACCCTGACCATTTGTGGGGCCACGCTGAGTCTGAGAGTACCCTAGTAGAGGGGTTGCCCAAGCCCGAAGTCTTGTCAGACTTAGCCCTGTGCCGACCCTATGGGGAAGGCATGATTTATTTGTGGTAGTAAATGAATAATATTGATAATAGGTATAATAGGTTGTAGTAGGATATTATTATTTTGCCAAAGAGATTTTTTTTATGCAACTAGGTGCCCTAATATCCCAGAAAACCAAGATACAACATTTTAAATAATGTTTTTCAAATTCTGCCTATTGAGATTTCATAAAATTCTCATTTACTTTAGCATTTGTAGTAAAACTTCTACGAACAGGACAAGTAAAACTCATGTGTCTAATACGAGAGCTATAGAAGCATCTAATGCTAGTGTGTGCACATGTATTGGAATGGGCATTGTTGTGATCATGTGACATACTAGAATGATGAGTATCTCTAGAGTGAGCATGAGAAGATTTGATTTTAAGAATATCATGTTCTAACAACAAATCATCATGCATACAAATAAGAGAATTAAATTTAGCATTCAATAAATCATTCTCTTTTTCAAATAAACTTATTCTAGAGATAAAAGCATCATTTTGTTTCTTTAAAGCATCAATAGAAGAATCATGCAAATCTGTACCAGCTCTCTTCTCTCAGCTTCTGGATTCAGGCAAGTATACGTTGCAATTATGTATATCTGTGAGACTTGTCTCACAATATATGTATTTATTTACGGATACATATTTATGTATTGTACCTTGAGATTTTCTGGTTTCCTGTTTTTAAGAAAATACTAGACTTATGCAACAATATTGATTTTCTGTGTTTGTGATGTATTATCACCATACTACCCTGGACCAGTAGAATACCTATTGGCATTGCCATAGAGTCAGGTGGTGACCGAAGGCATTAAAAGTTGGAATTCAGTCCATAGTACACATGGCTGGTTGGTATAGAATTAATCCATCTTTATAAGACAAAAGTTGTATAGGTACGATGTCCTATGTTACTGGAATGCCAATACTATTTTGTAATATATAATGCCCCTTCTAAAGGTAATCAATTGGCGGGGGGAGATGTAGCAGCGAAATACACTAGGGAGAATACTAAATGGGCAGTGGCGCTACAGAAAGGAGTGGAAGGTCAAAACGAGGTGAAAAGTCAGAGCCTTCAATCAGAAGGTGACTCATTCGTGCCTCAACGGATGAGCACGAGGTTTTCTGGGCGATCCACATCTAGTTGATACTTGATATGTCGATTATCGCTTGGAATGAGGGGAGCCAACTCGGTCGGTAGATGGAGGAGTATCCAAGATCACAAGAGGAGGTACAAGTGTTCTATCATGATAGTGCTAGAATTCAAGATAAAGTCGGAGACGAAGCTCGATCGTAGGATCCCAGATAAGTGGGAGGCGGTACACAATCTACATCTCTGTACTATGGGCTCGTATCTGGATTCTTTGGGATGAGAATACTTGGAGAGGTAAATTGTGTTTCGAATCTCAACAACTGATGGTAGTTGAGTTTACCAATAAGGGAGGTCCCAACTTGCTCGTGGGAGCAGTCTACGGTTCCAATGATCATATGACCCGTCTTAACCTCTGGCGAGACATTGAAACGGTGGGTATCGATATGGGTAAGACCAAGCAATTCTTAATTCTTGGGGACTTCAATGCGATGATGTATAAACATGAGAAGAGAGGAGGAAAATCTGTCCCTGATCCGATCCTAGAAGACCTACAAAACTGCGTTCTCAGATCGGGATTGACAGATCTCCATAGAACAGGGCTTCTCTGGTCCTGGAACAACCAAGCGTCAGATAGCCGGATCGAGTGTCAATTGGACAGAGCGCTGGGAAATACTCGTTGGTTTGACTCGTTCCCTACTCTGTGCGCAGAGGGCCTCCCGTCGGCCACGAGTGATCACACGCCGATTCTGATTCGTCTCCCGGCCACAGACAGACCTTCCCATGCTTCCTTTAGATTCAACAATGCGTGGCCCCTGATGGAAGGATATCAGTGTGCGGTGCTCGTTGGTTGGAACACGCAGGCTAGCTGCTTCAGTCAATATCGTTTTGTTCAGAAACTAAAATCTATCAAGCAAAGGTTGAAAGTGTGGAACAAGAGCAGACCACAGTCCTCCCTGGCAGAGAAGGAGCAGGAGTTAGAACTGCTGCAGAGCTCCGCGCAACTTCAGCCCAATTTATCAGGATATCAGCGCGAGAAAGAATTAAAGGAGGAGGTCAGTAAGCTTCAAATGATTGAAGAAATTCAGCTGAAACAAAGAGCCAAATGCGATTGACTGAAAGAAGGAGATAGATGTACCAAGTTCTTTCATGGAGTCATCCGTGCAAAATCGTAATCACATCGCTCACTTGATTCAGCCGAATGGTACTCTGTTAAATAACCAGTTGGATGTCCAAAATGAAGCTGTCAGGTAATTCATCGATCTTTATCAACAGGATGAGACTAGTCACTATTCTCCCTTCTGTCACCTGCAAGAGAGTAGTGACTGACGAAGGTAACACCATCCTCCAGGAAGCGATTTTCCTAAAAGAAGTCAGTCGAAGGCATCGTATTGACTTCCAATCCTCATAAATCGCCTGGTCCCAACGGATTCTAGGCCAAGTTCTTCATCATTCACTGGGACCTGATTAAAATCCAGTTTCTAGAGGTCATCAGAGACTTTTTCGTACGGGAAAGTTGCTAAAAGAATTGAATCACACCTTCATCACGTTGATCCCGAAGAAGGAAGTGCGTCTTCGATGTCCAACTTCAGACTTATCGCATGTTGTAATTTCATCTATAAGTGATTGCCCATCTTATGTGTCAGCGAATGAGGTATATTCTCCCGGACCTTATTTCTTCTAATCAGTCGGCCTTCATCAAAGGTAGGAGCCTTGCTAAAAATTGCTTTCCGGCCCACGAGCTAGTCCGCGATTTCAACAAGTTTGGGAGTGATAAATCTGTATCAAACTCGACTTGAGAAAGGCGTATGACACACTCAACAGAGGTTTTGTACGTCACATACGATAGGAGAATCGAGCCTCTGTATAGGTTGGTCTCTCTTCCTGTATCTCATCTCATTTATGCTGACGACTTGCTTGTTTTCATTAAACCGTCAGAGAAGAATCTCCTCAATCTGCTTGACATACTGGGCGACTTTGGGAGGGTGGCCGAACTGAAGCTCAATAGAGACAAGAGCTCTATGGCAAGAGGAACACCAAGGTACCTTGCCTAGTGAGGTGCGAGGCACGTCGAGACGTGCCTTTGATTACCATGGGCGAGATCTCTGGTTGATCCACCAAAGTGACTCGGAATGACGATGTATGCCGCTATGGCTCAACGGGAGAAGGTAAGCTCTATTATTAGAGATGGGAATTGGAGCGTGAGTCTAGTGGGGTGGGAAGAAGGATCGCAGATGTTCTCAATAGTATTCCTATCGCCAAGAAAAATTGGGAGGACTATTGGTGTAGAAGTATGAAAAATTTGAAGCCATGCAGGCCACATAGAGCCTATACACCCTCAAAATGAAAGTAGGGCGCAGATAAGCCACATATGCGGCCCAGATAGCCAAGGGGTTGAAAGTCGCAGATGACCTCTGACACAACATTAATTATCTATGTGCTCGGTATACCCGTGCTTATAAAGAGGGTGTAAAAGTTTTTGTACACATCATTAATTATCTATTTGTCGCAGATAAGCCACTATCTCTTTCTGGAATCGAAGGAGTCTACTAGAGTTCATGTCCGGATGCTACGATCCAAACAGGAATTGGCTGATTTAATTTAGGCGCAAAGGGAACTGGCTGCTGAGGGTGAGGAAGTTGAGGGTTCCTCGGATGTAGTTTGCTTTCTTCCTTATGCAAAATAAAAAATTTCCCTTTTATTGCAGTTATGTGTGAGAACTTTGGATATTATACTAGAGGCAATATGGACGTAGTACGATACAGTAGTTGTTGAGGACATCTCATTGGGGGATCTTTGGTGGACCTATTACTTTTTGCGCATTTGGGTGCGAGTAAATAGGTTCGAAACTGTCACGATCCTTACCCGCATGATCGGACACGAGTACGTGTGTACGTCCAACCTACGCCGCAGCATCGGCGGTAGAACGATGTCTAGGTCATCAATATCTAACTATCAATCATATTAATACAACTAGCACTATCATGTACTCAATCACAATAATCTAAAGAAAGAATAAACAAGAAAAACAAATATCATTCTAAAAGATAGGAAACTAGACATAATATGGAATAAAAAGTACTAGCCTAGATCTCTACAATTGTCACCTCAAGGTCCACAGTGTAATAGCAGTCCTGTCTATAGCAACACTATGAGATCTCGTAATGGAGAGCACAAATCACTGAAAAATATTATCCAGTCAGGATTGGAGCAAAGTACACCTCTAACAGCAGTTCCAATAAATGATAAAGACTATGTAGTAGTAAATAGAGAGAATATACAAGATAAATATAGCATGGCAGTAAATATACAGGAATAAGGAATGTAAGAAATACATACACGAGAGATGAGCATCATATATAAGAGTCAGGAAATACAACTAAGTGAGTGTGTACTAGCTTCAACATGCGATCAGCTTGGGAACTTTTGTTCATGAATCATGGCTTAGTTAATCATACGTGCGGTGTATGATTAACACTATGCAGGAAAACAAAAACTGCGGGGGTACATATCTACACTAACACTCTCCGCCCCGACTGCTATAGTGAATCCAACCATGGCACACTATGACACAGGATTCTCTGAGAAGGTAGCTTGTATCCCCATGAATCAGTGTCTATACAAGTACAAGAACAACTATTTACCTAATACCTTAGCCCGTATCTCAAATACCTTAACTATTAGTCAATACCTTAGTTCTAGGATCAATACCTTGGCAAAACTTGGTTTTAAAGTCATACGAGTTAGCTATGATATATATCATATATACTATATAGATATACTAATATATACAATAACATAGTCTAACACTTAATACCTAGCCAATACCTTAATATTACCTCATTACCTAGCTATTACCTTAGTATAACCTCATTACCTTAACCAATACCTTAACATATTACCCTGTATCCTAGTTTCTCGACTAATACCTTAGCTAATACCATTACCGTGACCAATACCCAATACCTTAACTCATACCTTGGTACCTAACCCATTACCCAAGCTAGACACTACCCTTACCATGGTATCTTAATCCAATACCTAATATCACAACCTTACCTTAGTATTCTAGTATTACCTCATACTAGTTCTAATATTTTGGTGTATTGGTATTCTAAATACCTTGATACATCCTAAGATAACCACACTCTAATTTATCCCACACATATCACACTTGTTTGTACATAGTACCATATGATACCAACCCCTAAGATAGTAACCCATGACCATAACCTACACTTACCTTACATCCAAGATACTCACCCCACTCTTGGCACTTGACACCTTAATATTACCCATATCTAGTTCTAATACCCAATATCTTAGTATATTGACCAATATCTTATCCTCCTATATACTTATCAAACTAACTCTTATACTATTACTTGATACCAAATAGGATAAGACCCCTTCTTGCCGACTAGGTGAAGGAAAGTGCCCGCCGCGTATACATTAAGGTTTGGCCCTAGTTCACTTCCGACGAGGTCGGGCTTCAGTCCAAGTAAGGAATACGAGGGTGACTCCTTCGCACTGTAAAACTCACCTTTGCTTTTTCCGACCCCACAACGGACGCTGCCAATAAGGGCCCCCTTTTGCTCAGGGTTCAAATTCTAGTCCATTTGTCGCGGACTCATCATCACCTTCAAGTCCGACATGGATAAATGTCGCTCAAAGGAAAGGAAAATCACCTCCGTCCCGCGGAAAGGACCAGGACTCCCTGGTCGTCCCCATCTCGGGGTGAGAAGCCTTCATCACATCTCCGAATAAGAAATACGGCTTCTTAAAGAAATAAAGACCGTCCCTAGCAGGGATCTCTCCCGAGTTCAGTTGACTCAACAGAAAGGAAACAATCTGCTCATCAATCATCTGTTGTCGCTCATGAGGAAGATCTTTGTCAAGCTGAATCTTGATGGCCGCAACCAAGTCTCCAAGGTTCCTGTTCAGTGGAAACGGGTTGTGCCTAAGAATCAGTTTGTCAGAGGGTGCAGTGGGTAAAGTCACTGCAAATCAACAAAGGGGTTTAATCAGAATCATTGAGAGAAGTGATTAATGTTCTAAGTGAAAAAACTCATGCGGTAGGGTCCCCCATGCGGCCTAGTCACCTATGCGGTCGGATTACTCATGCGACAGAGCTGCTCGTGCGGCATGACCCTCCATGCGGCTGAGTCACCCTTGAGTCTGGGTTGCCCATGCGGCAGAGTCGTTCATGCGTCCGGGTCGCCCATGCGGCTGGGCTACGCATGCGGCAGCGAGAAGTTAGCGCATAGACTCTTCCATGCATCCAACCGTGCACATATGTCTGTGTTCAGAACCCAATTTCGTCTTCTCCAAAGAACCTACCTATGATCGAGGGCTGAATGCCGGCGGGAAGCGGAAGAGGGTCCGCCGCGACGGCACGACCCTTCCCTTGGCCTTGCTTTTTCCCTTGAGGGCCTTCTTAGCAGCAACAGTCGATGAGGAAGCTTTGGGGTGAGCCATGGCGGCAAGAAAAGAAGAAGAGAGAAAGAACTTGAAATTTTGTAAAAGCTTCTCTCCCCTCTAGACCTCTTTATATATGTGAGAATATGCGGCTCAGGATACTGATGACGGCCGTTTCGAATCACGAGCCGCCTCGATCTGCGTCACAGAAAGAGATAATGGCGATGCCTCGTTTGTTGGGCCGCCTCATCTCTTGTGAACCGTCGCCTCAGACTCCGCGCTAACAGACGGCTTAGAATCCCAAGAGATCCACTCGGAGATCGAGCCAAATCTTCTTATTAAATATGGACAGCCTGGCAGAAGCGCCTATTGTCACGCTCCGGTCCCAAAGTACGTAGGACCAGCATGTGACAATGCTAGCTGGCATGCATACGTAGGCTATTCCAATGTATGGAACCTACGATGCATACGCTATAATTTGGGTTCTAACTCATCAAGTGTAGCAAAGGGTCACAATTCTATAATATACTAATCTCATCCACATAACAAGTATAAACTAAGCAGGAAACAGAAATAATATATAAGCTGCTGGAAATGATAATATATGAGTGCTAATAGTTGGGTGGAAACAAATCCAGTACCAAAAGACTATTATTAACTGAAAACAGGAAATAGTCCAGTATATTATGAAATGAAAAGAAAGTGCTAGAAAATAGTTAATCCATTTAGGAGAAAATTATAGAAACTCTGAAGGCAAGACCTCTTCGTCCACAAGTGCAGAATCAGGTCCTGGTCTGTACACCTCTGAAAACTCTTGATTGTCCAATCCTGGAAGAGAATCAGGTTCTCAGAGGGACGTAACAAGATGCAAAAAACAGCATGCTATGTATACTGTGATATAATAAATGCAAGAAGGTATTTCTAACCTCCTAAGTGTACATTTAGAGGACCTCGTTCAACGCATGGACAATGGTAGGCTTATGATATATACATATACTGCAAGCAGTCATCTGTATCCGTGCATAACGCTCAATGAACGTCAGAGGCCGACATGCTAAAAAACTCATAATCTCCTATAGTTCCCTCTGGATCATATGGTTCACCGATTGGGTAGCCCATACGCATAGTGACTGTCCTCCCCCACAATTTTCATACTGACCAAGTCCACAACATGTCCAACTTGTAACTGCTTAGTCTCTAATAAACTAAATCAAAGCAGTTACGTTTCTAACCGTCACATGTTCCGTACGTATCGATGATTAATCAAGTACGATAGTCCGTGCCCCTAACATGAGTTTCATATCCGTGTCATGAGTGTGTCATGGCCAAGGACATATGAAAATATCCCATAATTACAGGGTAGTCGTCTAGTAACTAAGTTAGCATGCATATAGTAAATAGTAAGCAAGTGAATCGACGTACTCTGTCGATCGCACCCAAGTCTATCTTGGACGCACAGTTTTATATCACAAGTGCTAAAGTAGACAAGAAATAAATATAATACATGCTGAAATAAATATATATAAACACTAATCATAGCAAGGTACATTTGTCTGGTGTTTGGGAAGAGTACAACCGATGATCTGGCAACAAACTCGTCAAGTAAGGAGTAACACGAGAAGTGAAAACAGAATGGAAAACTCCGGATGCTGAAACAAACATCACTAATGTGTCCGGAATCAGCGAGATAGTAAGAAAAGTCTACCCATAAGTCCAGTTTGGACATATGGACAAAATTGACAGTTTCAGATCAAAATAGGGTTCGTCGCTGGGCCCACTTTGCACCGAAAAATGTGTCAAGAGTTAAAGATTTCTAAATTCAGAAAATTATATGTCAAACAAAGTCTAAACGACGATACCAACTCAACGGTATGTCCAAATTTGGATTCCGTTGAACTGATCACAAAAATGTCAGTTGGCTCGGATCGTGGGACCCGCAATAGGGCGACCTGGTCGACAGTCTCAGAATTGGACGAAACTTGTCTCACAGGACAAGTCGGATGCTGCGAGTCCAACGGTACAAGTTTCGTCGCGACACGATGAACGTACATAAAGTAATTGCAATATCTCGAAAAACCTCGATACAGTGATTTTTTACGGATACGGACAAAATTCATCGCGCACACGAGACCGATTTGATTTTCGCCAAAGTCCACATGTCGGGGTAGACCGTACACGTCTTTCGGTGCAATTGGTTCGAGCCGGGGTGGTCCGGTTTGTTGGGACGTACCCCGTTTCGAGAATTTTCTAATAAAGAACTGTTTCAACATGCCTACTTTGGTTCTGTTTTTGATATATCTACTGGTTGAATTAGGTTTTGTAACTTAGCATGGTCATAAACAAGTTAACCAAGAATGCCTGAGCGCAAGTTTCATCGAATTTCGCTGAACGAGCAGCAAGTTATGGTCGTTCAAAGTTAGAAAAAACCCACAAAAAGTCGAATTCTGGAAGTTGTATAATTTTTCGAAAATTGAACATAGTTTTAGCACCAATTAAATGGAAATTAAACTAAACTAATTTTTGGGTATTGAAATGGGTTATATAGGCAATGCATACAAGAAATCAAAACTGAATTTGATTGAGGGATCGTAAAGTTATTCGCTTTCCAATAGGGTGTCATGAACACGGTTTTACGTTTATGAAAACAATTATTTTTCTTGATTTTGGAGATAAAATTTATTTAGGTTTTAATCAGAATTTATTACTACAAATTGTATCGAAACTGAGAGGGTTATATAGGTTGTGCACTTGAAAAGTCGGATCGGGATTCGGTTGATCGAGGAGGGAGAACAGAATCCTTGAAAATGACTCGGCGCGACAGAATTCTGCTATGTGCACACAATAAACCGGAGTGGTTTGAGCCTCCGTACGGCGCAAGCACGAGTCGTGGACGACTGTGCAGGGTTCGGGGGTGCTCGGGGGGTCGTCGTGTACGGTTTGTACGCTTTGCACAACTCTGCGGCGGCGTCGGGATGTCGGGTTGCTTGGGTTCGGCTTGTCGTGAAGGTTTTAGAATGAGAAGAGGAAGACTAAAGAGAATGGAAGAAAGAGTGGGGAATGGGAAATAGAATGAGAATGCGGGGGAGAATGATGAGTGATTGAGGTGGAGAACGTTGGAGAAGAGAGAGAGAAAGACGTGGCCGTGGGCTTCGGTGGAGGAGCGTGGAGTTGAGGAGGCCAGGTCTTCTGCGTGGGAGAGGGGATTGGAGTTTTGAAGAAGTCAATAGTAACATGTGTTACTATGCTTTTGTTTGGCTAAAGGCATTTTGTGGTTTGGTGGGAATGGGTGCTAGTGAATGAAACGGGTTGGTTTAGTTTATATTGTGAGTTCTGGGTTTTGTTACACCTGACAGACTAAGGTAGGGGAACATCACTTGGGGTTGATGAACTTGTTTAGGGAATAAATAGAAATTAATAGGTTGGGATGAGTTGGTTTGTAGCAAGAAAAAATTATTAGGAAGGATGGGTCTGGGAGCTTAAATATATTTACAAATACATAATTAAATACTTTTCAAGTAACATATTTTCTATATTATTAATTAGGAAAAAATATAAATGGAGGGGGATTATACCTATGCGGCAACGAGTATATGCGACATGTCAACCATGCGGTTGAAAAGTGCTCGACCATGCCTCTTATTCAAAGTATTTCAAACTTGCCACTTTGAAAACTTTGAAGGAAGTCTTGTAGAAGTATAGAAAATTTGAAGTCATGCAGGCCGCATAGAGCCTATGTACTCTCAAAATGAAAGTAGGCCGTAGATAAGCCACATATGCGGCCCAGACAGCCACGGGGTTGAAAGCCGCAGATGACCTCTGACACAACATTAATTATCTGACAGAAAGTTCCGACATGACTTCGAGACCCGTGAAGACGGCAGCACACAAAAAGACAGAAACGTCACATCAATGCATTGATGATCCTGTCAGACGTGCAGCGCCACGTGGTCACTCGTATGCTGCCTCGAGTCTATGCGGCCTTGGTTCTATGTGGCCTCGTGTCTATGCGGCCTCGTCATCATGCGGCCAAAGTGTCCATCAGACCCAGGCCAAACGAGAGCACGTACGCGGCCACGACTCTATGCGCCCACGACACCATGCGGCCTTCAGTTTGCAAGATCTTTTTGTTACAACCGAAAAGATCTTCACACAATCAGTATTGACTACGTGTCCAACTAACAAAGTCACTCACACAACGGAGTTGAAAACAACCCCGAAATATTATCAACAACATATCCCAACTGAGACCAAACAGAAGCATATGCGGCACATATAGCTAGTCAGCATGATGGCTAAATAGCAGGGTAGCATACCCCACAAGGGAGCTACGTACGTGCACACAAGCTCAAGAGAGAGAAAAGAGAAGAGAGCATCCTCATTCCCTCGTCGGACTGTCAACGGAGTAAAGGAGTTGTTGCAGTACTCGATCTCCATCGTCACATTCCCCAGATAAAAAATATTGTACTTAGATATTCTGTCTAGGATTTTTTTGTACTTTTTGTTTGTTGTTAAACCAAAGTTTTTCAAACTTACATTAATGGCGAACAATTGGACTTGGGTTGGAGCTAATCCGGACAGATTTAATCTAAAGAAAGCTTATGACAAATTCAGAGACAGACACCCCACCTCTGAGCGGTCAAGACTTCATCTGGACGGAAAGGTCTGCGTCTAAATTCAATTACTGCATGTACAAGGCCACCCGTGGGAGGATTCTAACGTTGGATAGGCTGAGAAAGTGGGGTTACAAAATGTTGTGTGTAATTGCTCCCTGTGTGAGAGGAGTGAAGAATCACTTACTGTTCCTTTGTCCCTTCATCGCACACATCTGGTGGGTTCAACTGGGGAGGCTGGGTTTAACTTCCACGAGCAGGAAAGTGTTGACAGAGACAATCAAAGAGGTGTACGACCTCAGGCACAAAGGTCTGCTGTGGTATCACGAGGTGAGGCTCCGACTACAGGCTGCGGTTTGGCACATATGGAGGGAGAGAAATAGGACTTTCGAGGGTATTAAATGTAATGTTAATGGGATTACTCTTAGTATAGATGAGGATGTTTATCATCTCCTTACTAAGTAGCCTGGTTCCTTCTAGCAGGGGTGGAATGTTGGTGTAGTCATGGGAGAGTAGGATGTACTGGTTGGTCATTCGTTTATTTATATAGCAGTTATCGTTTCTATATATATATAAAATTGTTGTAGCTAAGAAGGTAACGAGTTTATCCATGAATGTGTTTCCCTATTGACTTATAAAAGAGTACTATAGCTGGATGTGTCATAGAGCCTTTTGTTCTGTTTGTGTATCTTGAATGGCATATGGGTATTCCTCATGCTATGATTGATATTCATCTATAGACATGTTTTTATTTCTATACCAATCTTTCTACTCATATTCCCTTTCTTATTTGCAGATATGGATGGTAATACTTGTTCGAGTTTATTTCCTTTGCACCGTTGTAAAACTTTACACCTGGTTCGTGTTAGTTGGGAAACTAATATTATATGTTTTGAATTACTTCCTAGTTACCCTGACTATTTTTCTATGTGATCTTTGTTTTTTGTTTCTCAAAATTATTATATCCAGGTTAGGCATGCTCAGGGAGTTCATAATGTGGAAGGGGAAAAGGATCACAAGGCATACATGTCTCATGAACTTTTTGATGCTCACCTTACGCCTCTAGGTTGGAGTCAGGTAAGAGTTATTATTCTTGTTATTAATTTTGACACTAATTAAGTCCTGAATGCATTTAACTCTTCTCATCCTGTCCATTTATTAGTCACCCTCTACTTGGGTATTAGGTTACTGATTTTGAAGGGATATTAGCTATGTTGCATGAGTACGGATACGGACACGATGCGAGTATGGGATACCGACATTTAAGAAAAAGGATACGGATATGGTACGGATACGACTATATATATATATATATATATATATATAAAACTCGTTTTGAGTCCGCCTGCTGTGTTAGAAAAGAGTCTACCTTTTGACTTCTGTGTTATAGTATACCAATTACCAAGAGTCATGTATAGAAAATCACCAAAACTAATTAATACCTATACTGACCATGTGTGAGATTCTAGGTGGCCTTTGAAAATGAAAATAAGCTTTAATTAACAGCTGGCCATAAGTCCAACATTCTTTACACATAATAGATCCATATCAAGGAAGTCAAAAGTCTATTCTCTCCCTCTCCAGGTTCAGAGATTGTAAAGATGAAAAAACACAAATTTTCAAAGACAAGTAAGCTTTGTTCCTCTCTTCCTCTTATTCTTATGCTTCTAAGTGAAAAAAAAACCATATGGACTGAATTCGGCCCCATTTCATCTAGGGTTCATTAGTGAACTGTGTCCAGAACGAATCCGTGTCCAATTCGTACTGGACACTGGCACATACACCATTTTGGCGTGTTCATGCAACATAGGATATTAGGGAATTAGTTGTCTTCTAATTTGCAATGTCTTCTAAGTTGGCTTGAAGTAAATCAAAATGCCGTATGCACTTGGATGGGTGAATTTTTAAAGTTAAATCTACATACCAATATGCAGTTGAACAAAAGTGTACTTCTCATATGATGATCTATGCTAATTTGACTAGTAAAAGTTAATAAGTGGTGGACTCAACAGGTTATAATAGATTTTGTCAGTATTAGGGTATTTGATTGATTTACCAACTCTCAGTTTGAGATACAAGTGGTACATGGTCCGTGAGGAGTTGCCATCGTTTTTCAAACCTACTTAGGCATTAACATATCTTGCTTTGTCTCTCATCTTTCCAGAGTTAGAGTAAACCTATATGTTGATTCGCTGGTGATGCATCTCGTAACTGTTATGTGGTTTTGTCACGACTAAATTTTTGGGCACACTTTTGTCCGTAAGACCAATAAGTGGATTTCTTCTCTCACTGAAATGCTTAGATGGATGCTGAGATGGTTGAGTATTGGGCAACTAAGAAACATGCCAAAAAAGCAGTTTAGTAGAAATATGAATGCTAGGATAGATGAGTGGCAGTGCCACTGTGCCAGTACATCAAAAGATCGGATAAGAGGTGAGTGTACTCGTTGGAAGTTAGAGGTGCCACCAATTGAGGACAAGATGAGAGTAAATTGTGTTAGGTGGTTTGAACATGTGTAACGTAGTGAAATAGATGATATGCTCTGGAAGGAGGAGCGGTAAGATAGTACTTAAAAGGAACCACTTGGATTAGAGGTAGGCTGAAATGAAGATGGATTGAAGTTTTAAAGAAGGATTAGTGTTTCAGAGGACATGGCCCTCAACAAAAATGAATGAAGAAAAGGATTCAAATAGCCGAAGTAAAAAATTTGGGTTAAAGGCCCTGTTGTTGTATAATATATAATATATTTTTGTAGTCATTAATTTCTAGTACTACTTTCATAATTACTAATTGCTACTCACTACTAAACAATATACTCAAGGTCAAACTTGAGTTAAGCAGCTTGCTAGCCACTCAAGCTGGAGCTTGAACATGGTCTCTCAAGCTGGAGCTTGAACACAGTCTTTTAAGATTGAGCTAGGCTTAATAAGTCCAACCCCCTAGCCGAGCTTGAAGACCCAGAACTTTGCCTCGGCTCGACTCATTTGGAACCCTTGGAGTAAATGTGTGTGATGTTTTTGGAGGAAAGTTCTTTTGGTAGGTTTACTGTTTTGTACATCGGTTTGTAAGTAAAGGTCTCAATGATCACGCTTGGAGTACGCAGCTCGGAGCTTTGTCTTGGCTCGACTCATTTGGAACCCTCGAAGTAAGTGTGTTTGATGTCTATGGAGGAAAGTTCGTTTGGTAGACCTAGAGTTTTCATTGTAGTGTTTGTACACCGGTTTGTAAACGGTTTCAATGACCACACTTGGAGTGCATGGCTGAAAGCTTGCAATGATGGTGGATAAATTTCCATGTCCTATAAAGAAAAGATGATTTTGGTAAATGGAGATTTGGATTTTGGAATTTGTGTAAAATAATTAATAGTCATGCATAATGTATAATGCAAGAATTAGAAGATGTGATAGTGATGAAGAAGGGTTAATAAGTGGATTTTAGGAATAAAAAGTCTGATTTTAATATTAGAGAGATCATAAGTCCTTAAATATTAGTGCTTTGATCTGATTGTGGTAGTCTGGTACGATATCTTATGTGAAAAGATTCTCTTTTTTGTAGATAGTTCTTACTGTAGTAGTTCGTACCATGCTTGCCTTTTTTTTTTTTTTGAAAAAAACTCTGTATCGAATTTTGTTAATTGGAACTTAAATACGATCAAGGATCAGGTTTTTGCAACTTGTTATCGTAAACTATTTCTATTAGCAACTTGCTATCATAAAATTTCAAAAGTTTGCATATAACTACCATCCGACATAATTCTGTCAAACTTAACAATGCGGTGCAACTCACATGACTAATACACACACACACACACACACACACCACACACCCACCCACCCACCAACTCACCCGCACAAACCTCAAATCCGGGCCTCTGGTCCGCAAGCACTACCACATCCTCCTCCTCTCCATTCTCTTCTTCTGCTTGAGATAGGAAGTCTAAAGACAAATGGTATTAGAGATATAGCCCCTTTAAGTGGTATAACATGAAGAATAATTTATGATGCTAGTTGTATTGCTTATTCATTAAACACTTGCTTTATTGCCTTTGTCGTTCATTCTTTGCATGTTGTTCTTTGTCTAACTCGTCTAACTAAAATAATGTGCCATTATGATAGGTTGATAATTTGCGGAAGCATGTTAATGCATGTGGACTTGCAAAGAAGATTGAATTGGTTATTACATCGCCTCTGCTAAGGTATATCAAATAATTGTCCTCGTCGGTACTGTTCTTTGTGACCTTCCTAACATTTCATGAAGTTAATAATAGACATAAATATATAGCAAAATATACTCCCCACAGGTGTAATGATCCTTGACATTCTATTGCTATCTTAGTTTGCTTGCCGGAAGCTCGTCTTGCCTAGTATTCTCTTTAATCCTTCTTGGCACGATAGACATTGACTTTTTTGTTTTAAGTATCCTCGATCTTTTTTGGTATAACGGTTGCTTAGCATAGATTCATAGTCATATCTCACTATTCCATATTAGATTTTCCTTTAAGTTGGAGATGAAGAAACGATTTCGCCACGTGTGCATTCTTAGTGCTTGATAAACATTCTTGAACCCATTAGCTCGACCTTTTCGTTATAGTGGTTATCTAAACTAAGGGATCTAGCATCTCCAAAAGCCATAAAGCTCGAGGCAAGCTTATGAAATAGCATAGAGCCTTGTCTATCCTTAAAATGACCCAAATTCTATTCAAAATAGTTAGGGAAATGTTCTAGTTATGTTACCTTGTTTACTTTAATACTCATCATTATCTAAGCTTTCTCCCATCATAATGGGATCCACTGTGGAGAATAAGCAAACTCCAGTCTCCATACATGATTTGACAAAGTTTTATGACCGGATGTTGACATGTCGTGAATCCCCTATCTACCAAATTCCTAGACAAGTAACTATGAGCATGAGAGGAACATACCATAGTGGCCAGTTGGCATGTAGATAAACTTACCCCTTCGGATTGTAGTTTAAGCTCATGCAATCAAGGACACCCTCCAAGTTCTACTAGACTAAATGAGTCTAGACGAAGAGGTAAGATGATACAATTTAGTATAGAAAATTCCATTCATCCCTATGACACATTTTCATCAAAGAGTGGTGGAATGACAATCCCAATTACTTTAAAACTCACTTGGCAACTAATTAGTTCATTCTTTTCTTGTCACCCTCTTGATTGGAAGATGTTCAAAGGTGTTTATGAATTATATTTGCTTACATATGGTATTTTTACTTGTTACCATTGTTCCATGGTAAATGATTGTTTTTTCATGTTAGATAGGACAATATTTTTGAGTTATGCATATTTTTCCTGTGTCCATTATAGAACTGGTTGCTTTTGCAGAATGTTACTTTCTCCTTTCTTGTCTAACTGGAACTTTTCATTTCAAGTTTCATGCATAACATCTTAACAGCAAAGCAGGTTGTGTAAGTGGTTATTGGAACTTCTATGGTGACATAATTACCTATGCAATTTTTTGGAAGTCAGTTAATTTAGACAATTTCTTGGGCTTAAATATCCAAAATACATGCTATGCTCGTTTTCTTATGTACAGTTTGTTCTACAGAACAATGCAAACAGCAGTTGGTGCCTTTGGAGGCGAGAGCCTCTTGGATGGGTTTAGCGTGCCCCCTCTAATGGTGGAAAATGCAGGGAATAGTGGCCATTTAGCGATTTCAAGCTTGAACTGTCCTCCTTTCATAGCAGTTGAACTTTGTCGAGAACATTTGGTATTTCTTTATGTTATGCTTAATGTGTATGCGAACTCTGATTACTAAGACGTGGTGTTATCACTTTTTTCGTCTATTCTTCTCATTATGCTATTATCTGTTTATCTCATCTAGTTCTAAGTTTCACATTTTTGCTCTTTTCTTTGTGTTGTACAATCTTGCCTAAAATTGTTACTGTGCAGTGATAAACTTTTCAGGTTGGATCAATTTCATTTCATGTGTTAATAGGGTAATCATGTCACTACCATCTTGACTTTGTTGTAATGTTTTTCTTTTCTTTTAATGGTGACTTGCACCCTAGCTGATGTATATGAATATGCTTTTCTTTGATCAAATTACTATGGATTTAGTGGGACATGATTTGCCCCTCCTTTGTCTAAACTGTGCATACTTGCATCACAGCTGATGGATATCGCTGTAACTTTTCTTTATTGAGTTATTATGAATTTATATAAAGGTGATTTATCCTCACACGCACATACATGCTTGCACAAACATATCTGCGAGTTTGTGTGCTTGCATGTGAGTGTGTCCACCTTATACATGGTTTGTCCCACCTTTCTCTAAATAGTATGCATACTTTCAACCCAGCTCACGAATATCAATGTGCTTGTTCTTTAAGGAGTTTCAATGGATTTATAAAGGTGATTTTACCACCTTACGCATGTATGTAGGCATGAATGCATGTGTATGTAGATAGTAACTTGCATCCTAGCTTGTTAATTTATAACTCCACCTTTCTTACCATCTTATTTCATTCTATTTCCTTTTGGCATTCTTGTGTGAAGATTCTCTTTCTACACTCATTTAACAGTTTAATTAATTAATTTAATTATTCATTTTTTGACTTTAGGGAGTTCACCCTTGTGATAAGCGGAGAAGTATAAGGGAATATGAGCGTCTTTTTCCTGCAATTGATTTTTCACTGGTTTGTATCTCTTTACAATCTTCTTGTATAGTAATATGAATATTCAAGAATTTGCAATTCTCCATGTACTAAGAATATTACTTGGACGTTAAAGTAAACTGGGTGTTTTCTAATTTTTTTAATCCCTTAAGTGGGTTTTAACTTTTAACTGGATCTTGATAAGTGGATATCTGCGGTTTGCTTGCATTAGTGCCTTCTAGGTGCTTGTTTAATGGGCATGAGAAGTTATTCATTCATATGCTCTTCTGAGCAGTTCAGATGATAGTTTTGTTTTACTCATGCGCATAATAATAATAATAATTATTATTTTCATAATCCATGACATACTAAGAAGATTCTTTTGAAGTTAGAGATCCTTGGGTATTTTGTGTTGTTAATTGAATTTCGATTAGTGGGTATCAAGAGATTGCTTCAAAATTCTAGGAATTATGTAATATGTATTATCGTGTTTGGTATAATACATGTATTCCTGGGAATATAGAATTCATGTGTTTGGTACATAAATAAATTACCAGGAATACGAAATTCCATGGTACTGAATATCTTTGTATTTCAGAATCCTTTTCTGAAGTTATACTTAAATTCAGTTCTTAGAAGCATAGTGGATAATCTTTTTCTTATTTTCAGATAGAAAATAATGAAGATGTTTTATGGAAAGCTGATGTAAGAGAGCCAAACAATGAAGTTGCAGCTAGAGGATCGAAATTTATTGACTGGTAAATCTTTTTTGTAATTATGAAAGTGTTTCTATATCATATATCATCATAAGCATAAGATACCTTAGGGACTTAGAAATCGTTCCAGCGATCATGTGTTTATGTACAGTGTATTTCATAATAATGGAAGAAGTAAACATTTGGTAGGCCGAGTGGAATCCATCATCTATTGGCCCCATTTTAAATCAGAATAATTTCCTAACTTCCTGGGCTAAGAGAAAAGAAAGACAATAAAGAAAGAAAGTGGCTAGCATATGTTAAGCTCCATCCATAAATTATGTTACATACTTCAATAAGGTAGCCCAACTGTGACAATAGAAGGTGGAGACATATCTGTTATTTGATAATAATCACAGATGTTAACCCTTTATTGAACTCAGATAGTTGTAACAATGATTGGGAATAGAAAATACATCTATGGTTCTTGTTCAAATTCAGTCTTTAGTTCAACATATCTTATCCTATTCTTGATATAAATATGTTAGTCCCACACAAAGCTATAATGAGTAGCACTTCAATTTTCAGGTTGTGGTCACGGAAAGAGAAGGAAATTGCTATTGTTACCCATAGTGGATTTTTGTTTCACACTTTACAACAGTTTGGAAATGGTTGTCATCCTTCAGTCAAAGATGAAATAAGCAAACAGTAAGTCAACTTTACTGCCAGCATATCTCTTTCTCCATTTGTGTACAATTCACTTAGAAAGTTCATTGAAATCATCTTCGATTGCTTATGTTCGCTTCAAAATATCATTTATCGTCATTAAGTGTGTGTTTGTTGCAGGGAACTTTTTTTTTTTGAAGTTCCTAGGAACTTGTGGATGGGAAAATAACTATGCTTGTTTCGTGTTATAAAAACCTTTTAGCCGGTTTAATTCCTGGGAATACAATTTTTTCACAAATGTAGGGAACCCATTCCCTGCAAAATAGGTGGAGAAGAGATATCTAGGAGGGGTACTTTTCAGTATTTAGGATCAATTATTCATCGTAATAAAGAGATTGAGAAGGTTGTCGTGCATATAATTGAAGGAAGATGGTTGAAATGGGATATTGCTTTTGAAGTACTTTGTGATCGCTCATGATGAGAAGGATGTCATGCATATAATTAAAGGAATATGGTTGAAATGAAGGAGTGCTTTTGAAGTACATAGTGAGTACATATTTATAGGCGAGAGTCAGCCTTTCATTATTGCTTCTACCCGATATGGGACTAAAGCCCAAAGACTAATACTTAACATCCTTCCTCAAGCTGGAGCATAGATGTCAATTATGTCCAGCTTGTTACAAAGAAACTGAACACGAATGTTTAAAAGAGACTTCGTAAAGATATCTGTTATCTGATCGTCGGTTCTCATGTTGTGAAATGTTATCACCCCATTTTGGTATTCATTAAGGACGAAGTTGATGTCAATCTTAATGTATTTCGTCCTTTCATGGAATACGAGATTGGTAGCAATATGGATAGCTGACTGGTTATCACACCACATATCTGTTGCTTCCGATTCTACTTTTTTTTCCAGCTTCTTTAGAAGATGTTGCAGATATAACACATCTGCTGTGCCATGAGCAATAGCTCGGTATTCTGCTTCTAAACACGATCATGAGACCACACTCTGCTTCTTGCTCTTCTACGACACTAAGTTCCAATAAATACCGAATAGACAGATGTAGACTTGCACCCCTGTTAGTATCTGTAAAGCAATCAAGACGAGTATGTCCCTAATTCTCCATTCGAATTTTTTTTTTCGAATTCTGAGCTAGATAACGCAAGATCCTGAGAATTGTCTGCCAATATGAAACTCGTGGAGAATCCATAAATCTATTCACGACACTTACAGCAAAGAAAATGTCTGGACGAGTCATGAGTGTCAAGTAGTTGAGTTTTCCAACTAGCCGATGATACTGATCATGATTGGTCATATCAGTATCCCCTCATCGGGAGTAACTTTACCCCTGGATCCATGGGTGAGATTGCTCCCTTTGCATCATTCTTGTTTTAGTTATGATGTCTTGCACATACTTCTTCTGAGACATTACAATGTCTTGCTTACCCGTGTGACTTCAATGTCCAAGAAGTACTTCAACGCTCCCATATCTTTGGTCTTAAATTGCTTACCCAGAAACTTTTTCAGCTCTGTAATACACTAACTGCCTTCCCTCCGTAATCACAATATCATCAACATAAACACCATGTAGTATCCGTCCGACTGATGTTTGTCGACAAAATACCGAATAATCCTTCTTTGATTGGCACATGCCAAATTGGGTAACATTATGTGTAAATCAACTAAACCATGTACGTGGTGATTGTTTGAGACCGTAGAGGGTCTTTCGCGAATGACATACTTTATCCTCCCTTACAACGAATCCATGAGATTCCACAATATACACTTCCTCTTAAAGGTCCCTATGGAGAAATGAATTCTTCACATCCAATTGAAGTAAGGGCCAGTCATATCGAACAGCTAAGGACAGAAGCACTCGCATAGAGGTCATTCTGACAACTGGGGAGAAGGTCTCAAAGTAATCCATGTCATAAGTCTGAGAATTCACTTTGGCCACAAGACGAGCCTTCAGGCGATTAAGGGTGCCATCCGATTTTACCTTGATGGTGAACACCCATTTGCAACCTACTGCCTTCTTACCGGAAGGCAAATCCACAAAGTCTCATGTATGGTTCTCCCGTAGCACCCGTATCTTCTCCTCCATAGCGGCACGCTAACCAAGATGTTGGAGGACTTTCTCGGCAGATTGTTGGATATGGATCCTATCTACAGTAGCCACCAAGGATTGAGTGTGCGACTTGTGAGGCCTTTGTAGTTATCAACATACAAAGGATGGTCACAACATGGACGATGGGAGCGAGTTGGTAAATCAGACGGTGATGAATCAGTGGAGTCGGAGGACTCTGATGAAGACATCTGCTATACAGTGTTGGGTACGTTTGGTAATGCTAGTTTTGACTGAGATGGTGTTTGCGGACCGTCGGACGGTGAGACTGGCTTGGTAGGGAAGGGCACCCTTACGGACGACTGCTGTGTTTGAACCAGATGCAAGAAAAAGTTCTCATATGGATAAATTTTGGAAACATATTCTTTAGTTAGAGAGGATGGGGAAAACTCAGTCTTGACAAAGGTAACATCCCGAGACATAATATACCTCTTCAAAGTTGGAGAGGGATGATACCCTTTATGATCCTTAGGATACCCAAGAAAAATACACTTGTGCCTTTGGGTCCAATTTAGAAAGAGTAGATCGAGTATCTCAAACGTAACACAAGCACCCAAAAATTTTGAGATGGTAGAAAAAATGTCATACAATTAGGATATAACTTAGAAAAAGGAGTAGTGCCATTGAAAACAGCAGATGACCTAAGATTGATCAAATAACAAGCTGTAAAAACATCTGACCAAAATTTTCTGGGAGTTGTCACGTCCCGATTCCGTAGAATCGATAGTCATCCCCCGGGCGTGATGCCGTACGTGCCTAGGTTGCGCAATGCACAAGGCCAAGGTATTTTTATATAACGAGCACATATTCAGACTACGCAGATAATTGAACACAATATTGAAACATGGAAAAGTTTTCTTTATTGATAATGAACATCTTTTACAAACTCTTGAACGAGTAAGATGGTTGCCGCACGAGCTTAAAAAAGTGGACGCAAAATGAGATAGCCGTCCGGTATATTACGTCCTTTTACTAAAACTTCAAAGCTATAGACACCTTCGGGCGAAGTTATCACCTTTCCACGGAGCTGCATAAGGTATGTGCACGAGCTCCTGGAACTTCAAAACGTTTTTTCAAGGGCACGATCAGGACGTGCCGGTAGGTGGACTGGATTGAGAAGTCGCTCTAGCTTCTTTCAGGATCTCCTTGGCACGGAGAACCTGTTGCAACGAGGGTTAGTACATCGAAATGCACTGGTGAAGACGAGCTAACCCAACTATACCAATCAACACGTTTATGTGAAGCATGCAAGTTATTATGTGGTCTTTCTATCTTGCCTTAGTTCATTTTACAAGCAAGTAATAGATATGGAAGTTAAATGAAATAAACATGCCACCGTTCGGTGACTTTTACCTGCCCGCCAGAACCACCTGCACAACACTTACCATGACCTTCCCTGATACGAAGACATAGTTAGCTTGCACACTTTAAATATATGAGGGGATCACTGACATGATGTCATAGTGGACGAGTTATAGTCTTGGACGAGGATGGTATGCAACGGAAGCATGTGAGGCGCTACAAGTCATCCCATCCAGCACGTGAGACTATCGTGAAGTTTCGTCCGGATCAGATCGGTGCCAGTGCCCCAGCTACCGTCCGCAGGAACCATAAACCTTGTGCACAAGTCCGTGATCAAGCGGCGTCGATACTAAGTTATCAATTGATGCAGTTCAAAGCAACATGAGCACGAGACAAGTAACATGGCATGATCTGTTTTGCATAGTCTTCCTGATCATTTTGTTGTATAGCAAAGTGTGTTCTATACATAGCACAATAATAGAAGTATATATATATATATATATATATATATTCTAACTAGAATTGAAACACGATGAAAGAACATTTTAAGCGAACTAGCATGCAACAAGGTAACCGTTCACAAGTTGATTGACAAGCATAAGTATTCCAAGTCTATTCCATTTTATCTTGACATCTTTTAGTTATTATGGTATCGTTTGATCGGAACAATCAAGAAGGCAAGATTTTAGATGTGAAGACTTGGAAGAAGGGTCAACTAAATCGAATTATAGCCACTCACAAGTTGGTGGGGAGAGGAAAGATGTGCTTCAAGACTCCGTTCGCGCGACGCCTACTGCACGATTACCTGCATTGCCACAAACAGATGATCAATACCTGTTCTCCTCTTTCCAAGCTCGAAACGAAAATGCAGTTCAACGAACAAAAGCAATGAAATCCATCGAAACCGTTCAAGAAAACGCAAATATGAAAACTAACTCAAAAGCACGAAAGCAACAAGGCGACATCGAAAACTAGGCAAGAAAACTTGCAGCGGAGAGGTCCCTATTGACTCTGCCGCTAAGTCCATCCTTGGGGCACGGTCCACTGAATATGGAAATCGATTCCGAAGAAGCAAATCCATAACGAGAAAAATATCTTGATTCAATCTATCCCGATCGAACGATACCGAAAATATTTCTTAGCCGCACTCCCCAAAAAGGAGGAACGAGGCACCACATCCTAACCAACTAATAGGAAGTTTCGTCCACGAAACTTAGGAATAGAACCTACCACTAGAAACAATGAAGGAAACTTTTCCTTCATCTCAGACTCAAGCTCCCACGTCGACTCTTCGACCAAATGATTTCTCCAAAGCACGCGCACGAGAGGAACCGAATAACTTCGAAGCAGCTTCTCCTTTCGATCCAAGATTCGCACAGGGTGTTCAACATACGTGAAGTTCGCCTTCAAGTCCAGTTGATCAAGATCCACCACATGACTCGGATCGTACACGTACTTCCTAAGCTGTGAAACGTGGAAGATATCGTGCACTTCAGATAATGACGGTGATAGGGCAATCTGATATGTGACTGGGGCGATTCGCTCAAGTATTTCGAACGGCCTACGAATCTTGGGCTTAGCTTCCCTTTTGCTCTAAATCTGGTAACTACTCGCATGGACGAGACTGAGAAATACATGATCGCCTTCTAAGAACTCAAAAGGTCGACGGTGCGCGTCTGAGTAACTCTTCTGACGGCTTTGTGCTACCTTCAGCCGTTCGCAGATCAAACGGAACTTTTGGACGGTTTATTCTACGAGCTCCGGGCCCAGAACTTGCCGTTCACCAACTTTATCCCAACAGATAGGGGATCTACACTTCTGCCCATACAACGCCTCATACAACGCCATTTGAATGCTGGATTGATAGCTATTATTGTATGCAAATTTGGCTAACGGTAGATGTATGTTCCAACTTGATTTCAAGTCCAAGGCGCAGAGCCGTAGCATGTCTTCGAGGATCTGGGTTACCCGCTCTGTCTGGCCGTCTGTCTGAGGATGGTAGGCGGAGCTAAACTTTAACTTCGTCCCCATTGCTGACTGAAGGTTCTCCCAGAAGCGTGATAAGAATCATCAATCTCGATCGGAGACAATGGATACGGGCACACCGTGGAGTCGAACGATCTCATTGAGGTAGATCTGAGCCAGATGGTCGGCACTCCAAGTAACTTTGATAGGCAGAAAGTGAGATGATTTGGTTAGTCGATCGACGATGACCCAGACAACATTATTTTTCCGTTGCGTCTTTGGCAAACCAACAATAAAATCCATCGTTATGTGTTCCCATTTCCACTCCGGTATAGCAAGGTTTTGCATCTCTTCGCCCGGCTTCTAGTGCTCGACCTTTACTCGCTGACAAGCCATGCATTGCGACACAAACAACGCCACATTTCTTTTGATGCCGTGCCACCAAAATGTCGTGCGGATGTCTCGATATATCTTCGTGCTTCCTGGATGTGAAGTGTAACTCGCATAGTGGGCTTTAGTGAGTATCTCTTTTCCGAGGTTTGCATCGTTAGGAACACATAATCTTCCTTTCATCCGCATCATTCCATCTGTGCCTACCGCAAAGTCGATCGTCTTTCCTGCCGAGATAAGATCACGCATCTTCTCCAGGAACATATCGTCTTTCTGAGCGGACTTAACTCTCTCCAATAGGTCCGGTTCGAGGCGCAACTGAGCCGCCTGCGTCCCATTTTTGTATCTGATTCAGAGTGTAATGCCCAAACTTTTCAGATCTCTTCTCAGTCTGTCATCGATAGCTAAGCTTCCAACAAACACTCGACTCAGTGCATCAGCTACAACGTTGCCCTTGTTTGGTGTTTATCTGATCATCAAGTCAAAGTCGCTAAGGAGTTCAAGCCAACGTCGTTGCCGTAAATTCAGATCCTTTTGAGTATAGAGGTACTTGAGGCTTTCGTGATCCGTAAAAATTTTACACGGTACGCCATAGAGGTAATGCCGTCATAACTTCAACGCGAACAGTACCGCTGCAAGTTTCAGATCGTGCGTTGGATAGTTCCTTTCGTGAGGCTTTAACTGCCTCGACGTAAAGGCTATCACTTGTCCCTCTGCATAAGGACACATCCCAAACCCTTGCCTGAAGCGTCGTTATAAATCTTAAAATTATCGGGCCCGTCCGGAAGAGTAATAATCGGTGCTGAGACGAGTCGTTGCTTTAATTCTACAAATGAAGCTTCACAGTCGTCCGACCACGCGAACGTTACTCCTTTCCGAGTGAGATGAGTCAGAGGCGAAGCGATCCTTGAAAAATCTTTTATGAATCTCCTGTAGTAGCCGGCTAGACCAAGGAAGCTCCGAATGTCTCTGGCCGACTTAGGTCTCTTCCACTCCACGATGGCTTCAACTTTCTTTGGGTCGACTGAGATGCCCTATGCAGAAATGATGTGCCCAAGGAAGGATATGCTGTCTAACCAGAATTCGCACTTAACTTTGCGAACAACTTATTGTCTCGAAGAGTTTGGAGCACCATCCGCAGGTGTCCTGCGTGTTCATCCTCATTCTTCGAGTACACTAAGATGTCTATGAATACCACCACAAACTTATCTAGGAATGGTCGGAACACGGTTCATCAAATCCATGAATGCGGTAAGGACATTCATCAGTCCAAACGGTATGACAGAAAACTCATAATGGCCATAGCGGGTGCGAAATGCTGACTTCGACATGTCCTCGGGCTTAATCTTTAATTGGTGGTAGCCAGAGCGAAGATCTATCTTTGAAAACACCGACGCACCTTGCAGCTGATCAAAGAGGTCGTCGATCCTGGGCAGGGGATACTTGTTTCGGATAGTGACCCTATTTAGCTCCCGATAGTCTATGCAGAGTCGTAACGTTCCGTCTTTCTTCTTCACAAACAGTAAATGCACACCCCAATGAGACACGCTCGGACGAATATACCCACGGTCAAGCAGTTCTTGTAGTTGGCACTTTAACTCCTTTAGTTCAGCAGGGGCCATTCGGTATGGAGTCTTGGAAATCGGTTGAGTATTTTGGAAGGTATCGATGGTGAAATCGATTTTTCGGTCGGGTGGCATGCTAGGTAGTTCGTTTGGAAACACATCAGGAAATTCTGCCACAACGGAAGAAGACTCAACGTTTGCATAATCCCGCTGCGTGTCTCGAACCGATGCTAAGTATCCCTCCCATCCAGAGTGTATTAACCGCCGAGCTGACATCGCAGAAATCACCATGCAGGTCTTTGACGCTTCAGCTGCGGAACCTCTCGTGTAACAGAATTCGACCTCTACAGGTAGACGAAAGACGACTCGTTTCTCTGCACATTCGATAGTAGCCGAGCAAGCGCCGAGCCAATCCATCCCCAAGATGATGTAATCCCGAACATCTTGGACTAACACATCGAGCGACAATTTTCTTCCTCCAATACATACGTGATAGTCCTGACATACTGAACGAACTTGTATCTTTGTGTCCGATGTGGTGCTAACACTAAGGTCTAGATATAATGGTGTTATTTCTATCTTGTTTTTCATGGCAAAATTTGTGGATATGAAACTATGCATAGCACCAGAATCAAATAGCACACAAGCAAATATGTTATTGAAAAACAATATACCCGATACAACGGTGTCCGAAGCGAGGGCCTTTTCCCGTGTCAAAGTGTACACCCGGCCTTGAGCTTTACGACGCTCTTGCTGCGGCGCGGCTCGGTTGGCTTGAGGTGTTGTGGCATGATTTGGATGTTGAGGATGACGAACAGAGTAGCGCGGACAGCCACGAATTCCATGGTTTGGATCACCACAAATGAGGCATAACTCGTGCTTCTTGCGAAAGTTGTCGATCGTGTGCCCTGGCTTCTTACAGAAGAGACGTGTCCTGAATTTTCTTTCTGCTGACCGCCGTTATTTGGACGCTTTGGAGCGGTGTTTCCTCCCGTGTTGCTAGAGCGCTTGTGATTGGAAGTATGCACAGCGCCGGCAGCAACTGAAGGATACTGCGGTTCAAGGGAAATGACATGATTGAGAACTTCCCGCATAATCAGATATTGGGGAACGATTACGTGCATATGGATGGCAGGTCGCATGCCGCCTTCAAAATGTCTTGCACGACTCGCCGCATCAGGTAGGTAGGAGCTTGCAAATTTGGCGAGCCGATTAAACTCGGCGGAGTACTGCTTCTCGGTCATATTGCCTTGCCGAAGCTGCACGAACTCGTTCTCCTTTTGCCGACGTACGGGAGGTGGTATGAACTCTTCAAACGTGCTACGGAAGGTAGCCCACGCGATCGTCTCCTCTTCATCGCCTGCAGAGAAAGATCTTCGATGCACGTCCTACCAATCGTGCGCGTTCAAACGGGGCTGCAGTTGGGCACACGCAACACACTTCTCCTCAGGTACCTCTAGCAATTTGATGTGGTCCTCAAGCTCTGCCAGCCAATCTAGAGCTACTACCGGATCTTAAGTCCCCCGGAAAGGCGTGTTGCATTCTTTTTGAAGTCGGCGAAGATAGTCACATCCTTCTTCTTTGGAGTTTGAGGCGTTTCGACTTCAGGCGTGGGTCGCTCCATCGGTGCCGCTGCTGTCGTTGCGGAATGGTTGGAGGCTAAGGTCTGAACGATCTGCTGCAGGACATCTACCTGCTTTTGTTGGACTGCAAATCGGCTTCTAGATTGCCTTCGAACTTGCTCTGTCGCTCTTCCGCCCGCTTCTCGGCTCGCTCATGACGAGCCTCATCCCTCTGTTGGCTTGCTTCAAGCATCCGCATCATTCGCTAAATTGGATCAACAAGGGCATAGCTCGCTGGCTTCCGGAACTTCCTGAGGTGCCGGAACTACTTTCCTGGGCTTGTACCTCTCCTTGTGCTAGCGCCGATTCTTGCGTTTGAGTCATTCCTTCAAAAGAAAGTAACTTACATCAGGCTCATATTGTATTATGGACTTACTGTATGAAACGTTTCTCATTTTGGCCAAACGAGTTCAAGAGTTCGCATAGGGAATAGATCGTTAAAGGAACTTTTCCGACACGAGGGTCAAATGAACTTGAAGCTGGGCTCTGATACCAATATGTTACGCCCCGATTTCGTAGAATCGATAGTCGTCCCCCGGACGTGATACCGTGCGTGCGTAGGTTGCGCAACGTACAAGGCCAATGTATTTTTATATAACGAGCACATATTCAGAGTACGTAGATAATTGAACACAATATTGAAACATGAAAAAGTTCTCTTTATTGATAATGAACATTTTTTACAAACTCTTGAACGAGTCAGATGGTTGCCGCACAGGCTTACAAAAGTGGACGCAAAATGAGATAGCCGTCCGGTACATTACGTACTTTTACTATAACTTCAAAGCTATAGACACCTTCGGACGAAGCTATCGCCTTTCCATGGAGCTGCATAAGGTATGTGCACGAGCTCCTGGAACTTCAAAACGTCTCTTCAAGGGCACGATCAGGACGTGCCGGTAGGTGGTCTGGATTGGAAAGTCGCTCTAGCTTCTTTCAGGATCTCCTTGGCGCGGAAAACCTGTAGCAACGAGGGTCAGTACATCGAAATGCACCGATGAAGACGAGCTAATCCAACTATACCAATCAACACGTTGTTTATGTGAAGCATGCAAGTTATTATGTGGTATTTCTATCTTTTCTTAGTTCATTTTACAAGCAAGTAATAGATATGAAAGTTAAATGAAATAAACATGCCACCGTTCGGTGACTTTTACCTGCCCGTCTGAACAACCTGCACAACACTTACCATGACCTTCCCTGATACGAAGACATAGTTAGCTTGCACAATTTAAATATACGAGGGGATCACTGGCATAATGACATAGTGGACGAGTTATAGTCTTGGATGAGGATGGTATGCAACGAAAGCACGTGAGGCGCTACACGCAATCCCGTCCATCACATGAGACTATCGTGAAGTTCCGTCCGGATCGGATCGGTGCCAGTGCCCCAGCGACCGTCCGCAGGAACCATAAACCTTGTGCACAAGTTGCCCGTGATCAAGCAGCGTCTATACTAAGTTATCAATTGATGCAGTTTAAATCAACACGAGCACGGGACAAGTAACATGGCATGATCTGTTTTGCATAGTCTTCCTGATCATTTTGTTGCATAGCAAAGTGTGTTCTATACATAGCACAATAATAGAAGAAGTATATATTCTAACTAGAATTGAAACACGATGAAAGAACATTTTAAGCGAACTAGCATGCAATAAGGTAACCGTTGACAAGTTGATTGACAAACATAAGTAATCCAAGTCTATTCCATTTTATCTTGACATCTTTTAGTTATTATGGTATCGTTTGATCGGAACAATCAAGAAGGCAAAATTTTAGATGTGATGACTTGGAAGAAGGGTCAACTAAATCGAATTATAGTCACTCACAAGTTGGTGGGGAGAGGAAAGAAAAGAGCTGCTTCAAGACTCCCCTCGCGTGACGCCTACTGCACGATCACCTGCATTGCCACAAACAGATGATCAATACCTCTTCTCCTCTTTCCAAGCTCGAAACGAAAATGCAGTTCAACGAACGAAAGCAATGAAATCCATCGAAACCATTCAAGAAAACGCAAATCCGAAAACCAACTCAAAAGCACGAAAGCAACAAGGCGACAACGAAAACTAGGCAAGAAAACTTGCAGCGAAGATGTCCCTATTGACTGCCTCTAAGTCCATCATTGGGGCACGGTCCACTGAATATGATAATCGATTCCGAAGAAGCAAATCCATAACGAGGAAAATATCTTGATTCAATCTATCCCGATCGAACGATACCGAAAGTATTTCTTAGCCGCACTCTCCGAAAAGGGGGAATGGGGCACCACAAGAGTACTGGCATGAAACATAAGAATACGAGTTGTTTCTAAGAGGTGACGGTTCTTACATTCAGCCATACCCGTGTATTGTGGTGTGTAAAGACAAAGTTTGGTGGATAATCTCATGTCTAGTCAGATGGAAAGTGAACTCACGAGACACATACTCACGACCATTGTCGTTCAGAAGACACCTAATACAAATCCCAAATTGGACTTTTATCTCAGTATAAAAATTGCACGAAATATCAAATGATTCGAAATAATTTTTTCATTAAGTAGACAAAAGTGACTCATGAGTAGTCATCAACAAAGGAAACAAAATACTTAAAACCCATCACAGATTCAATAGGACATGAACCCCATACATCGGAATGTACTAAATCAAAAGGAGCTGAGGCAGCTTTATTCAGACTCACTGGATAGGGTATCCGATGATGTTTAGCAAGAGTACATAACTCACAATGAAAAAGAATTTGAAAATCTAGAGATGAACATATTTTCTGGAGAGCTTGGATAGATGAATTACATAACCGACAGTGTAACTCAAATGGATTAAGTGATACACTGGCACAGACAACAGGCGAATTCAATTCAAACAGGTACAAGACCGCAGCCACATGCCTCCTACCGTCTTTCTAGTCTTTAGGTCCTAAAAAACACAACTATCAGGAAAGAATGTTACCGAGCAGTGCAAATCACGAATAATCTGACTAATGGATAATAAACTGAATTGATTTCCAGGTGTATGTAAAACTAAAGTGAGTGATAGACTGGAAGAAAGACATGTACTTTCTTTTCAACGAACTTTCAGGGAACTGCTATTTGCAACAGTAATATCGATCACACGACCCACAGATATATAATCACGCAACATACGTGCATCGTCTGTCATGTGATCCGACGTACCTTAGTCAATCACTCATTACTTTGACCTTACCACACACGTCGCTGAGTATCTGACTGTAGATCCAAATGTAGAGGCTCCACCACGACGATGAGCTTGAAATTCAGTGAATTCTGCATAGGTCTCTGCAGTCATCTGCACGGATCGTTCTTTATCATCATGAGCATCTAATGCAAACATTGGCGGTAGGAGCTTTGGGATACTGTCACTGAAAATATCCTGGTTGACCACGGTTGAAGCATATCCGTGGTCGTCCTCAATCACGTCCGCCATTGCCTCGTCCACCATCACGACGAGCATTCCGGCTACCATGTCTACCACCACGGAATCCACCAAGAGCAGCACCCAAGGCATATCGATCAACAGGTGCATCACTCGTATAGTCCAAACAACTTTCGTTGTCCGTATGACACAAAAGTAGGCTTCTATCAGAGATGGAACCTCAGCCCCAACAATAATCTGAGACCGTGAAGAGTCTACATCAGGACGAAGTGAGGCGAGATACACCATGACATAGAGCTGCTGACGTTGAGTTCTCGTCTCATTGATATCCGTCGTCAAGGGTAACACGCGATCCACCTCATCAGTTAGGACCTTAAAGGCTCGAAAGTGGTCCTTAAGTGACTTGTTTCATTGATCAGCTCGGTAGACGCCGACAACCGAGTCATAAATGCGAGACAAATCGCTTTTTCCATCAAACGCAACCGCTATGACCTCTCATAACTCTTCACCGAATCTATGTTCTGAACTATGTCCTCAACTTATAGTTCCATTGAATTCATCAACTGTGTAAACAGTCTGATATCATCTCTCTCACTGCTCGTATGTGGGATTATCCGTCTTTGGAGGGTTGTCAATCAGATATTTTGACAACCGCATTCCCCGAAGTGTTTTCTCGACCTTCTTGCATCACGTGGATTAGTCGCCCGGACCATCCAGCCTCCGATCGACAAGTCGAATCGATGAAACCGTTGTACCAGTGATCGGTGTCACGGCCTCTGTGTTTCCGATACTGGTGCTATCAGCATTGTTTTTCACCTCAATGTTCGACATCCTTCAGGCTCTTGATTCGACTATCGTAGATCATCGCGACCTGATATTCACATCAACCTCGCCAATGCGCGATGTTCACTTCAACTTTGCCAGTACTGGCTTGTGCATTCTTGGCAGAAATTGAATATGGATCATACAAGACAGGATAGAGATTCACGTAAAACTAAGTTGCTCTCTGTTAGATCCTGATGTGGATATCGGGACAGGAACATAGATTCACACAAACAATCAAGTTTGCTCTCTGTTAACTCCTGATATCGTTGTCGAGGTCCAGTTCACACAAACGATCCACTTTGATGCAACATTTGTCTCCGTCTTAAACCCCTATTTCTGTGCAATGAACTTGTTGGTTGACCATTAATGATCAGAGAGAGAGAGTATTTGATATGTTGCTAGGATAATTTATTAGAGCATATGAAATTAAATTCATATTTATGATATGTTGCTAGGATAATGTATTTAGAGGATATGCTGTGATGTGAATGTGGTATTGGCAATTTTGAGAACGACAAGTGTATTTGATACTGCAGATACATCTCTCTTGGTTTTCTCCGTGTAAAATGAGAGCCAACTTTTCGACAAAATTGTAGCATAATGAATTATGAAACTTATTAATCAAGCATCATCCCTCTAATTGGTCTCAAAGCATTCTGCTAAGCCCTGTTAGTGCATGAAAAGCATATCCTTAGTGACAAGTACTTATTTGGTTATGTATGTGTTCTGTACAGTTTTGCCAACTGCGAGCTCCGGTCGATGGTATTAATTGATAAAAGGTGAGAGAAACTTACCACCGTATATGCATTGTAAGCTATTTAGCACTAATTTTCTAACCTGCCACCACCTTCCTTTATGCAGTGTTATAGGTTCAGATCCTCCAACAACTAATTATCCAGGAAAGATTCCCCAAGGTGCTGATCTTCCCAGTGACGTTGCCTCTGAGAAGCACCCAGAGGAAAACTGCACATCGAATTAATATTTCTTTTCCGCGTTGACGCTCTGAGATTTGCTCTTTTCCTGCCACATTTTCTCCATATTGAAGAACCCCTTTAGCATAGTTGGGATTATTCTGTTTTCAAGTATTATAACAACATAGTACTCTTCTTTTAGGTACTTGTCTTGATTCAATAAGAACCCCGCAGCCTGTATAATTTTTCCAATTTTCCTTTTATGGTATACTGGAAAACTTATGGCAAGCTTTATCAAGGAATCATTAAATGAACTTGTGTAGATCAACAAACAGTTCAATGTGTTGTTGGATATTTCTGGATGTGTCATGTTTGGAAGTATGTTGCAGCTGAGTGCTTGTATTTCACCATCTGCATCTCAGTCATGTTGTATGCATCTTCGTGAGCCCATGAACCAAGACTAAAGTTTAGAGGACGAAAATATCATGGGAAATGGTGTTTCTGTTGGGGTTTATTGAATTTTGTCATTAATGACCCGGTCCCACAATCCATTTTGTGGCAAACACCAAATGTCTGCCATCATTGATTGTCTTATATACATTAGGTGTGCTCAAGTTAGAATGGTGCACGATTTTCCTCGTGGGCAATGTTCAAATTTTATAACAAGCATTTGTTTTTGTTACCAATCTCTTGGAGGAAGCCATTTGGAGCTAGGTCCCATGCGGCGTAAACGAGAGCGAAGGGTGAAAAGTTGATCTTTGATATTGCACTTCACACGTACGTATCAGACGCATAGATGATGTGCTTTTGTGTGTCGGACGTGAGTTTGTGCATGAATAGTGAGGCTGCACGGGGCAAATGATGTCATGGAGTTATGTTGAGCATCGTGGCAACAGTAGCACGGAGTAGCAGGTAGCGTTGTCCTGTGGAGCTACAGTGTTGCAGTTCCGCAGAGGTGCAGCTACGGTGTTGTGGTTCTACAGAAGTGCAGAGATGTGGAACTGTAGCGTCGGAAAACTGCTGGTTCATTTCAATGTTTTGATTCTGTTGCAGCTGGAGGCTGTTCAGTTTGTAACCGTCCTATTCATTAGGAATAGGAGAGTGCACGGAAGCTCAACCCTTGAGTTCCAGCATTATTCGTGGTGGAAAGATCATGTCTTTGGCTCATCAATGCTCTAGTGTACTAGATGCACTTGTCATCAGTCAGGGTGCATAATGTAATCGGGGCAGAGAGAGGTAAAGTAAGTCTTTATCTAAGAAGGGATAACTGTGCACTTACTGCATATTTATGTTTCCATGGAACAACGGTGAACTGAAAGGACATGGTGATTAAGGAACTTCCATGGCATCGCTCAGGCTTTTAGCCAATTCAAAGGTCTCATATTCGCCACAATAGTTCTCTCTCAAGAGTTTCCCATAGCATAGCATGCAGGAATAAGCTAGAAGCTGAGGCTCTTGGGGAATAACTATTATTCAAGGCTTTAAATGTCTGCTTCTCAAGATAAACTTAGTAATCCATAGCAAATACCCACAATGTAGCAGCCACTTTGACAAAGCTATCCTACCATTGGGGGATGCATATCTTGAAGTATAAATAAAACTCTATTTATATGTTTATGTATGACATCTCATTACATAAGTTTTTTTTTTTCTATATATCTTGCAGGAAGGCATCATGTTACCAGGTTTTCTTTCGAGCTGCTAGCGGGCCCTTAATTTATCATAACGGAAAAGAGCATAAACAAATATACGCACGGTAAGCCCGCGCGAATACAGAAGGTAAGGGTACATCTCGCAACAGTTGCAATGGGGGAACTGGAAAAACGTTCAGATATCAATATCCCCAAAAGAAACAGACCACTGTGCAAAGAAGCACATGCCTGAGCCTACTAAGGAGGCTCCAAAAGAAATCCAATACACCCGATCACTGCAGAAAGAGTGACGCTAGTGCCCTCTAGTGTATCTGCAGACTTGAGAAATGCTTCATATTGCCTTGAGAATATCATAAAATGTGTAAGGCCTCTTCCTATACTCTGAACAGAGCTCCTGAAAAAGACGAAACAAAAATATCTTAGAAACTAGAAGAATCTTAACTGTAGTGTACAAAGACTGCCATAGATGCCTATATATGAAGTTGATGCTGGTAACAAATTACTACAAGATGTTACCCAATTTAACATTAGCTGCCTTGGATGTTAGATTTGGTGCCAGTGGAACCATGGCTGGAGTATCCTCAGGGCATTACGTGAGACGATTAGACCTTATTTATGAATGCTGTTATGGTTTCTACACGAGATGATCGATCTGGTATGTGCCACATAATGTCATTGGGAAGCATTGTAGGAGTTTCTGGAGTTGACAGGTAATATCCGAACTGTATGCTACTGTTTGAACGGTCTTGCAGTGCTTCGTTTCTAAAGCTCTTGTGATGAGGGTCACATTATTAAGTAATAAACATTTTTTTTATAGTAATGTACATAGACAAGTGACAAAAGGGATGGAATAGTGTACATACTGTAATGGATAAGAACTTGAGATGGCATGACGAGTATCTTAGTTAAAATCGTAGCGGACTGGAACTTAAGAAAAAGTTTAGTGAAATCACATTATTAAGTAAATGGACAAACAAGTGTGTGCATTTGATTTGCGATGAGTGTACAAATGTTAGCAATGAGTAAACAATTCCAATCCTTCTGATAAGGAAATAATTTTCAAATAAGCAATTTCTTAAATTGTTATGTGTGACAATAATGAATACTCTCCATGTCCAACTAAGTGTAGATTTGTCCAGGATGTGACATACATTTTGACTGTGCGTACTTGACCATGAACTATTTCAAAGGTATCACACGATTGGATGGTTAGATCCATATATTCAGCTAGATAAAAATTAGTAAGCCATGATTTCCTTATCACTAGTCTACAGAACAGAGTTCCATGCACATCCTGCTTGACAATGTTCACATAATGAGATACTAAAGTTTTATAGCACTAGCTCATTGACCAATCAGCCAGCTTTCTCAGGCTGAATAATGAATTTTATAGTTCATGGACCTCGGTTTGATGGTTCTTCTAGCTAGACCTTTTGAGATACCAAACAGTGCAGTAACTCTTAAATTGAAGACATAGTGTCGTAAGATTCGATACTAATCTTTATAGGTAAAATTGAAGTGCATTTATGCGTGTAACAAGACCTCTTTCCTGTAGTGCCCTGCTCCTGGCGGTGCGTTGGCTGGAGGCTAGTCCGAGCCATTCAGAATAGAAATTATCTTGGAAAAACATTGCCGGTATCGATTTATCGTGACTTGCAAATTGAGACCATTTCCAATTGATTCTGATGGCTTAGTCCCAAAATGCAGTGAATCGTGTTTGGTGAAGGAACTCAATATAAGAGCTTCTTTCCATCCTTTTTATTGTTGTTTTGTTGGACGTTTTCGTTGCTTAGTTTTGATGAATGCATTTTCATGCCGTTTTCGATGATTGATTTTGCTGTTCGCTTCTATCAAATTTTGCATTCATTCTGAATCTTGAGAGAAGGAGAATGAAGTATGCTGATAGAGTGTAGGTGCAATTTCAGGTAGACACATAGGCGATACATGATTGTTGCGTAAAGCTCCTCTCTCTCGGAAAAATTTATTTTGATGAATGACTTTATCTTCACACCTTCACAAAAGATTTTTTGTCTATTTCATTTGTTGCGTCCCTACGATCAATGATACCGTAACAACAAAGATAAGTTAAAAAGAGATGAATTACATGTTAGAATCATAGAAATGTTGCTATACTTGTTTAAGATGAATGATTACATGTTCATTTATTGTATGCTGCAGAAAAAAGAAGAATATAGAAAACCTTATATGGTTTCTAAATGATTGATATAAAAGAAAGGAAGAATAGAGCTATGACTCTATGGCTTGAAAGAAACAAAGAGAGAAAATTATACTTGTTGCTCAATTGTTGTATAGTAGTATTTTATCTGATAGAGAGGCATGATTCGGTCTAGGATAACTTGTGCATAAGGTAATAGTCTCTCAACTGATTCCTGGAACATTGGGAGTCGTGTTGGCCAAGGAGAGATTGTGGCACCCTATGGCTTGTACGTTCTTGCGATGGGGGGGGGGGGGGGGTTGTCTTGTCTATCAATGAGATGAGCTTAAATGTCCTAATTGCTAATCATGAGAAGTCGTTCATGGACCATCATGTAGTTAGGCTGCATGCACATGATAAGATTTATTGCAAGCCTAGCAACGAACAATTTTTTTTATATATGTATATGTAAATTGTTATAATCCTTGTTTGTTGCGGGAATAGCTTATTGTGGGTAAGAATCACTGCATAAGTGGCATTTCTGTTGTTTATGTTTCTTATTATGAATTGTTACAAAAAAACTATACAAGTAGAAATATCACTTAATGATAGTTGCTATTTTCACATGTTTATTGTGTTGATTTTTGGTGACTTGTTAATTTGCTGCTCACCAGTACACGGCAATATACTGACCCACGTCTCCACAAGTAGCGAGAGATCAGGAGGGTATTCAGAGGCGCTAAAAGTTTGCCCAATCTAGTGGAATCATATTCAACGCTTCGTACTTTCTGGTTCAAGTTTAGCAGTTTTCTTTGAAGGTGTTTTATCTTTTAAAGGTGTTTTGTCTTTTGTTTTAGTAAAGGAATATGATGTACGAGCATTGTGACTGGTTTTAGTTTTAAAAGAGATGTAAGCCAAGTATGACATTTTGTATTGGCCAGCAAGAGTATTTTGTAATCCCGTTTCAAGTTATCAATAAAAGCATTGTTCTAAGAGACGGCCTAGGCGGCGCCTGGTACCCGCCTACCCGCCTAGTCCTCGTCGAAGTCCGACTATGCATATTTTAGGATTTTATGGATTTTTTTTTTTTTGCAATTTTCAGTAGATTTTTTTATTTTTTTTGAACCGCCTAGATCTAGGGGGGTAGGCGCTAGGCGGTGGGTGTCCGCCCGACTAGCGCCTAATGCTTTTCACAACCTTGAATAAAAGAAGTTATTTTGTTCATGTCTCCGTATTTATTATTTGGTTTTCTGCATTAATGTTTTGCTTTTTTTATCCTATCAGTCTAATTTGTTATTGTGCAAGATCGTGTCATGTATAAGCACACCTTAGGCTTGTACAGTATCACGTCCGGTGATGACTTTACGATCCTCCACGATCGGGACATAACAAAGTGGTATTAGAGCCAGTTTTACGTCCTTAGATTTCTTCCAATTGTTTTCAAAATTATGTATCTTGTTGATTTTAAAAATCACAATATTTTAGTTTATGAAAAAACAATGTCCCATATAGTAAGTCCATAATATGTTATAAGATTAATGAAAGCTACTCTTTTTTGTCTTCGCGAGCATCAGACTCGACCGACCCGATAGAAAAGATGATGGCCATGTTGGAGGCCCAATGAAAGCAGTACGAAGCCCAGCAGCGACATGCTAAGACTCGGAGCATGGTGCAACGAAAATAACTCGATTTATTGACACAACTGGCATCTACGCTAGCGGCTAACAGTAGTGCCTTTGCGACAGTTGCGACAACGACTTGAGAAATTAGGCTAGTAGAAGCTGACAAACCTCAGCAGGCGAACAAGAAGTCTGCATTTCAAGCTTTATAATTCATGAAGATGAACTCCCTCAGAGTTCGAGGGAAGAACGACACTAGATAAAGTAATGGGTTGGATCGCAAAGATGAATGACTTGTTTGCGTTTGTTGGAATTCTAAGTTCCAAGAAAGTGGCCTGTGAAACCATACAACTACATTTGCGAGCACACGATTGGTGGGAGGCCAAGAAGCAGGATCTCGATACCAGAAATCCAGACAGGAGAATTACTTGGAAAATGTTTAAGCAAGTATTTCTAGAGTAATATCTTCTCCCAGCCATCCGTCAGAAAAAAAGGAAGATAAGTTTATTGGGCTTACGCAAGGGAGCATGTCCGTTGAATACTATGAGTCCGAATTCTCTAAACTTGCTAAGTTTGATGGTTCCATTATACCAAACGAGAAGGCCAGGATGCACATATTTGTGAAAGGGTTAAATGATGATATATGAAGGGATGTTATGAACCGGGAATACGAGTCATATATCAAGTCTTTTGAAATAGCAGTGGAAATAGAGGAATTCAGCCTACGAAGTGGTCCAGTGAAAGTACAAGATAGTCGCAACCCTCCTATAAAAAGATACCACAAAGAAAAAGAAAGACCGAAGGAGAACACTACCATGGAGTGGAGTGCAGCTTCTGCGGTAAACGGGGACACACAAAGGAAGTCTGTTAAAGTGTTTCAACTGCGGTCAGCAGGACTATATTTCTAGAATTTGTAAGAATAAGAAACGTGTCGCTGAACCGAAATGATAATGTAGAACGTGGACAGAATCTAAACTAAGCACCGCTCCAGACAATCGGCGAGATGATCAGCAGAGAAGGCCCTGAGTTGATAATATGATCCAAATTAAGCACAAGACTACCAACGATGTTAGTAAGTCTTTTTACTTAAGTTCCGAGGACGTAACTGTTTCTACTGGGTTAATATGTAGTGCTCTGCTTCTGGCGGTGCGTTGACTGGAGGCTAGATCGAGCAAGTCAAAATAGAAATCATCTTAGAAAAATCTTACCGGTATCGATTGATCGGAACTTACAAATTGAGACCATTTCCAATTGATGGATTGGCTTTAATGGCTTAGTCCCAAATGCAGTGAATCGTGTCTATATAAGAGCTTCTTCCCATTCTTTTAATTGTTGTTTTATTGGACGTTTTAGCTACTTAGTTTTGATGAATGTGTTCTTATGTCATTTTCGATGATTGATTTTATTGTTCGTTTTTATTGAATTTCGCATTCATTTTGAATCTTGAGAGGAGAATGAAATATGCTGGTAGAATGAAATATGCTGGTAGAATGTTGATGCAATTTCAGATGGACGGACAGGAGATACGTGATCATTGCGTAAAGCTCCTCTTTCTCTCGGATAGATTCATTTTGGTGAGTGGCTTTGACTTGACGATCATTTATCTTCACGTCTTAACAAAATGATCTCTTATCTATTTTATTTGTCGCGTCCCTATAATCAATGATACTGTAACAACAAGATAAGTTAAAAGAGATGAATTATATGTTGGAATCATATAACTGTTGGTATACTTGTGCAAGATGAATGATTACATGTTCCTTTATTGTATGCTCCACAAAGAGAAGTATATAGAAAAACTCATATGGTTTGTAAATGTTCGATATGAAAGAAAGGAAGAATAGAGCTACGACTCCGTGGCTTAAAAGAAAAGAAGAGAGAGAAATGTATACTTGTTCAACTGTTGCATAGTAATATTTTATCCGATTGAGAGGCATATCATGTATCGGTCTATTACAACTTGTGCATAAGGTAATAATCTTTCAACCGATTCTTGGAACAATGGGAGTTATGTTGGCCAAGGGGAGATTGTGGCACCTTATGGCTTACATGTTCTCGACCTGGGGTGTCTTGTCTATCAATGAGATGAGCTTGTACGTCCCAACTGCTAATCATGGAAAGTCGTCCATAGACCATAATGTAGTTAGATCGCATGCACATGATAATATTTATTGTAAGCCTAATAATTGATGCAGAGACGAACATGCAATTTTATATATGTATATGCAAATTGTTCTAATCCTTGTCTGTTGCAGGGATAGACAGTCGGACGTGAATAAGAAACACTGCATAAGTGATATTTCTATTGTTTATGTTTATTATTATGAATTGTTAAAAAGAACCTAGACAAGTAGAAAGATCACTTAATAATAGTTGCTAGCTTCACATGTTTACTGTGTTGATTTTAGGTGAGTTGGGTTAATTCGTTGCTCACCAGTACACGACAATGTACTGACCCACGTCTCCACAGGTAGCGAGAGATCACGAGGGTATTCAAAGCCGCTAGAAGCTCGTCCAATCTAGTAGAATCTTGTTCAACAACTCGAAGTTTCCAGTTCATGTTTAGCAGTTTTCTTTTACGATGTTTTATCTTTTGTTTTAGTAAAGGAATATAATATATGAGCATTGTGGCTATTTTCAGTGTCAAAAGAGATGTAAGCCGTCATTTTGTATTGGCCAGCAATAGTATTTTGTAATCCCGTTTCAAGTTATCAATAAAAGAAGTTTTTTTGTTACCGTCTCAATATTTTATTATTTGGTTGTCTGCATTAAAGTTTCGATGTTTAGTTATCCTATTAGTCTAATTTGTTATTGTGCATATCGTGCCTTATACAAGTGTAACTTCGGCTTGTACGACATCACATCCGGTGGCGACTTTACGATCCTCCGACATTAGGGTGTGACACTTCCCCCTTGTCCTCCTAGGGTCATTCACCTCGAGGATTCAGCAAGAGTTATTTACACAACTCAAATCTTCCATGACCTCCCTCTTTTTTTAGATGCATCAATTCCAACCTCAGAAATTCCTCAATAAGCTCCCCACCCTAAATCCCAAGATCTATTAACCTTTCGAGTCTCACCAATTCCCTAAAACAACCCTTCTTCTGAATGACAGCCTCGCCTACTCCCATTCCTTCAATTCCTTCCCCTAAGAAGCTTCCAATTACATACCCAAGGTAGGACCTCCATTTCAGACCTTTCTAGGTTCATTTCCTAATAAAAACTCCAGCTCCCTCCATTAGAGACGACACCTCCTTATTTAGGTGAACTTTAGAAGCTAAAAGAGATGAATTACAGGTTTATCATGACATGACAGAAGTTTGGCGCTTATATATCTATAATATATTAATGGTTAAAAAAGTGCAAACCATAAAAAGTCTTAGTAAGTTCTTGTTCAGGAACAAGATAACCATACCTCCAATGCAGAAGCTACACGCAAGATGCTAGCCTCACCCCAAGGCCGGCCTATTAGCTGTAAGCCTATAGGAAGTCCTTCTTTATCATGACCAATCTGTATGTTGACAGATGCAAACATCAACTGAGGAATGTGTAACTATTTATGCATATTTGCGTGCACAGTTGCAGAGGGAAAAACTATTGAAATAAAATATACTAGCTCATAATTTTAAGTTCTTGTCGGTCATATAGGCCATGCTTATTGCAACATCCTAGTTAAAAAAAAATCTCAAGTTTATCTCACATCATTGGTTCATAAAATTAGTAAATGTGTTGCTCATGTTTGAGCATATCCTGAAAATTTTCAGAGAAAAGCAGCTACAGAAATACATGATATGATGAGAAAAACATGCAAATGACTGATAAGAGCTTATGCGGACCATTTCTCTCCACAATGCTTAACATTTATTTTTGGTTAAGAATATGGAAATATAACAAATAGAAATATAAAAAGAAACTTCCAACTTACAGGAACAGAAATAGCTGGGAGACCAAGGAGATTTCCTGCTACTACAAATTGCATGAGGTTGGCTGCAATCACGAATTCAACTTAGTGCATGTAGAAGTGTATATAATCAGCTTTGAAAATCAACTAAAGGCAAAAGAATCCAGGATGGAAATAGAAGCATGAAAAGGCATAAAAACACATCTATTTATTTTTCAAAGAGCAGAAATGAGGTTTAAGTCCTCATCTTTATAAATGCGAGTCACATTTTTAACTATGAATATACAAAAGACAAACAGGAATAAGAATTACTTGAAACTCAACAAGCAACTATATGCATCCTATCCAATTACCGGTACTCATTAAAAGCAAGACTCTCCAAATAAGTACTTTAGGAGTTAAATTGATGTTACATTTGTCGTTTAATTTGGTACTCAGGCCAAGGTTTGTTATTGCTTAATTCGATTAAAAGAATATGGACGTTCCAGTGCATAAGGCTCCCACTTATCAGGATCTTGGGAGGATCAAGTTCCCTTTTAGTCCCAATAGCATTATAAGCTCACATAGCACTATGAAAGCACTTCTCCACCATGATCATCCTCTTTCAATTCTATGAACTGCTTCAATTTGACCATCATGGTTAATGGTTGATCCTAGGTAACAAACAGGCACTGTTATCTACCATCAATATGAACTAATTTCTCTGGACTGCCAGGCATCTGTATACCAACAATGTGAACTAATTTCTTCTCATAGTTCATAAAGTTGCACTGCATATACTCAGCTAATTCTAAACTCTTTAGTTCCTAAAACTACACACACATCTTAGGAATTTATCCTTCTCTAGTCTTATCAAGTAGCACACTATCATAAACAAATATCGTACACTATAGAAACTGATACCAACTATTGTAGGATGCTCGTCGATAAGTATGCAAATAAGTAAAGACTCGACACTGGATCAATATCTACTCCAGTTGTTTTCACACTAGCTAGTCTTGTTATAAATGCCATTCATCACCTTAACCTAAGTTCTAGGAACTTGTTCTTCCCAGAACCCGGTCATAAATCTTTCTAAATTGATTAAGGCCATATGTATGACTCTCTTCTTCTATTTAGATCATATTGTCCAAAAAATATGCCAAAGGAGCCATGCCAGGGTGGTCGAAAGCCCCTTTGCGATAGGAAAGACGAGTTTAAAACTTGCGGATCGGATATATCAGCCGTCATGATATCTTAGAAAAAAGTCAATAGCTTCCATGGCAGACCGCCTTTGCATACAGCCAAATCAATTCTCAGAAACAATGAGCTACTTTCTTATACTTTGTCCAGTTAACTCTCACCCAAGTCTCATTGCATGGATCATAAGTTTAATCCATCTTGTATGTTTATCTTTTATTTTGTAAGCACATACCAAGTGTTCCAGTCATCAGACAACTTCATAGTCTTGAGTATGATTAGATGTGTTAGTAACACACACTAATCCTTCCCCACACTAATCCTACCCCACACTAACCCTTCGTCTACCAAATACTTCAAAATTCAAATAAGAGTATCAAGTCATGCAACTTTTCTTGATGTAATTTTCCTTGGACCATCTTTTAATTTTAGAGATCATAATTCTATGGCAATAATGTAAGCCCACTTTCCCCGTATTCGAATATATACTAGTATTTTCTACTATTGTGATGTAATGATAATCTAGAGTATTTCACATTAGGAACACTTAGCGTGATTGAGATCTAAAGTGACTACACTATACATGGTGAGTAAGTAACAACCTAGGTCACCCAACATTTGAACATTAGAAACATGACTAACTAGGACAAATAATGTGTTAACACCAACCCATAACATGTTGGTATCACCAGTGACCAAATCAACCAGACCTATGACTAATAGAACGCATTAGGACCCTTGATCAGACTTGGACCCTCACCCGATTGTTCCCGATCGAAATATCCGATCGGCTAACCGATTGATTTCCCAACCAAAGTAGAAATTGTCATGTCAGTAATCATTGGTCTCATTGACCGTGCCACTCATTGCTTAGACCTTTTGGATTTCGGGGTGAATCAGCTAGTGGGTATTCATTGAAGGGGAAATGCGACATCTATCACTGGGCTGGTGAGGAGAATAAAATCCCCTTTTTTCTTCTCATTCATTCCTTCCTCTTCTAGCTCTCTAATTCTCTTCACATTCTCCCTTCATGGATCAATTGTTGCATTGGGAGGTGTGCCAAAGAGGGAGTCATAAGTAGAGGACATCAAAGAGGGGATCTTGGAGCTGAGCCTTTAGCCTAGGCTCTTGAGTACTACGCCATCACCCAAAGACATGTATCACTTGCAAGCTTAACCCATAGATCTAGGTTTAATAACAAACCCACATGTATGCTAATGATTTTGATCTTACTTTATATAATTATCATGATAAATGTCTCAAAAATCAAAGTATCATTGCTTCCTGCCCTATTTCTTCAATAAATGACATCATAGCATAATTTCACATACCCGCTAGTAGATCTACAGTTCCATTATGTTTAATCCATGTTAAATTGTCTCTACATGCTTTGGAATGTGTAAAAATAAGACTGGAATCATATAAAATCGACTTGAAGTGGGAAACGACAGGTTGTCTGTCATGTATTACCGAGCATGCTCTCTGGCAGCGTGTCAGTTTAATAGTTTTGTGTTCGATCCTCATTGTGTTCATTTCTAACTTGTTACATAGCCCCCGTTTGATGTATTTAGCGTGCTGGGACGATCATATCTAAGGCTTCATGATGTTTAGTTATATCTTGATATCTTAACATGCTTGAGCATGACATACGACATGAATACGCCTTGGTCCATGTATCAAAGTATAGCTAGGCTTGAGAATGTATACCGATCATGTTATTGAACTCGATTAGATTAGAATGCAATGAACAGAGAATGGCATAATAGAGTTAGGGTTTGATAACAAGGACGGATAAGAGTGCACGATGTGTTGTCTGTTGGTTAGCCGATTTGGAGAAAAAGCATGTCTCACTCTTGCATGTGTCTCATGTTCACGCATGCTTGTATGTGACACATCGTGATAGCGGAACGGACTTACCTTCGTGCCTGGCAATGGCCAAGTCGATCGGTGATGACGATAACTGGAGCATTGTTGCTTGGTGAGAGCGAAGCGATGCCGCAAAAACTCAAACAGATGGCCTGGTGAGGGGTCCGCACGAAGGTTGCTTGAAAACCTCAAGCGAGGGGCTCGAAAATCCACGGAATAGTCGAGTCCATGAACCAAGAAAAGCAGAAAACAATCTCAGAACTCAAAATAAAATTTTATTGATTAAAAAGTTGTTATCCAACTGGATACAAAATGTGCTTATTTATAGGACTTTTATAATAAATTCTAATCCTAATCAAACATTGTAAAAATTAAAGATAAAATATATCCTAATAAAAAGATAAGTCAAAATAAGAGTCCTAAAAGAAATAGGATTGTTAACAACTCTATCTTAAAAAGATAAACTTATCCTAATAGAGTCAAAATAAGAGTCCTAAAAGAAATATGATTCTTAAGAACTCTATAAAAAAGATAAAGCTAAAAAAGAAAAAGAAATACGAATCCTAGAGGGGTTAGGATTCTACGCTACATCAGTCTCCCATGCTTCAAGAGAACTTTTTTCCGAGTTCTTGTCAGAATAAAGTGATTTGTCACAAGAAAATTACTCATAAAGATCGGCTATATTGAAGGTTGGGAAGATCTGCATGTCTTTATGCATTTTGTCACTGGCATCATGATAGCACTAAAGTTGCGAATGAATTGCCGGTAAAAGTTGGCGAGGCCATAGAAGCTTTGAACTTTAGTCATTGTCTTTGGAGTAGATCAATCGCGAATTGCTCGAATCATCTCTTCATTAATACTGAGGCCATCAGCGCTAATCACAAATCCCAAGAAGATAAGTTGGTTGGTAAGAAAGTTACATTTGAGATTGACATAAAAAAAAATTTAATTCGGAGAAGATTGAGAACTTCCCTGAGGTGTTTCAGATGATCAGCTTAACTCTTGCTATAAAAAAAAATTTAGTCAAAGTAGACGACTATGAACTTTCATGTTAATGACTTCAAACCTTGATTCTTGAAGCGCGGGTAGGTGCTTGGCACATTCGAAAGTCCGAAAGGCATAAAGACCCAATCATAGAGTCCTTCTTGGGTCTTGAAAATAGTTTTAACTTCATTCGGATCCGGATCTAATGGTAGCTGATGGTGATGCAGTTGATAGCCCGACTGTCGATGCATATACGCCATGAGCCGTCTTTCTTTGGCACAATCTCATGTCCATGAGTTTTCGTCTCTAATGAGATGTTTATGTAGATAATATGCAAAGAATGAGGTGACCTTAAAGTTGCCTGAAGAAAATGCATATATGTAGAACCTTTTGCAGCATCTCGAAAATCTAGGTACCGGCGATCGAAATTAGACGATGTGTCTGATGGATTGTAAACCCCCTGATTTTTCAGGATTTTTTTAAATGGATTTTACAATTTTTCTGGAAATTTCTGAAATTTTTCTGTAATTAAAACTAAGGTATTTTAAAATTAAATAATTTTTAAATGATGTAAATTAATATTAAAATATTATGAAAATAATATTTTTGGGTGCAAAATGAAAAACTAGACATAGGATAATTTTTCGGAAATTTATTGGACCCCGGAAGCATTTTAAAGACCTAGAAACTAAGTTGTAATTAACCCTAAATAAACCCTACAATTAAACCCGGTTTATTTTAAAATAAACCAAACCAACCCGAACCGAACCATGGAGAACCAAACCGGACCGAACCCAACTCTTAACGGGTCGGGTCGGGTCGGATCCGAATTGAACCCGACCCGGACCCGTTACCCGATCGGAACCCTAACCCTAATCCCTTTCCCTTTACTGTTCCGACGCCTATTTAATCCCCTCTTCCTCCCCCGCCTCGACGCCGGAACCCTAGCCACCGTCTCCTCTGCCCAGAACCTCCCCGCAGCGCCCTGCTTCGAACTTCCCCTCCTCGCCTCCGTCTCTCTTACCCTAAACCCTCCACCGTCGAACCCCCAGCCCAGCACCACCACTACCACCGCCCTCCAGCCAGCCGCTTCCCGCCTTCCTCCTCCCTCCGTCTGAACCCCGGTCATCTTCTCCGGCGACCCCGAATCGAGATCCGCCTAGCTCCGCCGCTCGCCTCCGTCTCTCTCCCAGCCCGCTCAGCCGTCGTCCCCGACCAGCCCCCGAACTCCGCCAGCCTCCTCGACGCCTCCCCGCCTGTGCAGCAGCCAGTCCCCGCCGCCTCAACCACCCAGCCGTGCCCTAGCCGCCTCCGGCGAAGCCCCCGGCCGCCTCCGCCGTGCCCTCCGGCCGCAGCCGCCTCCGGCGACCGTCTGAACCCTAACCCTAGATAGCACAGCGCCGTGTCGCAGTGTCGTGTCGACTCGCGGACACGAGAATTCCGGTTTCCACGGAGCCCTGTTCAGCTTTTGGAGGAGTATCTGCAGAATCCGCTGATACAGGGACATCTGTTGGTATTCAAACCCCAGGCAAGTGTACCTTGCCAACATTGCAGTTCTTGTTACATATTTCCTTGATTTATTTATATCTTGTACATGCTTGACCTAGGACCGTGTGACTTACTTAGCGTCCGATTAATAGTCGGGTGCCAACACCGTACACGGAGTTGTGTAACGTCACCTAGAGATGGATATCGACACCCTTTTACATTCTCGTACTTGTCTTATCAAGTACATCATAACCCAGGACACTTGACACTATTCATGAAACAGAATCTTCCTGAGATATTCATGGTGATTCTGTATAGGATACAAGTTACATGACATAGACATTATATTCTTAGATCTTATTATGACTTGGTGTATTAGTTTTGATCTTGCGTGTCATGGACATAAGACGTGTGATTACATTGGGTGGGAAGAGACACACAGGCTACAGGCTGATTTCATATATATACTGCATAGTAAATTACATAGTAAAATACATAGTAACTCTGCTACAGGCTCCCAGACACAGAGCTTGTAGTGGTCTCAGCCTGAGTTTTAGTGATGCTCTCAACTTGCATATCACATAGATGGTTATATAGTTCACCCCATATTGTTTCATTTATTGCTGCACTGCATTTATTTTGGCATGAGTTATTTTGTACCTTGCTATGTCCCCTGAAGACCTGGATCCGGATTATGTCCCCAGGATTAGCAGACGAGATCTATCCCGAGGTTTACGGGACAGCAGCAGAAGCAGGAGCAGGAGTTGATACAGGAGCTGTACCGATTCCCGAGGACGAGGTGATGGCTGAGGATTTCTCCTGAGTATATGCACATTCTATACTCAGTTATTTCTATTGTTAGACTCTTTATTTCCAGTTTATTGAGTTGATGTATCAAACTCATTATCTGGTTGTTCCCCGAGACTTGGTATTTCTTTATATTCTGATATTTTGTATTCATTTCTGTGGATGAGATTAGTAGACCCTTATTGTTGTACTACAGCTTAAGTACATCCTGATGGGTCCATTAAATTGGATTTGTCCATCGGTTTGTGCTGCTGGCCATTGCCACGTGTCTAGTCCCTCGATATTTTGGGACTGGGGCGTGACATGGATCACTGTAAGGCTTGTGATGTTTAGTTGTAACTTCCTTCGGAAGAGATGATCTAAACTTATCCATGAGATAGCTAACCCTGAACTCGTCATTCTCTTCAATTAATCCCTTTTCTTGATTAGAAACAAGCAACTTCATCTCTTCTTGACAGGTTAAAAATTTCAGGTCAGCATCTGCAATGGGTATATCCCACTTTGATATGTTCTTCTCAATTCCGTCATCTTCATAGCCAACAACGACAACTGGTGCTCCGAGGGGACAGCTGTTGTGGGCATGCTCGAGCCCCTTTTGTGGACGGTTGGTAGTAGAATGAGTGTTTCTGCCTCTTGTCTCTGCGGACGATATCTCCGTAAAATCAACCACAATGTTGTATTTAGCTCCAATAAGATTCAGTACTCTGCAGACAATGCATCAAATTTGTTTGACAAGATGTCAACGTTATCTGACAGGGCATCAACTTTACTTGACAAGATTTCAATATTGCTTAGCAAGACATCAAACTTCTTGCGCGTGACGGATTTCACCATTGTTGTTTTGAAAAAGAAAGATCCCCAAAGGTTTTAGAATCCTGGATCTGTGTTGCTCTGATACCACTTGACGCAACGTGATACCTGAACGGGCTTATCTTCGTGTCTGGCAATGGCCAAGTCGATCAGTGATAATGATAACTGGACCATCGTTGCTTAGTGAGAGCGAAACGGTGTCGCAAAAACTCCGACAGATGGCCTGGTGAAGGGTCCGTACGAAGATTGTTTGAAAACCTCAAGCGAGGGGCTTTTGAATCCATAAAACAGTTGAGTCCACGACCAAGAAAAGCAGAGAACAATCTCAAAACTCGAAGAATAATTTTATTGATTAAAAAGTTGTTATCCAACTGGATACAAAATATGCATATTTATATAATTTTTATAATAAATCACAATCCTAATCAAACATTGTAAAAATTAAAGATAAAACCTATCCTAATAAAAAGATAGAGTCAAAATAAGAGTCATAAAAGAAATATGATTCTTAACAACTCTATCATAAAAAGATAAAAGCCTATCCTAATAGAGTCAAAATAAGAGTCCTAAAAGAAATATGATTCTTAAGAACTATATAAAAAGATAAAGCTAAAAAAGAAAAAAAATAGAAATAGGAATCCTAGAGGGGTTAGGATTCTACGCTACATCAGTATGTTTCTTCCTTTTTGTACAATAGCATAGCTAGTAACTTGACATGTACATCCTATGTTTGTGTGCATGATCGACATTGCTTAACATGATTCAAGTGTCAAAATATCAGTATCATAACTACAACGAGTGTCAACTATCATAACTAACATAGTTAATGAAAAGAAAAAGAAAATATAGGATGTGGAAAACTGTGGCATGATATAATCATATAAGTATAGAACAAGGAACAAGTATAGAACACCTGCAACCGAGCAGTCGCAGTTGTAGGTTCCTTCCTATAATTATCTTTTATTTATCGGATTTTACATTTCGGCAGTCAGTCTTGCGTATGAGTTAGAGACTTGTTCTACGCTTACTATTTACTTTTCAGTGATATATTTTTTGGTAAGTCCAAGTATCATTTTGTATCAGGCTTATTCCAAGAAATGTATGGTGTGTGCTTGCAGACAGGGCCGTCCCTAGGGCAAGCCCAACAAGCCAGTGGACTTGGGAACCCCCTTTGAATAGGGCAACCAAATCGGTCCAAAAATTCCCAAAAAAATTTGTTTGCAGACCCGTGCGTGGCTGAGCAGCTCCTTCGCAGAAGGAAAGGAAAAGAAAAGAAACGAAAATGAATGAAAAGGAAAGGAACGGAAAGGAAAAGTTCATTCCTTTGCTTGCTGAAGAAAGGAAAGAAAATGATCCTTGGCTTGCTGAAGAAATGAGAAAGGAAATGATCCTTTGTTGAAGAAAGGAAAGGAATCCCATTCCCACTTCTCTAGTTCTCCTCTTCTTCTTCTTCTTCCTTCTTCTTCTTCTTCTTCTTTTTCTCGGATCTGGAGGCTCATTGGCTCAGGTATGTGTGTTCTCTTCTCCTTTGTTTCTTGAATTCCATTACAATTTGCTTGATTTGTGAAACTTGATCCATAGTAGTGAATCTGGTGATTAAACTGCCCCCATGTCAGTTTAAATTAAACTTGATCCATGGTCTTTTAGGATTTTTAACCTCCAAAATTGTTCTTAACTGCTTGTCTGCTTCCAAACCCTCTAATTTTTAGGGTTTTTTTATGTTGACCTAACCCTGAGGCTAAGTTACGATGTGATGGTGGGTCTTTGAACACGACATGTTGTCCATTGAAATTAGGATTTTCGACTTTTATTTTCACTGGACTTGAGTTGTTGTATTTCAATATTCATATATAATCGTGCTGGACACGTATTACATTCGGCACGGAGGCTTCGAGATACACCGAGATACTCAAAAATTGCTATTGTGTCCGCATCGCCGTGTCTTGTCATATGACTCATATCCATGATCCGCGCGCATTAAGAACAATTTTGGAGGGTCATGTTGCTTCCATCAAACCTGATCCAGATATAAAAAAAAAATTGGAACCTAGTTAATTAGTTAATTAAACTCCAAATATTAATTTACATAGCAAGCAATGGTTAATTGGTTTTTACTTGTTAGTATGATCTAAATTTATGTTATACTTGATTTGTATTATTGCGTATAGGTACCAATACCATGACAAAAAATGAAGATAAGGATCGAGTGAGATTTCGACAACAAAATTCCGGAGCTTATAATAGAAGGGTCAAGCAATGTAAAGATGCAATTATGCAATTACAAAATCACTGACGGGCTCAATTTCCAAGTTGTTTAATGCAAGAGCTCAAAATTCTTAACCTTTGAGTCTAGTTGAAGAAGCTAATAATGAAAGTACGGACGATATCCTTGAAGAGCCTATCAATGAAGGTGATGATGTTGCAAATAATGAAGATGCTAATGAAGAAGCTAGTGGTGAAGATGCTAATGAAAAAACTAGTGATTGAAGAATTTGCTTCAAAAAATGCAAGTAGAAGCATTTTTCTTTGAACCAGATTGTACTAGTTTATAAAGACCGGACTTACTTTTTTGTTGTTAATTTTGTAATCAAGATTTTATGGTATAGTTCAAGCTAAAAGCAAAATGTAATCTTGATTTTATCAATTTGTATCCCTTGTATCTTATTGGTCTTTAGAAAAGCTGAAAGGTGATCTCAGTTATGTAATCTTGATTTTGAACAATGTAATCTTGATTTTATAATCAAGATTTTATGACATCTGAGAGAGTTTCAGATATCTGTTACTTTACATGCATGGGGGTAACTAAGCATAGGGAGTTTCAGAGTTTCAGATTTTATGATATCTGAAAGAGTTTCAGATCTGTTATAGTTCAAACTATATCTGTTATAGTTCAAACTATATCTGTTAGCAAATATTGAAGTATATTGAACCATGAGCAACTATTGAAGTATATTGCATTGAAACTATATCTGTTAGTTCAAACTATATCTGCTTGCATATTTTTTCACATAATAAATCATATGGTCATATACACCTATACCTCCAAATTCATTTGGTTTGGTATGGTTGGTGCCAAACTAAATCAATGAGAAGAAAGGGAAGCAATGCAATCCAACAGAGACCATCACAGTTACTAAAGTCGTCATTCTATATGCAGTAGCAGATTTCTTTTACATATGTATTAATGGTAATTACAATATATTGTAAATATAAACATCAAACAGAACATACTTTCTGGTATCTTGATTCATGGCTGTTCATTCTTTTTTTGTGGTCATTATATGTTATATTCTGTAGCAATGTTTCTATATATACCTTATTAACATTGATACTATTTTTGTAGTTTCTCTGGGGACTGGTCACACGAGATATTTAAGCTCTGTAGATGCTTGTAAGCTTCCTGGTATGTTTTGCTCTTTTTCTTACTTGTAAATTTTTTGGATTGAATATGTTGTGAACATCATAAATTGGACTCATATTTGCAGCAGCATGGGGACATTCCTTGACTGCTTCCTTTAATATCTTCATTATTAAGTTAGCAGACACATGGTAGTTCTAAAGATTGAAAGGAACCCAGGCCAATTGGCATCTACATTACTTCAAAGTAACAAAAATATGACTTTTTTGTGAAATAGGACTGTCTTTGACCTATGCAGATGACGTCCCAAAACATTAAAAAAAAAATGTCCCACAAGAGGTCGGATCAAGGGCAACCAAAAATAGCTCCGGCTTAGGCAACCCAACCTCCCGGGCCGGCCCTGCCTGCAGACACTATATTATGTCATCTTATTGTCTTTACTTTCTTGTTGGGTTGAGATATAGAATTAATAGGTCAACCATAGGGTTGCATGCATAGAAGACACTAGATCATAATACAACTTAGATCATATCACGGTGGAAGGGCGTCCATGTGATGTATAATTTGACGTTGTTACACGCCTGACATCCGTATTCTAGGAGCGGGACGTACAAATAACAATGGTTTCCAACATGGACAGAATCATTGTTTTCTATATTTGATTATCCTAAAATGGTTCTCACTAAACAGGTTTTGATATTAAAAGATATTAACAAAGATACATGCTACTTCGTAGGACTAACATTTTGAAACTTTCAAGTGGAAATGTACCCCTTATTGACTCGTGAGTCTATGCCTATGTGTAGAATGGGAATAATCGGATATTATTATTGATGAGAAGACTACATAAATATAGGAGAGGCTAACCCCTCTCACTATTGTTCCATCCGATGTGCGACTAAAGACCAATACTACTAATACTAATACTAATACTTAACAACTATGATTCCTAATTTGATTCATGCCTAATCCATAAATCAGCTTGACAATTAACCTGTTAAAATGTGTGTTTATGTCCTGATATTTCAACGAAGGAACCATTTTTATAAACATATTTTTTAGTTTTTTTACTAAAAAGTAAATACTACCAAATACATGTTATAAGTTTAGTTCCTGACTGCATAAATCAGAGCAGAATTAACCTGTTAACATGTGTGTTTATTCCCTGACATTTCAACAAAGCAACTATTTTCAGGAACATATTTTTTTAACTTTTATCAAAAATAAATAAATATATAAATATAAATAAATAAATATATATATATATATATATATATATATATATATATATACGTCATATTTTTAATTCCTGATTGGATTCATCCCTAATGCATATAAGAATTAAGAACAGAACTATCAGTTGGCATGCTCATTTAGGTTCTTTTGATATTTCAACAGAGGAAGTATTTTTAGAAAGTCATTTTTATTAAAGATTAAATATTTTACGTCTCATATGTCCTGTCAGCCATTGCTTGCTTTTCGGGTCCCCATTAACAACAGAAAGTCCAAATATTGGGTTTTTTTGGATTAAAAAAATCCCCCGAATTTGCTCCAGAAAGTGCAAAATCTGGAGGTATGGAAAAATTTCTGGAGATTTATAGTTTGGATGAAATTTTCGGAATCCTCGATCAGGATATAAATCCTCCGGTTGTGGTTAGTTCCAGTAAATCAAATAAAGAACACCTACTTTACTTTTCTGGGAATGTTTGGAGCGGGATGTAACTCTTCTCTCTCCCCCTCACTTGTGCTTTCCATCTAACCCAACCAACCCAACTAAAATTACTTTTTGATAAATACTGAGAATCCTTCACCATCCAAACACCATCTGGAATATAAACCCAGGATTTTCCACACCTTGGGATTTCACCCAGATGCTCGAGAAAAATATCCCTAACAAAATCCTCGGAAAAGTTTTCCCTTTCATCCAAACATGACCTTAATATATGAAGGGCCTCTCTCATACTCAAAAGAGCCTTGTTGGGAGAATTGTAACTATGTGACCCTATTCTACAATGCCATCTGAGGTAGGTAGTATAGGCCGTTTCTATTTTTATAATGCCATTTGAGGTACTTAGAGTAAGCAGTTTCTATTTTTTATTTGGAAGATATAGTTCTTGCTTAAGTCTCTGAAGTTGCACCAAAACTGAAGAGTGGTCCTAAGGGTTGAGGGTTATATATTTGAATTATTTTAATATGCCTCCACAGGTCGACGCCCCACTTTTGGGCAGAGATATATAACCCTCAGTCCTCACTATCTTAGTCATATTCAAAGGTTTCTTTTCTATTTTTTATTACTTCGATTCTAATTGTTATATATATATATATATATATATATATATATATAACAATTAGAATCGAAGTAATAAAAAATAGAAAAGAAACCCTTGAATATGACTAAGATATCTATCAGGCCAGTGTCATATGTGTTGATGTATAACAATATCAACTCAATACTGAACACAATTAACCCGCCTTGAGAAAGTAACAAACCTGTCCTTTGGAGAAAGTAAGCATTTAAATCTACATCATAGCGGTCCATTCTACATACCTGGAAGGAGTTGTCTCTTACACAAATGAAAATCAAGATGAATCATAATGAGTGATACCTCAAATTTTGGTTCATAAACCCAGTCACGATTCTAATATATTAGGTAATAGGTTTGCGCTTTTTACAAGTAGTATTTTTGGTGTATTGATTCATGAGCCTCTTCTTTGTAGCTTAAAAGAACATTCTCTTATTTCCATGCATAGTTAGAAATATATCAGCAAAGAGCATGAGAAGTATGCCTGCAATATTCTTGCAGAGTTATAATTCTAATGATCCATATTTCATCCTTACATCAAGCCTACAGAAACAAAGACATTATCCCAAAGTTCTGAGGTAGGTTCCTCCCTCCATTGATCTTGAAAAAAATAAAATGTTTTTTTAATATCATCGATATCATGTTGGTGTCAGCTTTCTCATCTTGTTCTGGGTTTTCTTTCCATTTTCACTAATGCAATAATTTTTTTGTAGTAACCTACAGTAGTGAGAATTCATAAACACATTTACTCTTAGAAGTGCACTAGTTTAGTTAAGCAAGGACAGATCTCAATATAATGAAAAACTGCAACAGTTCTGAAAAAGAACGGATTCATTTTTTTCTCAAACAGGAAAAAAACGAAAAGAAAATAAAGGGCTCAAGCAGCAAGAGCAGTGATGCACTTACTTGCCACCTCATAGTTGGACTCTCCAAATTTGAGTGAACTTGATGGTATTTTTGGGGCAGTCATGCTGTCAAGTATGACATTAATATTTTTTAGTTATATAAGGAGGAAGTCTTGTAATAAACATGTGTAGCTGATACAAGTCTTCCACAGAAAAAGTAATATTGCACCGAACAATTAATAAAACACTATTTATAATGCATGAATATTGAGTTGTACCTCAAGTACAAGTAAAATAACTTGGTGGATCCGATGGCATTATGGATCAGAACAAATCCAACCAGGAGTAAAACTATCACAGAGAAAACTGTTTTCCCTAAGTTTCTACAAATCGTTACACTTACAAAACAATGTTTACTATTCGATCAGCATTCATATGTCATCCAGTTGAAAACATTGATGTTACTTCATATTTCACTAAAAAACCAAGTACTTTTCCATTTGGATCTTTGTTCAATAGTGTGACATAATGTGATGCATGAATCTCCTACACTCCTTTTCCATTTGTCATCCAGTTCAAAACGTTGAAGTTACTTCAAATTTCACTAACAAACCGCGTATCCCTTTTTCCTTTGGATATTTGTTCAATAGTGTAACACAACACAATATGATGCATGAATCTCCTCCATCAAATCTAATCAACTTCCATCTATATTTAGGCTCTTTCTTAGTCAAGGGTTCAATGGAGGGGTGCATCATTCATGCATGAGCTCAATTGTGACTCTGACCAGCAAGGCAGGTTAATCCAAGTAGATGGCAAGTCTCTCGTAGACATATTCCTAAGCTAGTAACTTGGAAGCTCTACTAAAAAGATCGAGCCACTTTGTTGAAAGCGTGAGAATCTGGCCAAGCCTTCTCAATTATCTGTACCCATATTATTTTGAAAATTAGATCTATAAGATTGGTGCAAGACTAACTCGCGATCATATAAAAATGGGTTTAACCTCCCACCCCTACCGCAATCATCACATCAGCCCATGCATGTGTGGCTATGCTTGGTGAAGTCAGTACGTTAAGATTAAGCAAGTGGGTTTTCATTATATATCCGACCTATAACAGAATTAGGCCTCATTTAATGAATGAATGTTAGGAGATAGGTCATTTTTAACAAATCTAAAATGCTTGAAGTCAAGAGTGTGCCAAAACTTTTAGTCTTTATCTAAACTGCTCACTAGTGAAGAATGAAATTATAGCAGCCAAAGTGATCACTGTTAGAGACTACATTTTGGGCATGTTGAGATTACTTACATTAGGATCAAACCTCCAGACCAACTATATATATGGAGAGTTACGAAGTAGGCTATCTATCCTAGCAAATGTGGGACTAAAGACTAAAGAGCATAATGATATAAACTATACGATGACACATGACAAAACTTTTAAAACTCTCCCTCAAACTTACATTGACACATGACAAAACTTTTAAAACTCTCCCTCAAACTTACATTGTGGGACTAAAGACTAAAGTGCTTGAAGAGAGCGAAGGGCTGAGAGGAATCTGAGAAGGCTGGAGATAGCCGGTTGTTGCAAAATCAGGTGGACTTAAAGAGGAGCTTGGGGCTACCACAATCAAGGGCGAGAAAATCAAGACTTGTGGCAGCCATGGAATGCCAGATGGTCGCCTGTGGTGGTGGGTCGCCCGAGGTGGTGAGGATCAAGGTCGCCATGAAGGTAATATCTTCTGAAGCCAGTACGAATTGAGGAAGCTCAAGATCCTGTGGAAGCATGTCATTAGGTGGAAGAAGGTTGATGGTAGGAATAAGAACAATGTGGATGTTGGAGATTATTGTGACAAGGTCCAGGTTGTGAATTTTGAAGGTAAGGTCGAGAGGGGCGCCGAAGGATGATGTGGCACTGCAGGTCGGGTCTGCCACGACTGTTTTAGAGGACAGAACAGTAAAGGAGGTTGCTGGTTTTGGGATACAGGCAGAGTGGAGTTCAAATTGTCATCGAGTGGCGAAACCAGCAGGGGATGGGTAGACTGCATTCGGTTGGGGGCGGGAGACCAGATTGGGCTGCAAGAGGAACTAGAAGAGATGGCTACACTGAGAGAGAGAGAAGCACGGCCGAGGCCAGACTCATGAACAATACATGATCTTGCTGCGAAACAGACCAATGTGCATGCAGTTGGAGTACCATGTGAGAGAGATGGATCAATGTCAGGTTAGATTAGGGAAGGGCTAGCAGAAGATGCGCCCAGAGGAAGGACACTCCAGTCAGTCAAGCAAGTCGGTCAACGACCTGGAGCTTCTAGGAATCAGTCTTGTACTCAATGTTCAATGTGGAGGACTTGACATTCTACATTGAGGTGCTTTCACCCAATCATGAGTCGTTTCCACTGCCAACCATCATTATAGACTTGTAGCACCACTGGCATCCTTCCAGAGATCGTCTACTACTGTGATATCTTTGTTACCTTGAAAAAGGATCATTTTTTTACTGGTCAGGGGTTTCTAGCACCATTTGATATTGTTCCAGGTGCTTCACCAATGATACTACGTACGAATGTTCCGAAAGCATTATCTATGCCCAGTATAGGATCATCATCTACTACACTTCCAGTTGTTACAGTAGTAATCCTGTGACCACAAGTACCATGGTGGAAACTTCCCATGCTAATAAGAGTTTTTTGCATGGCCTCTTCCACCAGTACCACCACTATTACTGTAACTACTGGTATGGCCTCTTCCACCAGTATCATCGTGGAAACTTCCCACAAGTCCCCCCATTTGTTATGGCCTCTTCCACTAGTACCACCACTACTACCATGGCTATCTTGGACATATCATGGACCAGAGGTCAAGTTCACGCTAGGATACAATTGTTGCTATTGGTGATAGAGTACGACGATATTTGGTGCAATGAAGAGGACATCCAAATGCATAGAACAATTGTCATAGGCTTCCACAGATCATCAGAATATTCACAATCTGGTGAATCTTTGAAAACAAGAATAAATTATGGAGGACCAATAAACACGGGTTTAATTTTGAGAGTTGAGAATTTTGACTTTAGGTTTATCTTTTGGTGTATTTGTTTTAATTACTTATGTACATAAGTGCAAATTAGTGCACATGGTTGATTTCTAGGATTAGTTAAATTTAGTAGTTTTTATTAGGATTGATTAAATCAGAAAACATGCTAGTTGACTTTAGGATCAGTATTTCTTGGAAACCAATACTTCTATGGCTAAGTAACCTCGTGTACTTTCCACTTTTTATTCATTAAAATTTATTTGAATTATGGTTTTCATGTCTTGCTCATAGTAGACTTCTTCTTATTGTGTCGACAAAGTATCATCATCATTATCCAAGCCTTCTTCTGTCAGAATGGGTTGGCTAAAGAGCACAAGAAAGCTCCATAAAAGATTTGACAACCGTTGTGTCAAGTTCCTAACCAAGGTAGATTTGATCATGAGTGGACATGTTATAAAACCTAGGTGGCTAGTTGGCAGGTAGGTACACATACATATTGGTTTTGCAATTTAGCTCATGAAACAAATGAGCACCCTCTATGACAAGTTTTCCTAGACTATAAATAGTCTGAACGACAAGTATTACTAGACTAACTATAAATAGTCTGGACAAAGAGTGAAGGTGATACAATTTGCTATAAGGAATTGCATTCATCTCACACATTCAGCCAAAGAGTGATAAAGAACAACATTCCCGAATGGGTGCTACTAATATAATATTAGAACAATAATGACACCTAAATCACCATTTTGACACCCAAGCTAGTATTTCCTTCTTTCTTCTAAATCATCATTCTTGTGGTTATTATTTGACATACAATATTGTCATCATTGAAAAGTTATGTGGCCCGCTCATCATAACAACTAAAGCATGAGTTGCAATAATGGGGCAGTGCAGCTTTGGCCAAGAAAAGGGGAATTAAAAATACATTGGCCAAGAAAAGGGGAAGTAAGAAACACAATTTTAGCTCGTGGTTTTATAACATTAGGTTTGGTCATCTAAACTGAACCACTATGGTGTGAGTATTTTACCAAAAGTTTTCAAAACCCTCATTGTACATGTAAACTTTTCATATTTAAATGAATGCTTCCAGATGTGGCAAGAAGTATAGATATCGTGATAAAATTATCATGTACGAATCTCTGTAGCATATCAGGTTACTTATTGTTGCATGTGATGCATAAATAAATGTTACGACTACATGCAGCCATGCTTACACAGATATGTATATGGCGGTTCCTAACACATGATTCATAACTACAACAACAACAACATATTAAAACTAAAAGAACTAAACAAAGGTTTCATATTTATATGAATGTTTCCAGATGTGCAGGAAGTATAGATATAATGATCAAATCATCATAAACAAATCTTTGTAACATAACAAGTTATTTATAGTTGCATAAATAAACATGTTATGCATACATGTAGACATGCACAACTGAGGGACTAAATTAGCAGGTCAACACCAAGGAAGTAAACTTACCCTGTTGTAGGGGTTACAATTATGTCAACCTTTTTGAAAGCTTCCATGTGATAGTACATTATCCTTCTCCTGCATCACATTTTTTGAAGAAATGATGTGAGGAAGAATAGCATCAGTAAAGTAATGATTTCTATTTATAAAGGGTATTAATAATCATACAAGCAACAGTAATAACATGATACATCCTTCCTTTTCCTGAAATTGCTCAGGTAGTCTACATGAGTCCTACTCCATTCAGTTTTATTAGAGGCCGAACAATATTCAAAAAATCAGATTTGTTGGACGAGTAATCGGGAACTTAATCCGATTAATCCAGTGGGAGATATAGCAGAAACTTCAAGTGGCAACCTACATGCAGTTAATTAATTGGCTGTTTGTCATTCAATTAATAGGCAACTAGTACTGGACCGAGCACATAATGTGCTCTTGTAATATAACTTTGAGACCATCTGCTCTTATACAAGCCTAATGTCCTTCTTTACTGCCTTAACCTATGTTCCCCTTGCTCTTCCTTAGCATAATACTTTTTTCCAATTATCATTCTGTCACCTCTAATGCAGTCCATCATTCTCCATTGCATATATCCAAACCACCTCAAAGGATTTTCTCTCATCATATCCATAGGGAATCAAGTTCTAACTTCCCATAAACAAACCCATTTATTACCCTATATTTTATTATATCACCATTCATCTATCTCGGTATCTCACTCAATAACACACAGTTTTGGACTTTTTTGTTGACATTACAATTCCAATCCATAGCATGCCTAGTCTTACAGCCATGACTCTTCCTCAATTTCAATGATAGTGTAGAGTTACATAGTAATCTTGAAGAACTCCGCTTGAAGCATCCCTACTTAAATATATGATTAACATCCTCCAGAAAGGTAGAGCTACTCAAATGTTACAACAAAAAAGGATAAAAACAAAAAGGAGGGGAGTGGGGGTGGAACTATATAAGAGAGGGCAAACATGCTTTAAAATGAAAGGAACACAATCCAGGAAAATATTGTTCTCAAATGCCCAGGAGAGCAAGCATTTCTGCAAACATTCATTGACATGTAGACCAGGGGAAAACACCATCTTCATCATGCACCGCACATGGCCCACCTATCAGTGAATGTTGTGTAAACACTTGCAGGGATGACACTTGTAAAAAGTATTGTTTTACAGTCCTTATCAGAAAATATCAGAAGGCTAAGGTAACTGAAGCTGGTGAGGTAGGTTGGGTCTTGCTTGACCTGGACCTGACCCAAATGGACTTAAGTCTGTGATTTAGCCTCATATGTGGATCAGGTTCAGATAGGGTCCTTCTGCTGTCGTCTGTCAGGTTCGGGTGCAGTATGAACTATTATGTTTTCTTTCTTATGTATAACTATATTTTAAACTAACTTTTATCGGGCTAATCAGGTAAATTTGGATTTTCAAGAGTCTAGTAAAAAGATGCCAGCTCCAAACTTGACATAATTGGAGTTCCACATTTGAAAATTGGAGTCTATCCAGCAAGGATCATAATTTCAAGTATATATCAGGTTAAAAACAGGATGAGATTTAGGTCCGTCCGACCCATTTGCAACCCCACCCCTTGCACACGAAACACTCACAATAAAGGGAGAACAGGTTCAGATGAGTGAAGTTAACTCACCTAAGGCGCTGTGCAGCAACATAATCTGCTGCAGATAATGATCCAAAAATTGCCATGCTTATTCGAGTATCAAGTGCTAATTCAGAATATCTCCTACAAGGGAGAAAATTGCTACTTTAGAAAAAAGTAGTATAAGCTGAACGGTATTTAAAAAAATTGATCTCTAACAAGTTTAACTTTAAGAAAATTTACGCCTAAGGAACATCAAGTCCTACCCATCCTCGTAATAGGGGCTCAAGGAGCATAGTGTTTCAGCACCAATGGAAACAACATGGGCAGTTCGCATTTCGTCCAACTCTGGCAATACTATTTCTATTGTCTTGGAACAACAAATACATACATCAGTATCTTCATCAAAGAAACATGTGCATTGATAACCTCCTAGCAAGCAAAACATCTAGGACAAGCAACTTTTTTTTTGTGCCAAATTGTGAAAGAATGAAAACATTTGTTCATGGTGATAACCATACTTCACATCCAAAGGAATCTGATAGCAGATTAAGAGCATCCTCACACTTAGTCGAGATGTCAGTAGAGGAAACATCATTAAACCACTGCAATTTTCATTACATTGTCAATGCAAAAAGTAAATATATATATATATATATATATATATATTCTCCAGTTCAAAAGACAACATTATGCACACCTCTGTAAATTTTCCAAGCTTCATTGATCTTAAGACCTCCACATTTCCAGAGGATGATAAATTTGGCAAACAAAGTGGTGACTGCAATAAAAATTGGACGTGTAAGATAATATTTACAAAATACTTTCTAGCCAGAAAATAACAACTATACAGGGTCAAAGCAATGTGCCAAGCCAAAAGATAAAGCTTTTGCAAGACTTACGAGGCTTTGTAAGGATATAAAATATCATCTCCTGTGTACATAAGCATTTAACCTTGACGAATTCATTCCTCCATTTGGCTCTTTAAGGTCGTCTCATTGTATTAGCAAGACTATATTTATATATATATATTTTTTGAAATATTCAATCTTTGTTCCCTCTGATCTATATACCCCATCCCCCCCCCCCCCCCCCCCCCACCCCCCCCCCCCCCCCCAAAAAAAAAATAATAATAATAAAAACCACCACCACCACACCAAACCATCAAGCAGAATATTACCCATAAAATTATAATGATTTTCTCGCATCTTCTCCTCATTTGAAGCTAACCTGTCATTAACTAGTTCAGTTCTTAATGGCTTTTCTTGTATAACCAATTAATTATCTTGTTTAACATGTTTCATGATGGTCTAACACTCAGATCCATAAATTTTGTTGCCAAGTGCCAACATAATCATGTGTGTATCTATATATCTGGTGCTTATCACTCAAGTTAATTGAACTGTCCTATATCATGCATCCAGTGGAATCAAAGTGAAAAAATGGATGGTCTTCACTTATTGTAAACTCACTCACACATCAATTTTCACTTTCATTTCATTTGATGCATGGGTGTGAGCCATTTTTTTTAGACATTTATGGATGTTTATATCACTATTAATGGTGTCGATCATCGACTTGGATGTCCGAGATGGACCATTTGCTCTCTCTCTCTCTCTCTCTCTCTCTCTCTTTCTCTCTCTCTCTCTCTCTCCATTTGTCCATAAGTGTCCATCTCGGACAAATAGTTCACGATAGACACTTATATATATATATATATATATATATATATATATATATATATATATAAAGTATAAAGCCAATTTTTTGTGTTAGTTGTTTGAATATTTTTTCCATTCAACTATGTTAGGGGTCATATCCTCTATAACACTATTAAACCATATCCTACTTAAAAACTTCATTCATCATTTTTTTATGCCTATGTCTAGTCTTGACCGCTCCTTTAACTAGCTATTTTATCGCTCATCATTATCAAAGCATCTTTGCTAAACCATGGTATATACTCAATGTCACTAACGGACCCGGTTGTTCATCCGACAAGGTACCGATTCCCTAAAGGGAAGTCGAATGCTCAATGATGATAGGACTAGCCACTAAAGAAAATCTAGGTACTCATTAGAGAGGGCAAGTGAACCTAGGGTCCATACAGCGAGGGGGCGAGACACTAAAAAGAAGCCATGAGTTCATCGGCGAGGAGATAAGTCACTAATGGAAACTCGAGTTTTCATTCGACAAGGGGCAGAATCACTAAAGGGAGGTGAGGTACTCATTGACGAGGGAAAAAGTCATTAAAGAAAACTCATTTGTCAGTCAACGAGGGTCAAAGACATTGATGGTAGTTGTGAGCTCAACAGCGAGGGAACGAGACACTATAGGGAATGTAGGTGTTCATGACTTCATTCAAAGGAGGTGTTGAATGCTTAGAAGCCATGGCGGAAGCAGGGGAGACGACTAGTTAGAAGAGTTTAAAGTTGGAAGCGTTCGCTAACAATTTTTTATATTTATTAATTATTGTTATCAAATTTTATAGATATCCTAATATTTATTAGAATTAATAAAATTTTCAGTTTAAAGTTACAGAGAGATCATTTATATGGTAATTTTTATGATGTCAAGGTAAGTAATCATTAGTTTCTTTGTATTAAATTTTTTTAACTTCCTTCCCAAAATTTCTGTCATTTTTTAAAATTCTGGTCATGTTCTGGGAAGTGCCCACGTAGGCGGAAAACGCGCTCCCGTCGCCGGAAAAACAGCTCCCAAGTAAGAACCGTCGAATCGAGGTTCTTACTGAGATTTGTTGGCCTCCTAGGAGATTCTAGCTTCTAAGGTTGAGTGTGCATTAACGAGGGGATGAGTCACTAGTACACATCTGTTGTTCATTTATTGATGGCGCTTGGGGTCATTTGCTAGGAAATAGTCGTTAAGGGTAACTCAAGTGTTACTTTGGCAAGGCGCTTCGTCGCTAATGGAAGCCGCATGTCCTTCCACAAGGGCCCTAATCATCCTATGTTCTATGAAGAAAGTTGGGCATCAACCTTCTGATATATTGCACTGGAATCAATCATATGATTTGGATCTTTGAAACAGGTGCTCCAAGAGATTAGGAAGGTCAAGATATATCACAAACTTATTAACGAAGTCACTTGATTCTAGCAATGACAGGTCGTTTTGGAGTTGTATCATATGTTCTATTCTTTTTGTTTCAGGAGTAATCTCCTTGTACTGGGTCCTTGTTTCATTAATTATTACTAATTGAACATGGGGGGAAAAATCCCATCATTGGTCCCAAAAAAATTGGGTGAACTTCAATGGAGCATTCCCGATCTGGAGAAGTGCTCCAAGGACTCTCCCTTATTCCATGATGATGAGGAACATAAGTAACAACAGATACATTTTCACAATATTTTGTAGTAGTAACAAGTATAATGAAAATTCCATATAACTTGACAAAGGATTTGGGACAGAAATTACTGGGTTCAAACTGATTTTATCATCTTCAGTTGAGCCCGCCATTGCAGCATACCTGCAATTTCTCAGCTCCTTTAGAATGATAATATACAAATTTCAACAAGTAATCATGCTTAAAAGCAGCTAGATGTATTACAAGATTGTTTTTGTTGTTCTTCAGGAAGGGGATGGTGAGTGTGTGTGTGTGTGTGTGTGTGTGTGTGTGTTGGTGGTAGCACACCTACAATTTCTCAGTTCCTTTAGAATGATAATATACAAATTTATTGCATCACCAGACAGACACATGGGACTCAAAAACATCAAAATATAAGTGGGGTAGGAATTTCATTTCATAGAACACCAATACTATGAGGGGTGGATTTTTTTAACATCTAATCAGGTGATAATCAATAAATTAACTCACTCAAATGTAATATAAGGATACATTGCATGTCTATCATCGTCAGAAATGTCAAAAGTAGTATTTATTTTTCTGGGATCCCCTAACATGCACCTCAGAGGATTTGTCAACCTGTCACCTTTGCTTTCACCACCCATACCTATTTGGTCTAAGGAAACCTCTTGGTTGTCTCTGCACCCTCACCTCCTTTATCACTAAACGGTCATTTTAGGACCTTACTGGCAGTCTGGGCTACAGATCTTGGCAACCCTCTTTTCCAGCAGCTGCATACTCCAAGAGATCTCTCCTTCTCAATCTCGTTTTCTGCTGCTCTGGCTTCAAATTTTGGAGCAGAAGAATACGAAGTAATTATATCCTCCGCAACTAAACCCTATCCTCACTCCTGACATGGAGATTTCTCATAATTTTGGCACTGATGTGGAGCTTCCTTCTTCATACACCTCTCCATCTACAACATTAAAACTAGGGAGCACTTCTCGGTCTGTGGCCAGTTCCTAGATAGGCTTGCCCACTTTTTAGTCCAGGCCCACTAGTCAGCAACATATAAGTCATTTCCATTCTTATGGCCCTATGTCTGCACTAACTAACTCAATGCTCCTATCTTCCCCTTCGGGCCCACATGTCCATAGTAAGGTCTCTTTTCTCAATTACTAGTCAGGCCAATAACTCTCTCCCTAGGACCACTTGTTTTAGATTAAGGTTTCTTATGATGTGATGACTTTCTCTACTGCACACGTCTTACTACTTCAGGCATTGCTTGTATCGACTCTCTGGGTCCTTGATTCTGCAGCTTTTGATCATATCAGTCATACAGTGGTTGAAAGTTTATTGTGGAGTCCTCATAAAGCGATATCGTTGCAAAAGGAGACTACTCTGGTACTTGGCTCACGATCCATCTAATTGACTCACTACCTCAATTTTAATACGTTATTTTTGTTCCCTCTATGTGCCAGCCTTTTGTTAGTTAATCGTCTTACGAATGATCTCAACAGCTCCTTCATCTTTTCTCCTGTGATTCTTCATGATCTAGTAGTGATCGGTAGGGGGAGTGAGGCAAATGGTTAAAATCATTTAGATATTCCATCATCTGCATTGGCCACTATCTACAATTGATTGGCACCTTTTATTTGGCCAGCCTCCTCTTCAAAGTTTCCAGAACTATGTGGCCAACTTTATCGTTCTCAGTTTTTTTTGTCTTGTATTACTGGGAAGCATCATTGTTAATCTCTCCGAGTCTAAACAAAAATGATTCTTCTTATTGGTCCACTATGATACCTAGGGTCCGTATAAGCATATAAAGTTTCTTTGGTTTTCGTTACTTTGCAACCTTCTTTTCCGACCAATTACATATGACTTCGATTTTCTTGCTTCATAATAGGTCTGAAATTTTGTCAACCTTCAGAATCTTTCATGACGAGGTCTGCAATTCACCATCACTACTGAAGCCCTTCGCATGGACAATGCCAAAGAAAACCTTAGAAAACTTTATTCGAACCCCACATTGCAAGACCAACGAATACCTTTGTCAGGACTCTTAGAAACTTTATCCAGACCACGACATCCTCCACCAAACTTACGCTTACACACCACATCAAAATGGAGTTGCCGAATGGAAAAATGGGCAATTGCTACAAAGGTAGCTTGTTCTCTCCTCATTCAGATGAATGTTCCCCGAAAATATGAGAACTATGGTAGTTGTCATTATTTCTCACTTAATCAACTGCAAGCCTTTTGCTTTCCTCAATAATAATCATCATTCTCCATCCTCTTCTCCAGAGAAGTTCTTCCCTTATTTCAAAAGTTGTTGGACTTGTTTGTCATGAACCTAGACATGATAAGCTCGCTCCTCGGGATACAACATGTCTTTATGGATTATTCTCGTATGTAGAACACATATATCAGCTTTTGTGCATCTAGGAACAAGGTCCTCACTTTAGAATATGTCACTTTCTTTGAGAAGTAACTTTACTTCTCTGTCCCACCCACTCATTCTTAAGCTTCACCTGAGCCTCCTTGATGTAGAGAGCCAATCGGGAAACCCAATCTGACCCGCTTCGACCAAACCAATCGGTCAACCGTGGAAATAGCCATGACAGGTCAAGAGCCAATTTTGATAGATTTTACAGATCTTTTAGATTTCCTTTTAAGATTAGTTTAGCTCTCTGCACGAATAAACCAAACAAATACAGTTGTATCTTTACTAGGATTTTATAACTAAGATTAAATAAGACTTGTAATCCATGTCTTCCTTAGGTTTTCTAACATAGATGATTGTAAGCCTATATAAAGGTCCTTCATGTAACATTGTTGCAGTTCAATTTTAATGTACAACCCTTTAAGAAATTCTCTCTTATTCTCTGGTGGAGTCCAAATCATTCGTGAACTCAGACAACCCTCGTGGATTCGAGGTCTGGTTGACTAGAGCAACCCTAAGGCGATCCTTTTAGCGGTGTCAGTTATCCTTCATTGCAACTGCTCCAACAGTGCCACCCTCATAAATTCATCAATTCTGCACTCTATACCTACATCACTCCTCGTCCTATGTTGGACTAAGATTATATCCATCCGCCACCATTCTCTCTACTACTGAGCCACCATCCTCATCTCCTCCAGAGCATGCTCGTCTTATCCTGGACTTAATGTCCTATCGTGCTGCCCAACACCTGTGCCATCAAGAGTCTATGTTCGTAGGAACAAGAGGCCATGTCAGCAGGACCCCACAGTTTCTTCCTCTGTTGCACCCTCTATTTCTTTGTTGCCCTGTCTGATGGACTAAATGATCGCCCTATTACAGTACGTAAGGAGCCATAATCATGTACTGTACATCATTTTCCTTTATGTTTTACCATTGTCTCACTCCTTTACCGTGTAAGTTTGTTAGCTCCTTGTTGCCAGTTTATGTTCCTTCTTCTATTCAGCAAGCACTCAACATCCAAGTTTGACGTTCTTTTATAGATGAGGAAATGAAAGTTCTTCGGTCCAATGGAATATGGGACCTTGTTACTCTGCCCAAAGGGCACCTTAAAGTTGGATGCAAATGGCTATTTACTGTCCAGCATAATACATACGATATTGTCGAACACCTGAAGCATCGTCACATTGCAAAAGGCTTCACTCAAAGCTATGTGATCGGTTATGTGGAAACCTTCTCTGTTGTAGCCAAGTTGAATAATGTTGAGTTCTTCTTTCATTGGTTGTCAACCATATTGGCCTCTTCATCAAGCCAATATAGAATGCTTTCCTCAAGGCAATCGTTTTAGGACAGTCTACATGAAACAAGCTTCTAGTTATGGGAGTGTTGGCATTTGTCATCTCCGGAAGTCTATGTATGGCCTTAAGAAGTCTCCTCGGACATAGTTTGATAAGTTTAGTCACTTTATTCAGCAAATTGGTTTCCGATAGTGTTGCTGACTCCTCTCTCTTTATTCACCAGAAACCCCCGCACATGGTCATTCTCCTCGTCTTTGGACCACACCATTATTACTGACGATGACTCTACAGGCATTTTCAAAGTTATAGCACATCTCGCCACCCACTTCCGCACAAAGGACTTAAATCGTCCTCGATACTTTCTTGGCATAAGTTGCTCACCATCACGACTCCTTATTTCTCAACAGTGAAAGTAATGCTTAGGTCTCATGGTTTTAACTTGATTTCTTGGGCATCGTCCCACACCTACATCATAACATTTGTCTCTCAAATGTTAGCTCCTCTTCTTATCCACTTCTTCCTGATCAGGTCATGCATCCCAACTCGTGAAAAAATTCAGGTACCTGATAGTTATTCGTCCAAACATTTTCTTTACTGTCAGCACAATCAGCCAGTGCATGCACTCTCCTATTGCCTCTTACCTTCATTTTGTCAACCGCATTATCTATTACTTTAAGGAGTTTCTGATCCAGGAGCTTCTTTATCGACCCTCTTCCTTATCGCTTACTACCTATGCTGACACTGACTATGTCAGTATGTTGATGACCATACAGCCATACTCTTACGGCTATTGCACCTTCTTAGGTGGTAACCTAGTCACATGATGTAGCAAGAAACATATCGTGGTTGTCCGCTCCTACCTTAAGGCTGAGTATCACTTGATGGCACATGTTTCCGAACTTGCTTGGCTCAACTCTCAAGATTCTGTCGACAGATCTTGGTTTCTTACTAACTTCTCCAACCTCCCTCTCTCGCAACAACAAAGTTATCCACATTATCGAGAATCATGTCTTCCATGAGGAACAAAACACATTGATCATCGCAAGAGAATGAGCTTAATCTTTGGGAAGTTCATCTTCAACATGTAGCTGCTACTTCTCAATTGGCCAATATTCTCACCAAATCTCTCCATCGTCCACTATTGCTTCACTCTCCAGGTTGGGCTTGATTGACGTCTACGCTCCATCTTACAGGGGAGAATAGAAATTTAGTAGAATACTTGGCTTGTTTATTATTGAGGTGGAGCTACATATATATATAGGAGAGGCTAACCCCTCTCTCTACTATTCTACTCAATGTGGGACTAAAAGTCCATTAATACTCTCAACACTCCCCCTCAAGATGGGCGATAGATATCAATCATCCCCATCTTGTTACATAGTTTAGAAAGACTCAATAAATTAAGACCCTTAGTAAGACAATCTGCGACTTATTCTTCTGAGCGAACATGATCGAGCTTTAATATCCCTTTCTCTAGCTTTTCTTTGATGAAGAATAGATCGATCTCGATGTGCTTCGTTTTTGTCATGTTGAACTAGATTGTTAGCTATACTTAGTGCAGCTTGACTGTCACTCAGAAAGCGCAATGGTGTTCCCTGATCCATCTCCAACTCTGTCAGCAGTGCTTTTACCCACAACAACTCTGACATTCCCAGAACCATAGCTCTATATTCTGCTTCAGCGGTCGATCTTGCTACCACAGATTGTTTCTTACTTCTCCATTAGACTAGGTTACCCACCCACCCCCCCCCCCCCCACAAAGATACAGTACCCTGAGGTTGACCTTCGGTCGTCCATACAACTTGTCTAATCTGCATCACAGTATCCCTCAAAATCCAGGTGTCCATTGTTCTTAAATCATAGTCCTCTTCCAGGATCCCCCTTCAGATATCTCAGAATATGAAAAACTACATCCATGTGGCCCTTCCTTGGATCATGTATGTAGCGACTCACTACACTCACAGCAAATGAGATATCAGGACGAGTGTGGCCTAGATAAATCAATCTGCCTACAAGTCTCTGATATCTCTCACGATCAACCGGCTCTCCCGTCTCTGCCCCCAACTTATCTTTCTGATCGATTGGAATGACTTTTGATCGACATCCTAGCATACCAGTCTCTGTGAGCAGGTCTAATACATACTTCTTCTGAGAGAGGACGATCCTATCGCTTCCTCGAGCCATCTCGATCCCGAAAAAATATGTCATCATTCCTAAGTCCTTTACTTCAAATTCCTTGACAAGTTTTGACTTCAGCTCGGTAATCTCCTCCTCCTCATCACCTGTGATTACTATATCATCTATATATACTGCAAGTATGGTGACGTAGCCTCTCGCATGTCAGAAGAAGATCGTGTGATCTGCATTGGTATGGTTGTACCCCATGTCTGTGACAGCTTTCCTGAATCTTTCAAACTAGGCTCGGAGAGATTGCTTGAGTCCATACAGTAATTTCTTCAGCTTGCACATATTTTCTGTCGACCGCTTCGTGCAAAACCCCGGGGGCGTCTCCATGTATATTTTCTCTTGTAGATCTCCATGAAAAAAGACATTCTTCACATCCAATTGATGAAGTTGCCACACATGGTTTGTTGCAATAGAGACCAGGGTTCTCACACTGCTCATCTTTGCTATTGGAACAAATGTCTCATCATAGTCGATGTCATAAGACTGAGTGAATCTCTTTGCAAACAATCTTGCCATGTATCGCTCCACCTTTCCTTCTGGCGTCTTCTTTACTGTGAAAACCAATTTGCATCCAACTGCTCTCTTTCCTTTAGGTAATGGAACAAGTTATCAAGTCTCATTTCTTTCAAGTGTCCCAAGTTCCTCCAACATTGCAGCTTTCCATCTTGGATCTTCCTTCGCTTTCTGCCAACACTTAGGCAAAGAGGTGATGTCTAACGATGCAATGAATGCTCCATAAGTAGGGGATAGAATAGAGTAGGATAAAAAATGAAAAATGTCATGTTCATAACCATAACGATTAGGGGATGTTCTCGTATTACTACGAGAAGATCTTCTTAAGGGAATATGAGATAGTGGATGAGAGATCATACCATCCGAATCATAGGGATCCACATCTGAATCAGAGGGATCTGATACGGGAGGTGCATCTTCAGGAGTTGGGGCAGGATTATGCGAGGGACATGGCACAGTAGGGACAATAGGCACATAGTGCTTTCTCCTTCTGTAGACTTGGATCTCTGTAGATTGTTCTGTAGTCTTTTCCTCCCCCTGTACTGGAGCATCACTTTCTTCCTCCTGATTGTGTGCATCCTCATCACTTTCCTCATCCTCGTTATCTCCCCCATGTTCCCTTGGACCAACTTTCATCATTGGACATGGAACTGACCCGACAATCACGCTTGGGCCCATCTTCCCCTCGCTCCTAACACCTCATGTGTTAGGTGTGTCACTAAATGCAGAACCTTCACCTGAACCATTGTGGTAGTATGGTTCCATCTTTCTGAACGTAACGTCCATGCTCACAAAGAGCCTTTGCTCGACAGGACTCCAGCAAGAATATTCCTTCTAAGTCCCTGAGTAGCTAACAAAGACGCACTTCACTGTCCGAGGGTCCAACTTTCCTACCGCAGGCCTATTATCCTTCACAAAGCATACGCATCCAAATACCTTTGGGGGAACAATGTACTTGTTCTCACCTGTAAGCATCTCAAACGGTGTCTTCCATCCTAACACCTGAGAGGGTATCCTGTTGATGAGATATGCAGCCGTCAACACGGCATGCCCCCACAAGTGTTTAGGAACATTCATAGAAAACATCATTGACCCTGCCACTTCCAACAGGTGCATGTTCTTCCGCTCCGCCACTCCATTTTGTGCTGGTGTATAGGCACATGAAGTCTGATGCTGTATCTCATTGTTTGCCACTAAAATTGATTGGTTCAATAACAGACAAAAGAAAGTACAAAGAGGTCATAGACAGACAATCTAAGTACAATTTTTTGATTCTGGAGTGTGACGATGGACAAAGAGAAGTATGGCGGCACATTTACTCCGTTGACGATCCGACGCAGGGTGAAGAAGCTCTCTTCTGCTCTCTCTCTCCTCTCCTCTGTTGTTCTCTGTCTGTCCATGTTTGTGTGTGTCTGGTTTGGACATTTCACCCAGATATATATAGTCATCCCTGGACGCGCATATGTTAGGCCGCATGGATGCCAGAGGGTGCCACGTGTACCTTCCTAACAGGGTGCAGCTGTAACCGCGAGCAGGCCAAGCTGCCACGTGAGCGCTTGTTGGAATTTTTCGTTGCTGAAGATCTGGGCGGTTCTCGTCCTTTGCGGGCGTAACTTGGTCAATTTTGATACGTGGCGGGCACTTGGTTGGAGAGAGCTACTTCAGTTGTAACGGCAAGACTTGGTCTTCATGTAGTCTGAGACGCATGAGGCGCATGGAGTCTGGGACGCACGAGGCCAGAGACGCATAGAACGTATGGAGTCTGGGACGCATGGGACAAGAGATGCATGGAACGTATGGAGTCTGGGACGCATGGGGCCAGAGACGCATGGAGTGTAGGACGCATGGGGTCTTTGTTGTGTTGTACACGTGACGTTGCACACCTGTCGAGAGTGAAGTTCTGTGCTGACGTGAGACTTCTGTTGTTTAGTGTGTTCACGTCTTTTGAGACAATCAAAAAAATTATTTTTGTCAGGATTATGTGTCAAAGACGATCTTGTTGACAGGATGCCATGTCAGGTCCATCTGCGGCCAAGGCTGCTTCGGCTGATTGGGACGCATGGGTGTTGTCTTTCTGGACCGCTGGGTGACTCTACGGCCTGATCTCTTCTGCGCTTTACTTTGGGGCGCATGGTTGTTGGACACATCGATCCATATTTCCCATGCTTCTACAAGACCTCCTTCAAAGTTTTCAAACTAACAAGTTTGAAATACTTTGAATAAGAAGCATGGGCAGGGAGCATTCGGGCCGCATGGATGTTGGGCCGCATAGATGAGCGCTTCCATGCTGTCAAATCTCCATTTAATGCAGGATTCGACTCGATCCTTGAGCGGATTTTCAACTGCCTTTGTGTGCGGATCAACCTTTTCGGAAATTCAAACGTCGGTCGCATACCTCGAGGTTCATCATTTGATGTTTTTCTGAATCGTTTCGGTAATGCGAACCGTCGTTCTCGTCTATATATGTATGTTGTAGACTTTGAGTATTGTACTAGGGGTAATATGGACGTAGTACAACACCGCAGTCTTTTAAAGATATCCCACTGGAGAATTTTTGGTGGACTCGTTATTTCTTGCGCACGAGAGTGTAAGTAATAAGTTCGAAAGAGGCCTTACCAGAGGTGATATGGACGTAGCAAGTTTGGTGGACTTAACACCGTTGGCGCACTTAAATTTTAAGTACAGATGATAAGTTTAGACGACGATCGATATCAGAGGTACTGTGGACGTGATGATCGATAGCCAAACCCGGAAGGTTTGCTCAGAGGTGCGAAGGACATGGCAAACCCTATTGAGGAGGAGGTGAGGACGATAGCTCAGAGGTGACGTAGACGTGAGCCGATCGATAGTCGTACCGAGAGGTTAGATATGATCCCGGTATTTTTGGTGGAAGAAAAAAAGAAGCGAGCCAAAGGTAATATGGACGTGGCTGTTTGCTACCATTGAGGACATCCCACTGGGGAATTTTTTTGTGGACTTATTACTTCTTGTGCACGAGAGTACAAGTAATAAGTTCGAGAAAAAAATCCTATCAGAGATAATATGGACATGATAGGTTATGTGGACTTAGCACCGCTGGCGTACTTAGGGTTAAGTACGGGTGATAAGTTGAACCGATATCATATGTAATATGGATGTGATGATCGATAGCCAAACCCGGAAGGTTTGCTCAGAGATAATATGGACATAGCAAACATAGCCGGGAAGAAATGTTAGGACGATAGTTCAGAGGTAATATGGACGTGAACCGATGTCCGAGAAAATCACTGAGGAGTGATTTGCTGAGTGTGGTCTATCCAGGAGTATGGATAGACCTGAGGATTGCTCCGCTGGGGAGATTGGTAGGACGATAGCTCAGAGGTAATATAAACATGGCTAGCGTCTAACGAGATTGGTTTTTGAGTGGTCACTGGGAGAGAGTGCCAGTAGACCTGAGGACTAATCCGCTGGGGAGACTTTGAGGATCCATCATCCGTTGCGTATCCAGGACTCTTGGATACAGATGATGACTTTTACATGAATTTGTAAAGAAAGAAAAAATGTTGTACATAGGCACTTGTTGGGGATGAAGAACCAAGAGTGTAGAGATGTACATCTTGATTGCCCGGTTGGTGATAAGGGGAGTACAAGTCAAGTTTAGACATAGTACTTTTTCAGGAACTTGTCGTTGATAGGCATCATGAGCAAGTCGTCGTTGAGTTTCGCGAGCTGGTAGGTGCCGTTGTAGAATACGGATTCTACGACGAACGGGCCTTCCCATTTGGGTTGAAATTTGCCGGTCGTTTTGTGGGTCGTAACCATCGGCCTCCTTATGGTCAGGACGAGATCACCCACTTGATAGGTCCTCTTCCTCACCCGTTTGTTGAAGGCTCCCGAGAGACGAGCTTGGTTTAGCTCAATGCACTGTTGAGCTAAGAGATGTTTCTCGTCGAGTGCTTCTAACTCTTGTAGCCATCGGCGGTGATTGTCGTCGACGGTTAATTGGTTGGAAAGAGTCACTCGGAGTGAAGGGATTTGGATCTCGAGCGGAAGGACCGCTTTGTTTCCGTATACCAGAGAGAAAGGCATATTGCCGGTAGCTGTCCAGACCATTGTACGGTAGGCCCAGAGGCATTTACCCAGCTTCTCATTCCAGTCGTGTTTGTTGGGTGACACGAACTTTTTGAGTAGCTTTATGATGGTCTTGTTGAAGGCTTCTGCCAGACCATTTGTCGTTGGGTTGTAGGCAGTCGACGCTACGTTCTGAATCCAGTTTTTGTCGCAAAACCAGTAGAACGCATGACTTGCGAACTATAGACCATTGTCATCGATGATCCTTCGTAGCAAGCCGAAGCGGTATATGACGTAATGCTTGACGAAGCTGATCACGTTGGACGTCTTGACTTCCGCCAGTGGTACTGCTTCCGCCCACTTGGAGAAGTAGTCGATGATGGCGAGGATGAACCGATGTCCCTTGGATGAAGGTGGACTAATCGGTCCAATGATGTCCATACCCCGGGCTTCGAACGGCCAGGATGCAACAGTCGGATGTAGGAACTCCGAGGGTTGGTGGATGAAGTCTGCATGGATTTGGCACGTTTGGCACTTCCTTGCGTAGTCGACGGCATCCGCTACAATTGTTGGTCAATAGTAACCCATTCTACGGAGGCGGTCCTGTAGCTTGGGCCATGGCTGATAGGCACCGTAAACCCCATCGTGGGCCTCGCGGAGAGCCTGCTTCACATCGCAGCAGAAGGCCGTCATAGGAGCGGCGATATCGCTTTTGGTAGTTGTATCGTAATAGAACCGGAGGGAACGTCTTCTGGTGGAAGTGGCTTCCTTTGGATTCTCGGAGAGAATTTCATAGACCGCGTAGTCGATGAATGGAAGCCTCCAGTCTTGTGAGTCAGTGCTCGTCTCTACTGAGTAGCTCCTGTACAGAGAGGTTCTTCGGGCAGACCAGCTCCTGACCGATCACAGTGATCAGTTCATGGGTATTGACTGGAACAGCGAGAGAGGCTGCGAGTCCGGCTAGGGCGTCCACCTCGACATTTTGCAGCCGAGGGATGTGCTCTATGAAGAACCCCTCGAAGGTCGAGATGATGCCAAGCGCAGCTTGGTGGTAAGGAAACAGGTCTTCGTGCCGGACTTCGTACTCGTCCCGGACCTAATTGACTATCAGTTTGGAATCGTTGTAGACTTCTAGGTGGTCAACTCCCACTTGTTTAGCGAGTTGAAGCCCAATGATGAGAGAGTTGTACTCTGCAACATTGTTGGAGCATGGCTAAGTGAGGGAGTAGGCGCGGTTGATAACCAGATCATATGGAGAGCAACACTATCCCGACTCCAGCGACGATGTCACCTTTGGGCCCTTTCCTCGAAGCACCGTCGAAGAACATTCGCCAAACGGCTTCTACGTTCGTCACGGTGTTGGAGTCTGCGACTTCGTCTGGAATCTCGTCGTAGAGTTTCGAGATTTCTGGCACCGGATGGGCTGCCAGGAAGTCGGCCAGTGCTGGACCCTTGACGGCTTCCTGTGGAACAAACATCATGTCGTATGGTGACATCAATATTGCCCAGGTGGCTAGGCGATAGTTGAGCGCCCCAGGTTTGGTCATGAGAATCCTGAGGGGGTTGACCCGAGAGATCACATGGATCGTTTGTCCTGCCACGTAATGCCAAGTCTTCTAGATAGCGAATATAAGAGCAAGGCAATCCTTCTCAACAGGAGTGTACCTATGCTCCGCGCCAACCATCATCCGGCTAAGATAATAGATGGCCTGCTTGTGGCCTGCATCACTATTATGGGCTAATAAAGCACCGAGGGAGTGGCCCATCGCACGTACATAGAGCAGAAAAGGCTTCCCCACGACTGGGGCTACCAGCACCAGAGGGTTTGATAGATATTCCTTGATGTCGTCGAAGACGCGTTGACACTCTTTGTTCCAGACAAAGGAGACACCTTTCCTCATGAGCTGGGTGAACGACCGACAACGCCCAGAGAGGTTTGATATGAATCTTCTGATGTATGCTAGTCTTCCTTGAAGGCCGCGAAGTTCTCTGAGGTTCTTCGGTGGGCGTATTTCAAGGATCGCTTTAGTTTTGTCGGGGTCTATGTGAATACCCCGAGAAATGATGATAAAGCCCAGGAATTTGCCGCTGGAGACTCCCAGGAAAGCTTTGGTAGGATTCATCTTGAGCTGATGCGTACGCATGAGGTCGAACACAGTCTTCAAGTCCCTGAGGTGATCATCTTTGGAGCAACTCTTGACGGCGATGTCATCGACGTAACACTCGACCGTCTTGCGTAGATGCTCACGGAAGATGGTGCTCATAGCTTGCTGGTATGCGTTCTTCAGGCCAAGGGCATGACTCTGTAGTAGTATACTCCTATCGGCGTTCGGAACGACGTATGCTTCTGATCATCAGGAGACATCTTGATTTGATTGTAGTCTGAGAATTCGTCCATGAAGGACATGCGCTCGAAGCCACAGGTGTTGTCGATCATTATGTTTGTGATCGAAAAGGAAAGCTCGTCCTTAGGACAGGCCGCGTTTAGATCGCAGAAGTAAATGCAGATCCGGATCTTCCCGTTCTTTTTAACGAAGGACACGATGTTGGCTACCTAGTCTGGATGATGTTCTTCGCGGACGAAGCCATTAGCTATCAGTTTGTTGACTTCAGCTTCGATGGCGTTCATAATGTCCGGCCGGAACCGCCGTTGCTGCTGCTTGACAGGCTTAGCATTCGGCAAGATGTTGAGCTTGTGGACCGCGATTTGGGGGTCCAGTCCTGACATCTCTTCGTAGCTCCAGACAAAGACATCAATGTATTCCCTGACGAACTGTAGCAGGGATTCTCGTTCATCATCAGTCAGACTCTTGCTGATGAAGATATGTTTGGGGGAGGGTTCATAGACCGGATTGACTTGTACGACTTCGTCCTCGGTAGGAGGTTCTCGTTGTTCGAACCGCATATCTCATTGCGCGTCTAGGCGTTGGGCCCACGGTTCTGCTTCAAAGAGTTCCGGTGGATCTTCGTCTTCCTCAGGGTCAGCTGACACCATATTGGCAGACAACGTTTGCTTGAGCATCTGCCCGATACTAACGTCGGAGTCCCAAGAGGAAGACTCTGAAGAGTGAGAGTGTAACTCATCTTCTTCATCCGAACCATCGGGGGTAGTAGGAGACGTAACGTACCCTAAGCCATGCTTGGTCTTCTGGTAGTAATCCTCGAATTTGCCTGCCGGAGCTGTAAGGCGCAAAGGCAGCCGCCGACCTTTGCCGTAATTCAAACCTCGGTTAATTTTAAGATCATATCCCATCTTCTGGATGAGGTGTTTGGCTTGACCACTGAACCGGTAGAGTTATAATTTGCCGGTATCGAATTCTGGTTCTTGTTCCTCCGGGATGAAGGAGCGGGGACATTCAACCCTGCCGAAGATGATGGGTTTGTCTCCCCTCCTCTTTGCTGGAACCGTGAAGTAGGAACCTTGGCTGGGGAGGATTCGGTTTATAGCATCGGTGGTAGTCACCTGCGCCTACAGGCCTAGACCGTGCTCCATGAAGTACAGTGTGCTTATGTGCGCAACTTCAGAGTAGTTTAAAAATAGTCCTTGATGAAATGAGGTATCTCGTCATCCGGAATTACATCGTCGAGAGAAGGGACGTTAGCATGAGCAGCTACGTACTCCTCTAGCTCGTCTTTTTCGAGATCTACCCCCAGTGCGAGCGACGACTTTGTAGATTTACTGTGCAGCTTTACTACCAGAGGTTCGGACGTGGTAGGAGGCAGTGGAGCATTCTTCGGAGGTTGACACGGCCTGCGAAGGCGAAAGATCAAAGGTTCGGACGTGATAAATGGTGTCGGATCTCCCTTCGGCGGTCGATCCGTCCTACGAAGGCGGACGACCAGAGGTTCGGGTGCCTTCCTGCGTAGTTTTACGACGAGATAAGAGGTTGTGTCGGAAGCGCGTGCCTTTAGACGGACTCTTAAGGGTCTTCTGGTGTTGTCCCAGCCTCTACCTCATCACCGACGTCATTGCTACCTTCATCTTGGTAGACCTATTTATAAAGGAACGAGTCAGAGTAATAGACTTCGATCCCTTTGAACGGATCGACATCAGCAAACGGATCGACATCAGCAACTCCGTTTTGACCGTGCCGTGTTCATCGACGTACTACAGGCACTGGTGTAGGGTCGACGGCACGATCATATGTTCATGTATCCATGGACGTCCGAACAAGACGTTGTATGATACATCTACGTCAGTGACGTAGCATATGACCTGTGTTTTCAAGTCGCCGATCTGGATTTTCAGGCGAATCTTGCCCATAGGGTAGCTCCTTCCTGCGTTAAAGTCAATGATGACAGTATTTGGTGGCTGTCAGGTGATGCATCGGAATGTCCAGGATATGAAGCAGACTCCGCGGGATGATGCTGATTGATAAACCGGGTCGATGTGCATCCGGTCCACCTTAATGGCACCAATGTACCCTGTGTAATACAGGGGACGATCATGCCAATTATTCTTCAACAACATGTCTTGTTGTGAGAACGTGATATTGGGTATCGCCTCCATGATGTTATTGCAGTGGGGACAAGCAGCAGGATCTTCAGCTGGCGGCTTGACCTGCGTCAGTTAAGTGTCGACATTTTGCAATACCTCACAAAGAGCGACCCAAGTGTCTTTGGAGAGTCGAAGAAGCTCGAATAGAGACAACTTCGCTGGAGTGTTGGTGAGCTGGGCCAAGATGTCGAAGTTGTAGGGCTTTTCCAGCCCCTGAGCTGAATCTTTGCGCAGCGGCTTATCAAAGCGAGTGTCTTTCCACGTAGACTTGTCCGCTGGTGGAGGCTGGGATGGACCCGGATCTGATGTTGCGGGTGCAACTGTTGGAAGGGCACCATCGTCAGGGATGTCGTACTCTCGTTTGTACGCTAGGCCTGACCTTATTGTTCCTACTATAGCTTCCTCAGATGGGAAGGAAACCGTGTAGCAGGGTTTGGATTTCTTGCCCTTAGTTTTGGTGGCAGACGGTGGTGTCTGCTGCATCAATTCTGGAGAAAGATCGGGGTGAACCCCCATGGCTTCCCCACGCGGTATGGTGAGAGGTATCAGCCCGGCCGTTTGGTCACGAGCCGGCGGAAGGTTAACGACTTCCATCGTTGCCCGGGATCGGGATTACTCCGTCTTGGGCCTCCGTCGCTGGAAAGTTACCGAACTGGAGAGACCATATTTGCGGCAACTGTCGTGTCATCGATATCCAAGGTGAGGGCATTGGTGTCGAGCAAATGCTGGATGTACCGCTTGAGGGTGTAGGAATCCTTCGTCGCATGGTGGACGTAGCGATGGTAGTGACAGTACTTTGGATTATTCATCTCGGCTGCCTCTACAGGACGCTTGACGTCGGGGAGCCGAAGCTTACCACCCTTCATCAGTAGGTCGAAGATGGGTATGACATCATCATCTTCGAAGGAGTAAGCCTCCTGGGGCTTCGGGACCTCAGCCGGCTTTTGCTCGGACTTCTTGGTTAAGCTTACCACCCTTCATCAGTAGGCCGTTGTTGTTGTTGTTGGAACGTTTTCCCCTATCGTCAACGACAAGGATCTTATTCCCAAGAGCCGGGCGTCTTTGACCTTCTTCTCAGCGCTGATAGCGCTTATGATGAACGTCGTCCAGTCTTGGAACTGACCATCGTCCATCCAGAGACTGACTGTCAGAAGTAAGTTTCTGCGGCACATGTCCATTAGTGCCGACTCAGGATTGCCTGGAGGCAACCTCAGTGTTGTTTGTCGAAAACGCACGATATAATTTCGGGCCAGTTCTCTTTCCCCTTGGGTAACATCCATCAGGGAGGACATCGTCACGTCGCTTCCTCTGTCATAGAATCTTTTGAGGAAAAGACTCTTTAAGTCGTCAAACACGAGATGCAGTTATCTTGTAGGCTGCAAAACCAGTCGAATGCTACCTCAGACAATGCCCCCACAAAGAGCTTGGTGAGGAGTGTGTCACTACGAGGTAGGTGCCCTGTTACAGTCTCAAAATAACTCATGTATTGACAGGGGGATGTCTTTCCGTCGAATAGATTCAAGTTAAAGGGCTTGTACTTTGGCGGGTAAGAAACATCCCTCTACTCGCGGGGGTATGGTTGTCGTATCCCGAGCCCGCGCAGTGAATCCCGGCTGCCCATGGAATCTAGGCGAGCCCGGAGTTACCAGACTTCCCTTATTGCTTCTTTGGATTTGTCTCCTGCGGAAGGGGCAAATGAGCCGGGCAAAGGGTAATTTCCGCCTATGGGCGGAGCGGTTGCATCGGAGTCCGCGTTGGTCCCAGGGTCCAAGCTTGCTTGTCCAGAAGCCCTTGCTGGTTGTGAAGCAATGTTTGCTTTAATTTTTAGCATTGCCTGGGTCAGGGCTTGCATTGATGAACTCACCGTCTGCATCATAGCCTCAAGAGCCTCGAGACATTGTCGATCGTTGGGGCATTCGTGATCGCTGCCATGTATATAGTCCTCACATGTGGAGAGATGGACGGGACAGTAGACGTCGCACTTTCCGTCTTAGATTCTTGTCTGGAGTAGTCATCAGGTAGCGTCGCCTCCTCCTCGGATTCGGAGAGAGTACTTCCCCCAACGTAGGAGGCTACGTCATTTTGACAAGGGTGGCCACCCCCAGGGATATCGGAGTCTGTCCTTGGGAATCACAGCCTTCTCAGAATGCCGGGTTGTCGTAAAGGTCCAGGGAATTACTACCCCCAGCTCGTGTAACCCTCAGGGGTCCTGAGGAAGAACTACCCCAGCGGCTGATAGCTTTTTCTTCGAGCGGGTTCCTTGGAAAACACCTTCCGCAAGTCCCGCTGCTGGTCCTCCTAGTAGTCGCCTTCTCAATGTGTTGGTTGAGAGTGACGAACTGGAGGTGCTGGACTTCCTTCCTCCCAAGGTGGAAGGGTCTTTCCGAGCAGAATAACATGAGGCGAATGGTAGCTTATCCTCCTCTGGTGTTTGCACCTTATCTTCGGGTTGTTGCCGGAGAGGTGCCTTCGGATGCAGTCGTTGGAATACCGACTGCCTGTTTGTGGGTACTGCCACTTTGTTGCAGCAACAGTTGATGATGATTTTGGCGCAGTAATGTCCTGGGAAGGACACTTCACGCGTCGTAGTTGTCTCCCTCGTCTTGCGCTTGCGATTGATCATGCTGCCCAAGTCCGGGGAGGGCTGATTCACCTTTGCACCCTTTTCGTGAACACGGATAGACCGAGCGCACTGGTGTGTGGGTGTTGCTTTTGCTCCCTGATCTAGGGTTCGTATAAGAACTTTTCCCAAATCGTCAGTGGAAGACTGTTGAGACGGACCCTGTCTATTTGCCGCTGCGGGCTGGACGCATGGGTCGGTCTTATATAACTTTCCATTAGGGGACCGCATAACGGTTAGCGGTGCCCGCTGGCAGACAGCCAAATGGACAGTTGCTTGATCCTGACGAGCTCGCACTGCCCCAGACTTCTTCGACTTACCACGCGCAGGCGCATAGTACAAAGAGTCAAAGTTCTGATTTTTCTCAAAGCGGCGCATGGAAGCACGGCCGGACGAGATTCTGTCAAAGACAGCTTCTGGGAGTGTCAGAGACGCATGCGGCTGAGTTGGAGGCCGCATACTGCTTTCATCTCCGCATCCTTCGTTGTGGCCGCATGGGCTGCGCATCAACTTCCAAACTCTTGGCATCGTATTGTTTTCCTCTGCCAGAGTTTGGGTGCTGAGCATTCTCCTTTTCAGGCAAGGAGGCCACATGAGCAGGGACAGCCTGAGCGGACGCATGTTGTGCGTCTTCAGTATCAGAGAGAGACAGGGAGAGCATGTTCCGTAGTTGGGTGAGGCGCAGCGGCCTTCGTTACCCACGTCCTGCGGGTCTTCAAATGTTGAGCACCCTTCTGGTTGAAAGAGGCTACTGCATAAGCAGTGGACGCATGATGTGCGGTCCCTGCAACAGAGAGAGACGTGGAGCGCTTGCTCCGCAGTTAGATGAGGCACATCGGCCTTTGCAACCCATGTCCTGTGGGTCTTCTTAGGCTTTGCTAGCCTTGGAGAAGGACTCGCGCTGTCCCCGGAGAGCATGTCCTCGAAAGCCTGCTGGTCGAAGCGGACCACCAGCATTCTTTGAGTTGACCCGAGCTTGGCTGCGTCGAATTGTACCACAACTTTCTTATCATAGGAGAAAAAAATCCCCAGCATCCCACATTGTTTGTCATTAAAATTGATTGGTTCAATAACAAACAAAAGAAAGTACAAAGAGGTCATAGACAGACAATCTATGTACAAATTTTTGATTCTGGGGTGTGACGATGGACAAAGAGCGCTATGGCGGCTCATTTACTCCGTTGACGATCCGATGCAGGGTGAAGAAGCTCTCTTATGCTCTCTCGTCTCCTCTGTTGTTCTCTGTCTGTCCATGTCTGTGTGTGTCTGGTTTGGACATCTCATCCGGGTATATATAGTCATCCTTGGGCGCGCATATGTTAGACCGTATGGATGCTAGAGGGTGCCACGTGTAGGTTGCCACGTGTACCTTCCTAACAGGGTGCAGCTGTAACCGTAAACAGGCAAAGCTGCCACGTGAGCGCTTGTTAGGATTTTTCGTTGCTGAAGATCTGGACGGTTCTCGTCCTTTGCGGACGTGACTTGGTTAATTTTGACACGTGGTCTACACTTGGTTGGAGAGAGCTACTTCAGTTGTAAAGGCAAAACATGGTCTTAATGGAGTCTGCGACGCATGTGGCCAGAGACGCATGAGGCGCATGGAGTCTGGAAAGCACGAGGCCAAAGACGCATGGAATCTGGGACGCATGGGACCAGAGACGCATGAAGTCTGGGATGCATGGGGCCAGAGACGCATGGGGTCCTTGTTGTGCTGTACATATGGCGTTGCACACCAGTCGAGAGTGAAGTTATGTGCTGACGTGAGACTTCTATCGTTTAGTGTGTTCACGTCTTTTGAGGCAATCATAAAAATTATTTTTGCCAGGATTCTGTGTCAGAGACGATCCTGTTGACGGGACGCCATGTCAGGTCCATCTGCGGCCAAGGCTGCTTCGGCTGATTGGGACGCATGGGTATTGCATTTCTGGCCCGCAGGGTGACTCTGAGGCTTGATCGCTTTTGTGCTTTACTTTGGGATGCATGGTTGTTGGACGCATCGATCCATATTTTTCATGCTTCTACATGCATGGGCTGATAAGTATTATTCAATAGCCTTGGTGTATTCTGTCCCATTGTCAGACCTCAAAATCTTCACCTTAACAGCATATTGTGTTATAATCCTGCGATGAAAATCTTGAAAGCATGCAAAGATATCACTCTTACTCTTCATTAGGTATACCCAGGTGACACGAGTGTAGCAGCCAACAAAGGTGACAAACCACTTAAAACCATTAACAGCAATTGTAGGACAAGGTCCCCACACATCAGTGTATCATATCAAAAGCAGCTAAACTTCTATTTTCAGAACTCACATAAGAGCTTCTGGTATGTTTTCCAAGTTCACAAGCATCACAAACAATCTTTTGCTTATTAGCCTTTTAATACATAGAGGGATACATCCGACTCAGTAGAGTGAATGAAGAGTGTCCCATGCGCTGATATTGGAGTAATAATTCTGCTTTCACAGTCCTTCACGGATCCTCCGGTTGTGCTTCATCCACCAGTGACATCAGCGTTGCATCCAGCCCACCATGTCTAAGTACCATAGCCCTTTATGCCAAGTGTCAGTCCTCAACCGTCTTCCCGTTTCCTTCTCCCGAAAAATTACCTTAGGAATGTCAAAGGAAACAACACAATTAAGTTGAAGAACAATGTCACTAATGGACAATAGATTAACAGAAAAAGACGGAGCATGCAAGACATCAGTAAGAGTCATGGAAGGGGTGCATTCAACTGTGCATTTACCCACAATGGATCTAGCAGTACCATCAGCAGTCTGAATGCTTTCAGGCGTTACCAAGTTAGTGTAATCTTGGAACTCATCATGGAACCCGTGACATGGCGGGATATCCTAGAGTCAATTATCCAATCTAGACTTCCTGGTCTGTAGGTAGATGCAAGGGCATGAGCAGGTATACCTGTGCTTGTATGAACATAGTAGGTGATGTTACCCCCGGAAGTGGTTGGAGTCGATGCCCCAGCGGTGTTGGCTCGACTGTCGCTGGTTCCAAGCTTCATGCTTCTCCATATTTCTAACATTTTTTCTCTCACTAGGGGTCATATAGGATGACTGACTCTCGTTTCCTCCTTCTGCCAGGTTTGTCTTGTGCCCTCCAGAATAATTATTCCAGCCACCGGCATAGCCTCCTCTGTCACCCCTACGCCCTCCACGGCTGCGTCCGCGGCCGCTGGACTGGCCTTTCAGATATTTCGTACAGAATCTGATGAAGTGTCCAGGGTCTCCACAGTTGTAGCACCCTCCCCCTCCGGAAGGGTTTGGGTTAAAAACTGCTAAGCTGGTTTTTTTCCCCGGAGAGCTAATGGTTCTAGGCATCAGTTTCAGTCGTGCCTCTTCTTGTGCCATAGTAGCTATGGCCTACTCCAGTGATGGCAGTCCGGGTTGTGCAAGTAGGACATTCCTCTTCTGCTCGAATGCTGGGTTGAGCCCCTTCAGGAACTTCATCATCCTCTGTCGCGAGACATACTCCATGAACTTCTGATAATGTTTCGCAAATGTCGGTTCCACTTGCTTATCCCGCACGCCAATGGAATCATAGTGGTCGAGATCTGACCAATACTTCTTCAGCAGAGCCGCATACTCAAAGATGGTGTGATCTTCTTGGACCACCTTATCAAGTTCATCCTGTAGTTGGAAGACCCTCATAGGGTTGCCCGACCATGAGTACATGTCTCTCAGCGTCATCAAAATGTCACCAGCACCCTCCATCGCTTCCACGTTGTACGACACTTGGTCGGTCAATGAGGCTGTCAACCATCCAGCTACAACATTGTTGACGATTTCCTACACAACAAACTCCCGTGAGGATTGATCTTCATGTGCCTTGGTTTGGCCATTCACATAGCCCACCAAGTCCCTTGTCTTCAGAGTCTGCATCGCCTGACGTTACCACTTCAAGTAGTTGGAAGTACCCTCCAACTTTACCTCTAGTTTCTACAACTTTTCCATTTTGTATGGTGAAGGATCCACATCTGCGTGTGTGCAGCACGGAAGCTAGTCTCGATCAACCTCCCGGAGAAGAGATCGTCCACCAAAGCCTTCATCTCTTTGGTCGTTAGTTTGTCGTAGATCGTCTCGATCGTCTTCTTCTTCTCCTCTTCCATCAGCAAGGCGGTGGCAGATCTAGATCGTCTCCACCTTTGATCGTCGTCCTCTCCACGTCTATTGTTTCTCCTTCAACGGCAGCGGCGTCCCCGAGAGGGGGAATGTTGCCGGCGGCGGCTGTGCTGGCGGCGGAGGAATGTTGCCGGTGGGGTGGCGGCTTTGTTGGCGGCGGAAGGGTGGGGGGCGTGGGAGAAGGGGGAGAAGGGGGGGGAGTTTGGCGGAGGCGGGGTTTGGAGGGGGGTCGGCTGTGGAGTGGGGTTAGGGTTAGGGTTAGGGTTTGGTGGAGAAGGGTGGCGGCTAGGGTTAGGATTTGGTGGCTCTGATACCAAATAGAAATTTAGTAGAATACTTGGCTTGTTTATTATTGAGGTGGAGCTACATATATATATAAAAGGCTAACCCCTCTCTCTACTATTCTACTCAATGTGGGGCTAAAAGTCCATTAATAATCTCAACAGGGAGTATAGAAGAATATGTATTCTTTTCCCTTTCTAAATAGTTCTAGTGATCTCACCTGCTAGCTATTATCTAATTGTCTGTTTTTGTCCTTGTACCTTTGTATCCTTTATATAGTTGGCATAAAGCCTTAACGAAATTGATCCTTTGAGTAATTCCTAATCTCGTGAGTCATTAATTGTTAATCATACAAGACAGTATGCTGTCTGAATATAGACTAGGATACTTAGATCTGTCCATCGAGTGCATCTTTCGAACTTACAGAATTTAAATGCATGTTCCTGGCATGAGAACAGGTTCTGAGATTTATAAAGTACAAATTAATGAGGGGTCATGACTAGATTGGTAAGCCAAGGCACAGCAGTAACGTGAAGGGGCATCAAAGTGAAAAAGAATGGTATATCATGTCGTTGTTGCTTAAGCAGAAGAGGGATCGCATTGTAATCTTTTAACTATAAAATTTCATCTTAATTTTGATTTTTGAATTTTGAATTTTTTTTTTTAAGTTTCCAATGCTTCAAAGAGAAGTAGCAAGCATGTTACATATTTGATTAGCCAAAAGAATAGACGTTATGAAACAAAATCAAGAAATAATATGGTAGGAAGAAAATTCTTACACCAGCATGGCATCCTCGACTGTGGCTGCAAGGGGAGAAACAACTTCCACAGTACCACAATCTGCAATTGACCTACAAAACATTTGTTAGGAGATAAGAAGCTTTAGTTGTCCACAGACGCCTTACAACAGTTGTCAAAAACTATAGACCCAACTTAATGCATAAATCCTTATACTAATGCTAGTACAAAGTATGATTTTCTTTTTCTTTTTCGTAGTTATGAGGTGAGTGGAAGGGGAGAGGGGCGCAGGCGGCTGATAATATGAAAAAATGATTGTCCAAGGACTACTTCAATTTCACTATCCCTTTGAAAGATCCTTTGTGTGCTTGTGTGTTGGTGGGTGGGGTGGGGTGGGGTGGGGTGGGGTGGGGATAAGGGAGAACATCAGTGCATCTGATAAACCTATTAGGATCTCATCCGTACTTCTTTATTATAGGTGACTAAGTCATCTCTAAATATCTACCAACATCAAAAATATACTAATCAGCGTTCAAAGAAAACTCATGGTAACCCTCTAATAAAAAGCTGTCCTGGTCTAACCAATTCTTGCAGAATATTTTCTACCGTTTTACGGTGATACCGGCAATAGTGGAATGCAATCACAAGAAAGTTTATGTAACACCATTAAAAAGATCAATAAAGTACTACCCTTTCATGTCGATCCGCGCGTATGACGCTTTTAAACCCACAACACCACAAAGTGCAGACGGAATTCGAACTGAACCTGTACTCAGCAGAAAGCATGAATTACATACAAGAACAGAGGAACAAAGGATTAATTCTGGATATCATTCTCTACAACCTCCGCCATCTGTTCCTACTGCTGCAGAACATAATCCAGATGCAACGAGTGCTGCTGGACCAGAGGAAGACCCCCCTGTGTATCTGTCACTGGAGTGTGGATTTCTTGTAGTACTAAGAGAAAATAAAAGTTATATATACAAGTCCACAGGTTAAGAAAATACTATTTAAGAATATAAAAAGTTTCAACAGTAGGTGGTATGAGGCAATAACATAGATATAATAAGCAGCTTACCGCCTAGAGAGAATCGCAACATATTGCTAGAAACAATGAAGTGACAAACATATCAGTTTTAACAAGAAGATAGAAGAAACATCCCTAGACACAATGATAAAAGAGGATTCACTCACATTGTCCTCCTAGGATCTCTAATCTAATCAGTGACTATAGTTGAATAATAAGATATGACTAAGAGTGGATCTATATAATAAAAGTATATCTCTGGAAATTAGTACGAGATAGTCAATGTGATTATAGTGGAATTATGATATATTATTAGTTGTGGATCTATATCATAATAGTAGCGAAAAAGCATTAAACTTAAAATAAATTGCAAGCAAAGAATAAAGTTTGATAAAATTCTATAGAAGGGAACCAAACGCCTATACTAAGGACGTTGCAATTGAACCCATTTTAAACCTCCCAAATCTCCAAGAATTTTTTTAAAACAATGAATAAAGAAAAACGTCCTTGTGATGGGCATTTTTTGTGCTTAAAACGTCTTTACTAAGGGCGCACTTGGGCTGGGTCACATATACGCCCTTAGCAAGGGCATTTTTTTTATTCTTCACATTTTAATTATTTATTTGTTTGTTTATTTCGGAGAATTTAAATAGGTGGTCACCAAAAAATTAAATAATAAAAAACACCCTTGCTAAGGGAGTTTCGATCAACACCAAAAATGCACTTAGCAAGGGCGTTTTCTTTTTCTTTTCTTTTTTTCTTTTTTGTATTTTTTTTGTTTAAAAAGTACAGGAAGCCACTTTTAAAAATAAAAATATATATAATAAAAAAAATCATAACTACATTATACGCCCATAGCAAGTGCGTAAGACATCTTTTTTTATTATTAAAATAAATGAAAGGCCATTTCTTTCCGGCCACTCGTTTTCCTTTTTTTTTTATGGAACGCCCTTAGTAAGGGCGTTCCTTTTGCTTCTTTTTTTATTAAAGTGAATGGAAGTTTGTTTTTTTTTTCTTTTTTTAATTCCGGAACATAGTTTTAGCATTACTAGTGTAGCATTCTTTGTTTGTTATATTTTATATAACTTTTATGCCAAAAAATCCTATTTTTTAATAAAATAAAGAATACGCCCTTAACAAAGGCGTTCCATTCACCCGAATTTCTATTGTTAAAAAATATTTTTTTAACAAATTAAAAAAATAAGAGAAATGTTCTTAGTAAGGACGTTTTGGGCACATAGAACACCCTTGGTAAGGGCGTTTCCTTATTTTCTTCATTTTTTTTCTAGGCTTGGTTTGAGGGTTATTAGTGGGGTTTGAGAGTTTATTAGTGGGGTTTTTGGAGGATTAAGGTGATTCAATTCAAATGCCCTTAGTAATGATGTTTTGATTCTTTGAATGCTATTTTCCCAAACTTTATTCTCCAGTTGCAATTTTCTATAACTTCTAACTTCTATGTTCCGTGTGAAATTTTTTTTAATAGTAGACAGAAAATATTAGGCGACTTAATCATCAAGAATTTGTATTAAAGTGAAAAGAATTATAACATACTTTTTCGAAAACATAAGGGAACCCATGTCGTGAACTTAGGACCTTACATTTCCAAGCAAGGCTCTCAACTCAAATACCCCAAGGATGCCCCTTTAAGAAAAACAGTAGTATTGGGATAATATAAATATATAACCCTCGACCCTCATCCCAACTATAAGAGATTTGGTATGGTGACAGCAGTGAAGTCAAAGGCGCGCCTTACTCCTAGGCGCAGGAGTAGCGCCTCAGGGCACTCCAGGCGGGACGCAATTCTTAAGGCGCACCTAAGGCACGCCTAGATTCGCCTTGAAAATCTTGTGAAAAAAATAACATGTTTAGACTGTTTTTTGAACTGATGTACTTTTTTTTACTGTTTTCTCTCTCACTCACTCAATTCAAAGTGATTGCAACCTAGACACGGGAGAATCTGAAACACACATGTTTATCAATGTAGAAATCCGATATATATATATATATATATATATATATATATATATATATATATATATATATAATTTTTGCGCCTCGCGTTGCTCGGGCGCGCGTCTTAAGTGCGCCTTGCGCCTCGGACGATTTGGACCATTTGCGCCTCGAGTGCGCCTTGCGCCTTTGACCACCTTGAGTGACAGGGACTTAAAATGATATTAGAGCCATCCAGGTTCAAATCTCATCTGTCACACAATTTTAAGAGGATGTCTCATCCAGGTTCAACTATCCTACAACATCTCCCTTATCCTAAATATTCATAATTGATATGCGACCTCTCCTGCACCCGCTCTTCCCTCCCTGTAACTACCATTGATTGTTCTCACTGCATTAGCATATTATATGTACATACATGCATGATAAGTATATTCCATTTCCAAATATACAAAGTTGGAACCTACATCTCACTGAATACCTTGTCAAGCCCATGTCCCCATTCTGGACGAGTGTACCTAAGTCCTATTATTAGCTCTCATTGCTACATCTCTTACTGCCGGTCTTGTTGCAGCTAGCCTTTTGTTGCTGAATGCTGCAGTGCTGCTGCCATTATATACTAAGATTGCCTTTAATTCTCTTAATATATAGGTGGTGCTCTCCTATATATAAAGACTGCCATCTGCTGACTTCAACCATCTAATAAATATCATACTATATATATATATATATATATATATATATATATATATATATATATGGAAGAGCATGTTTTAAAGAATCCAAAATTTTAATAGGAGTCCATATTGCAATCCAAAGTTACTTCTATACTGCATACCTAATTTCAGTGGGCTCATGGGAAATACCCAAATTGGACTCTTGTCACAGTTTCAATAGATTTTTACAATCCAAAGTGTTTAAGTAACAAAAGATATGGCCAAAGGAAATGCTTATTGTTCTCTAATATTATCCATCAAAAGGTCTACTGTGTGGAACCTTGAAAGTTGAAAACTTCATAAGCATTGGCACGGCTAAAAAATTAACAGAAACTTGGCAAAAGAATACTTGCTAGAGAAACTCTATCCTAGGATTCAGAATGGAGAGGACATTCGTGTACCCTACCCATAATTTGCATTATTTCCAGATGTCCCCATTCCCAGCTCATGCATATTTGCCTTTCCTATTGGAATAGCACCACAGTTCCGCAGTCTAGAAACACAAACTGCATCTTCCTTGACAGTGCGGTCCTTGTGATACCATGTGGTACCAGCTGAAACTCAGACAATTTAGAATGAAACATCTTACACAATGAATGAAGTTGAATAAATCAAGGTAAAAGAATGTGACGATACCTTTGGATGGATAGGGATAGCAGTCTATATCATCTTTAATGGCTATAAATACGCCGTCTAGGATCGACAAAGGGTTTCCTGCATGTACCAAATTATAAGTTAGCCTCCTCATGGAATCAGTATACCACTTTTGCAACATGCTCTATCACTTTCAGCAACATGTTTCTGCATACATGAAACAAACAGGAGTAAACATTGTTCATCAGTTAGTTTGAGTTCCATCTATATGCTAGAGATACCTTCTTCAAATCTCTGCGTTGAAGCTGCTGCTTGCTTTCTCACATCCTCTGCACTAAATGTGATCAATAAAGGCATGGGAGGCTTCTTGTTATTGAATTCTTCCACTGCAGATATGATATGTTCCGCAACCTACACAGAGACACACACACTGAGAGAGAGAGAGAGTTGATTTAAAACATCAGAGGACATGACCACCCGTAGGTAAGCAACTTACAGCTGATGGGGTTGCAAGCTTAGAACGGTAAGCATGAGCATAGTCGCGGATGGTCCAGTACAAGAAAGGAGGGGCATCATGTTTCCAGTGGCATGGATCGTAAGGGGAAAGACAACCCAAGGCTGTCTCGACACGGAAGACAGGGCCTTTCTTCTCATCCACGAAAACAACACCAGGTTCTGGTTCTGCAGGATCTCACAAATTCACACAACTAGAATCAACTCTGTGATAGCTAAAACAACATCACGTGCTTAGGAAGCAGCATCGTTCCAGATTTAGTTATTGTTTGTCATGCTAGGTGTGACACTTGAGGTGTCTACGAAAATGACCTTCCATATTTAGTTCATGTTTGTGGTAGGCTTGGTGCAGTGCCGATGTGGAACACGAGACAAACGACACGAAACATCCTAGGAGATGCCAAAATCCATAGCCAGCAACATATGTGGAGTTTTTATAGCAAAGAATGGATGATAACCGAACAGGCACCGAGGTGATTGGGAAAAAAGAAATCGTATTGTTGGATCATTTGTGTATGCTATGGGGAGGGGTGGTTGTTCATAATACCTTGAGGAGGATACTCGGGTCGATACATGGGTAATTCGGGGATCACGGTGTGGCGCAGGAGCTGCCACACAAAACCATACAAACAAACAAACATAAGAAAAGGAAAGGAAAGGAAAGGAAAGGGAGATGCGTGCGTACGAGTGTACCTGGGTCATGTTATTTTGACGCTTCAAGTTAGAGATGATGATGGATCCCAATAGGGGTGATTCGATCGCCCAGGTGAAGAGCTTCAGCGACAGACCCGACAAGTGAGGTGCTAAAGAAGAAGAAGAAGAAGAAGAAGGATTGAGAGAGTCAACAAATAAAACAATGATCGATCGGAGTGGAGTGGAGTGGAGTAAATAAGAAGACCTTGAATCTTTTGGGGCTGATACTTGACGGTGGAGAGATCGATCTCCTCCACGGGCAACATCACAAGCTTCTTCCCCATCTTCCTTCCTTCCTTGTTTCTTTCTGGATCCAATTCTGTAATTAGTATTTATCAATGAAGAAGAAGGAACTAGATATAAAAATGCCCGGAATTTTTCTTACTTCTCACTGGGTCTTTTAAGTCCTGCGAACGAAACTTTAAGGCATGGGTTAGTCAAAAGATGAAACGATTATTTGACTGCATCAACAAGAGAGACAGCCAGCAACAGCATTGTGTAGGCTGTTCGCGTGTTTAATTGGGGGGTGGGGCTGGGGGGAATTAAATGCATATTAGTAATTAGTATTAAAATACTGGAGAGCCTGCCTGCCTGGAGCGAGAGAGAGAGAGAGAGAGAGAGAGAGAGACGACAAGCAACTACAGTTTAGCTAAAAGCATCCACAGTGGAAGGAATTTCAATGCTACATTTTAATTTTAGTCAAATTTTATAGTACTTGAAGGCTGCAGTGGACACTTGTGCATATTTGAAAATTGCTAGAAAGTTACGAGACACTTCAGATTTGGAGCGTGTCCTAACTCCTCTATATTAATTGACGGGCCCACCAAAGGTAATCAAACAAGAAAGAAAAATAAAGAGGAAAAAGAGAGAAAAAATATTACCTAATTGGGAAGGAAAATAAAGAGGAAAAAGAGGGAAGGAAAAGAGGAGATTAATTTGGAGTGTTTATTTGGAGTATATCATTGTGTGTCAATATCATGCGAACACTCCAAAAGTAATAATTTATACAATTTTTAATAATTTGGAGTATGTGTTTGGAGTGTCCCCACTGTGGATGCTCTAAGCTTGTCCTTTATTTAGGCTCCTGATAAAGTCAATACAAAAATGACTCAGTACATTTAAAAATTTTACTATTGATAGTTATAAATTTGCTATTCCTAAAAATTATTTATCGGACTGTCCACTTCCAATTGATTTTTTTTATAATCAGAACTGTCAAAATTTTAACAGTCCTAATTGGAATGACAATCCTGCCAATTGGAAAGACTGTCAAAATTTTGACAGTCCTAAAAAAATATGTTAATTTTTTAGGACTGTTAAAATTTTGATAATCCTTTCAATTGGTAGAATTGTCAAAATTTTGACAGTTCAAAAAGGAGGACTACGCGAGGTGACACGAGGGCGGGGATGCAGTGAGGCCGGAAGGGGGGACGAGGCGGAGGAGCGGGAGGGGGAGGAGGAGAAGCAGGCGGCGGCGGGAGGCGGGGGAGGAGGCGGAGGTGTGCTCCCGGGGACGGGGGCAAGGCGTAGGCGCACGCGCTCGTCTCAGCTGTTTCTGCCGCTTTTGCTGCTGTTGTCGCCGCCGGCGCCGGCGCGAGACGCAGCCGCAGCTCCCCCGAGCGCGTGCCTCCGCCGCGCGCAGCACCCCCCTGCATGCTTCATCTTCTTCTTCATCGCCTTCGTGACGTAGCCGACGGAAAGGTGCTTGAAGTGTGGCTCGACGGCGGCAACGCGGTCGGTGGTTATGTCGACGACGCAGAGAGGCAAAAAATCGCGAGAGGAGGGAGGAGGAGAGGCGGAGGGGTGGGGTGGGGGAGGAGCAGGAGGAGGGAGGTAAAGAGGGTGGACAGCCCTAGTAAAATTTAGGCTAGCCTGAGTAAAACTTCTTCCTAACTGGACTAGCCCCGAATCATTTGTGTAGTGTCTTTATCAAGAGCCTTTATTTATTGATTGGGACCATCAACGGAGGAGTTATGGTGGCTGCGATGGTCGGGGGTTGGCCCATAAGGAAAGAATGGATTTCAATAGTTTGGATTCAGGGTGTGTAATGGGCTGGAACGGGCCGACCCGAGGACTGGTTTGACCGAGTCTGGGCCAGTCCGAGTTGAAACTCGGGCGTGGACCGGTCCGGTCCGTCGGCGCTGAAGGTCGACCCAACCGGGGCCCATGACCTGGCGGCTGGCGGTCCGGGTCTACCGGGCTGGGTCCGGACCGGTTCTGGATTGGGCCGGGCCGACCCTTTTTTTTAAAAGTATTTTTAATTATATATATATATATATATATATATATATATATATATATATATATATATATATATATATATATATATATAAGTTATTAATTGTAAGTTAATAAATATAAATAATAAGTTATTTAATTTAAAAATAAGATTAAATGTAGACAACCTTAACTAAAAATTTCTCCCATATGAAAATTTCTGTATATAAAAGTATATATAAATTATACTAACAAAAATATATCTAAATTATAAAAAAAAAATTACTAGCAAATAATTTCTAGTCGGACCGGACTTGCGGGTCGATTTCCTCGACCTAGTCCGGATCCACGAAGAGGGTGGGCCAGTCCGTTGACTGAGTCCGAGCTGGCCCAGACCGACATTGTCCTGGCCGGATTTCGGACCTCCCAGTCCATCTTGCATCTTGAGTTTGGATGGAAGTAGATGGACTGTTAGGACATCACTCTTTTGTTCTGGATAGGACAAACGGACCAACTGGTAGTAGGTCAGTCAGCCAGGCCCAACACGGGAGCAAATCAACTGTACTGTATTTTTTGTCCAAATTATGTCCTCTCCTCCCTCTATGACATGTGCATATGTCATAGAGAGGAGAGTTTGGACAGAAAATGTCTGACAGGTGATCCGGCCCCACCCAACACCTAGCATATACTCAAATAGTCTATTTTTTCCCCATAAAATTATGTATATAAATATGTTCAATTCGTTATTGGTAATGACGGTATGAGGCTATTGGTAATGATGTATATGAGTGCTGCTATTGGTAATGGTATTATAAGTGCATGCATTCATTAAGTCATACCAATATTTCTTGCACTCATTCTGTTATGATGACTCTTATGTCATTAGCACTGATGATATAAATACAATGAGTAAATGCAATTTTTTTCACAAATGCATGCATGGCTCATGCCATTAGTAGTATTGGCGTCATTTGTCATTTTGATTAATACGCATGCATGGATACATGCACTCATAATGCAGAAAAAATGAGCAGTACAAATGCATGTGTGGTATTAGTACGCCATTTGCATAATGTGATCAATGCACAAAGAATGTGCTCAACGTACATGCATGAATACATGCACTCACAATGCACAAAAAAGTGCTCACAAATGCATCATGGCTCACGCCATTAATATTAACACTATTTCCACATGCACTAAGTCCGTCATTGTTACCGGTGGTTCTGCATCCAATTCGTAAGTGCTACTACAGTCATGACATGTAGAATTTTTTAAAATTTTCTACAGTATGTTGTTATGTCTGTAGAATTTTTCTACAGTCCTGAAAACATACAGGACTGTAAAAAAATTTTACACTCTTGAAAATATACAGAATTGTATAAAAGTTCTATAGTCCTGAGTACTTCCTGTAAACCCCTTCATCCAAAATAGATATTTTGTATGTATTTTATATTATATTATTTATTATTTTAAATATTGAATTAATTTAGAATATTCTATTAGTTAATTAGAAAATAATTTTCTTAGTATATTTACTTATGTAAATATTTATTTAGAATTATTTTTAGGTTATTTTAGATTTTTGGAGATTTTTCTAAAAATTTTAGGTAATTAAAACATAGGGAACGTAAATTTCTAGGACTTCCATGATTTACTGTAAGACCATACTTGCATATTGTTCCTACAAAATATTTATTTAGGTTAAAATATTTAATTATATTTTTCTGTAATTTATTTAAAATTTTAAAAAAAAAATATTTAGATTTTTGAAATTATTTAGGATTTATTTGGATATATATAGTCTTAATATTAGATAGATGATAATTTAGTGTTAATAGATATTAATAAGATTATATATAAATTATTTGTATTATCTTTAATTCTATTTAAGATTATAAATTATTGAGATAAATTCAAACTCTATTTTAAATTAATTCAAATTCTGAGCCTAGTAGGAAAGCAACTTCATGCATATCCTATCCTTATTTAAACTCATCATAATCCTATCCAAATTAGTCAATCCTAGTCGTATTCAATTAAGTAATGTACACCATTATAAATACCTCATCCTTCATATTTTTCTTCCCCAAATTTTCCTCATTTTCGTCCAAAAACAGTCAAAAATCGTCATAAATTCAGCCTCATTTTCTAGTAGTTATGACGACTTAAATAGACGATATCTCCTAGCTCCGGACTCCAAACGCACTCCAGTTTTTTTTTGTTAGAACCATATCAAGGTTATTTTTCTGAATATATAAATTATTTTAATAATTTTAGAACCTATTTTTCTAGAATATTCTGAAATTGCCAGTTGTCCGAAATCAGACGCGTTTTCGTATTTCCGAGATTTCGGGAGATCCCGAAATCGGAATTACGAACCGTTTGAAGTTTCAGAAAGTTGACATGATAAAATTAAATAAAATAATATTTTCAGAATTTAACATGTAAGTTTAATTTACTGTAAAATTTGTGCAACGTATACGTAAATAGGAAACTACCGAAAATTATCATCTGTGCGTCCTTGTGGACAACTGCTTCTAGATCGCCTTCGAGGCCGAGCATAATAAGGATCAATATACCTTTACCGAGACAAATAATGGGCCTAGCCCCTCCTTCGTCTGTAAGTATCTCGAGCGAGATTCCACCCGATAAACCTTGAGTGGATCTGGGTTACGACTGGGATGACTACCCTCAAACGTCAGTTGGTGTACTCTCTTCTCCAGGTATGACAGCTTGTTTAACATCATTAAGAAATGATTTAGCTATACAGGCTGCAGACGCAACATATATACCGTCGGCCATGGGTAAATATTGTCTTCATGCTTTCTTCAGGAAAATTCACATCAAATTGATATTAACTTTCTCTTATCTTATTTTCAGGCGAAGACATCTCTGGGGAGGGCGGAGTTGACACAACTTCTGATTTTGTTGCGGATCCAGCTAATGAAACGGCGGCGCCTGACATCGACGAAGCATACTTTGAAACTGCCGATCTTTCATCCGCAACATTCTCGGGTGTCATCCCGCCAGTAGCAGTTCAAATAACATCAGAGGAGGATGAACCCACTATCTCGACCGTGCCTCCTTCGTTAAGCATGCCAGCAACTTCAACCGTTGTTGGTGTCTCCTCTTTTGTCGCACCATCTGTTGAAGCAACGACTGTGGCAACATCCTCTACAGTCCTTCCGGAAAAGAGATTTACCGATATTGCGGCCACTCCCAGCGTACATTCGATCTTTGCTATGCTAGTTGAATAATACACTAGCATATTCTACGTCACTTTGAAAGAATTGATATCCATGGTGCTGGAGAAGAACCTAAGCTTTGATGCTCTGAAGACGTCGTCCAAGCTCACTATAGCTCCGATTAAAAATTGCTTTGAAAAAGCTGATGCGCTAGAGCAAATAGTTAATGGTTTATAATAACCCATTAACGAATATTTGCAACTATCCCGAAGCAGCATCGATGACCTGGTTCAAGCTGAGTATGACTCCCTAACTGCAGAACTTGCTCAGCAGATTGAATCTTTAAACAAATCCATCCAGGGACAACAACAAGAGATGGAGAAAGAGCGGGCAGTATTGGTGGAGAGTATTCCTCAGCTGGTCAAGTGCTGCACTGAACGTGAGGGATATGAAGTGAGGGTTCGAGAATTATAAGCTGAACTTGCTCAGACAAGGGAGAGGCTCCTCAAGGCATCGCTAGTTCGTGATGTATTGAAGGGCCAAGTGAATACAGCTCAGCAGAACTTAAAAAATGTGGGTGTCATCCACGTAAGCTTTGTTGATTCTCTGTCCGAACTATCTCTCTTGAGCAATAACGAAGCAAGGCTGGAACGGGCTTGCACTAACGTTTTAAACTCCAGGAATGAGAGGATGGCTGCTTTGGCGCGACAGATCAGGGATTTAACTGCTCCTCCCCAATGATGTACTTTTTACTTTTTTGCTCCTTATTTTCTCAGAGATAATAAAGATATATTTTCTGACTTTGTGGACCCATCACTTTAGAATATAAATGATAGGCTTAGATGAAAGTGATATCAGAGGTAATATGAACATGATATACTTTCGGTAAGGCTTGGCTGAATGTAAATCTATTCAGAGGTAATATGAACCTGATAAAATATAATCCAACTAAATTTGTATACAAAACACTATCAGAGGTAATATGAACATGATAGGTTTATAAATTAGTTAAGCAGATCTATTCAGAGGTCATATGAACCTGATAGAATATAATCCAGCTAACCTTTGTACGTAGTATCGTCAGAATAAAATCTTTATCATACTCCATTAAGCAAATGAGGTCAAGCATAGTACTTCTTCGGGAATTTACAGTTGATAGGAGCCATTATCAAATCTTTATTAGGTTTGGCTAATCTGTAAGCGCCATTTGAGAATATTATTTCAATCACATAAAGGCCCTCCATTTTTTACGTTTGTTGGTGTGAACTTCGGATATTGTACCAGAGGTAATATGAACGTAGTACAATACCGTGTTTGTTGAGGACATCCCACCGGGAGATCTTTAGTGGACCTATTATTTGTTGCGCACGTTGAGTGCAAATAATAAGTTCGAAACAAGCCCTATCAGAGGTAATATGGACATGATAGATTTTGTGGCTAGTAAAAGGCATCCCGCTGGAGAATTTTTGTGGACCCATTACTTTTTGCGCACAAGAGTACAAGTAATAGGTTTGAGACAATTCCTGACAGAGGTAATATGAACGTTGTAACACATGACTCTGTGGGGATAGTGGAGAGACATATTTCTGTTTGTGTAACATATCACTTTTTTTTTGACCCATTACTTCTTGTGCACGAGAGTGCAAGTAATAAGTTTAAGACAAGCCCTGCCAAAGGTAATATGGACGTGGCAGTTTTGTTGGACCTAACACTACTGGCGTACTTAGAGTTAAGTACGGGTGCTAAGTTGGGATGACAACCGATATCAGAGGTAATATGGACATGATAAACGATAGCCGAACCATGAAGGTTTGCTCAGAGGTAATATGGATATGACAAACTCAGCCTGAGAGAAATAGTATGACAGCAGTTCAGAGGTAATATGGACGTGAACCCATGTCCGAAAAACTCATTGAGGAGTGATTCGTTGAGTGTGGTCTACCCAAACATAAAGATAGACCAAAGGATCGCTCCGCTGGGGAGATTAATGGGACGATAGCTCAGAGGCAATATGAGCGTGGCTAGCGTCTAATGAGGTTGGTTTGAATAGTCACTGCGGGAGTGTGCAAGTAGACCTAAGGATTGCTCCGCTGGGAAGATTTTAAGGATCCATCATCCATTACGTATTCGGGACTCTTGGATACGGATGATGGCTTCAAGAATTTGGCTTTTGCTGGGGATGAAGATCCAGAGATTTGTACCTCCGGGTTGTGGACTTATTACCCATGGCGTACCTTAAGTATAGATAATAAGCTGAAATGACTAGCACTACCAGGGGTTAGGTGAACGTGATAGTAGAAAGTTGAAGAGAAGAACTTCACTCGGTGGTAATGTGGACATGGAAAAGTTTTGAAAATATCTTACTCAAGAGGTAATGTGGACATGGTAAGATATGAATCAGTGGGGATAAAGAAAAACAGGACAGAGGTAATATGGAAGTGACCATTTTTGCAGGTGATAGTAGAGAGACGTAGTTCAGAGGTCATATGGACGTGAACTAATCGATAGCAGCAACCTGGGAGGATTGCTCAGAGGTCACTTGGACATGGCAAACTCAGCTGGGGGAAAAAATGTTTGGACAACAGTTTAGAGGTAATATGGACGTGAACCCATGTCCGAAAAATTTACTGGGGAATGATTTGCTGAGTGGGGATAGACCTGAAGGTTGCTCCGCTGGGGAGAGTTTTAGGGACTCATCCTCTGGCCCTTTTTGACGGAGCAAATTGCCACGTGGGAGTGAGATCAATTTGCCGTGACCGTCTCCTTGCTATAAATGCAAAGTGATGACTTTGGCGTCGATCAACTCCTGAATTCTCTTTTTTAGTACATAGCATGCCTTTGTGTGGTGATAAATATACCGATGAAAGAAATAATATTCTGGATTATCGACTTTGCCAGCCTTTTCAGGGTATCTGATGTTGGGTAGCCGAAGTTTATTTTCCTTCATCAATATATTGAAGATTTCAATGATGTCATCTTCTTTGAAGGAGAAAGCCCCCTTTGGCTTTCGGGCTTCTGATACCCGAGTCATACGGTCTTCAGGGAAGATGGTCATAGTTGCATCATCTTCGGACTCAGAGGGAATTCTACCCCCAGCTTTGGATGCTGCTCTGTTTCGTCGAGGGAGACTACCCCCAGACATGTCGTTGTCTGGTTCTTCTTTTTCTTTGCCTTTGTCCACAGAAGTTGATTTAGAAGGACTTGCCTCTGGTATTACACGATCAAACTCTGGAGGTTTGGAGTTTGTAAGAGATGCGGCATACCCTAACCCAAAATGAGTTCGTTGACAGTAAGGATCACCATGCAACGGTATTCGTCTGCCTTTTCCATAATTGAGGCATTGCTTCAACTTCAAATCATAATTCATATTTTGTATAATCTTTAGAGCCTGTGGGCTATATCCGTGGATTTGTATTTTCCCAACATCAGACTCGTGAGAATCTTTTGGTACAATCGGTCTATTCCGCAATCGACCGAAGATTATTGGACGCTGCTCGTTGTGAGTAGGTGGAACAATAAAGATAGATTCTTCATGTGGCCCATATGTTATGACGACATTAGATGTTGACGTATCTTCCCACATGATCTCCCCACGCTTGGTAGTTAGGGGCACTGAATCTTGATTTTGACCCCTGTCTTTGCGTTTCTGGATCAAGAAATCACGTAAATCAAGAAGATTAACAGAAGAAGAAGAAGAAGGCTTATTCTGCCTTTTTACATCAGTGGGAATGTGTAGATTAGGAATCATAATCCTTTCTCTGCCATAGGAATACAACAGTTCACCCATGTGAGTAGCATATGACCCATCATCTTTCTGAGGAGTGTATCTTCCCATGAAACGAGTATTCTTTACGCGGACAGATCTGTCCTGGCATAATTTGGATCTTTGCACAGGTTCATATAAAACAGGAAAAGTCCGCGTAATCTGAAAAGTGGGAACTTTCTTCTCTTGTGGGCGTAAAAGCCTAGAGGTTGGAAGATTCGCCACTCGTTTTCCCTTGATGTGATCCCAGGGACCATATGCCTCATCATAGATGGGAGATATATTTTTATGCGCAGGGCGCATTTAAAATTTTCGAATTAGCACTGAGGCCTTGTCAAAAATTTAGTCAGCCACGTCATAGACGGGAGACGAAGTTTTACGCACAGAGCACGTGTTAGACTTCTGGATTGGCACTAGGACATTACTAGAAGTTTTTTCTGCCATGTCACAGACGGGAGACAAAGTTTTACGCGCAGAGCACGTCTGAGACTTCTAGATTGGCACTGAGGCATTGCCAAAAGTTTTGTCTGCCATGTCACAGACGGGAGACGAAGTTTTACGCGCAGAGCGCGTCTGAGACTTCTGGATTGGCAATGAGACATTGCCAGAAGTTTTGTCTGCCACGACACGGACGGGAGATAAATTTTTACGCACAAGGCATATATGCCGTGTTGTCACAACCTTGTTGATCAGAGGAGGAGAGCTTGCAGGAAGGGTAGAGGATGTCTTGGGCATCCACACTTTACGCAGCTTCCTGTTGTTCTGGACAGAGAGGGAATGAGAGCTATCCCCTGCACGAAGCATGTCTTCATAAGCAGATTGGTCGAATTGGACGACCAAAGTCTTCTTCATCGATCCAATGGATACAGCATCGTGTTGAGCAATTGCTTTTTCATCAGATGAGAAAGTCATCCCCAGCAGAGTCGTCATCTTGTGTTTGATGATAAACAAAAGAATAAAACTAGGTTTATACGAAACTCTTTCTTTGTTTACAAACAAGAAAAAAGAGTACAATTAATCCTATACGAGGATGTTAAGTACAACAATAAAATGATTTTGGAGAAAAATACTATAGGAGTCTGATCTGCGGTCGATCACTTTGTCCCTTGGACCACACGATGATGAAGAAGTGATGTAGAAGAAGAAGCTTCAAAGGTTACAAGTGGGATTGAATTCTCGTTGTCGAAGTTGTCAATCGACACTCTCTGTCTGTACTCTCTGCTCCTCTTTGATCCCCCCTTTCCCTGTGACTAGGGGTCTCTATTTATATAGATTAGTCACAATAACTGTCCAGTTGGCGTAGAAACCAAACTGTGAAGGAAGTGACATCTTTTACGCGGCGGTTATAATAAATGCTACCCACGTTTGAATAATCTCATGAATCCGCGTATGACACGTGTCCCATTATGAGGTAACATGTATAACTGCTTCTCGAGGATCATGGCATGCAAGCCACGTAGGTAACTGCCCCTCGCGTAGAGATGGTTGGCGTAAAAGCCAAATAACTGTCTCATTGGCGTAAAAGCCAAATAGCTGTCTTGGTGGCGTAAAAGCCAAATTCTGCGTAAAACTTGATGATGCACGAATAATAGATAACCAGCGTAAAAATAGCCAATTATCCTTCCTGACTGAGGTCTTGAGCGTATTCTGGGCTAAATAGCCTTATCATGTACCTTTGCAAATATAGCCTGAGTTGGCGTATTTTGAGGAGATAACATACGGTGTACTCCTATAGTTGAAAATAGCCTGGTTGGCATAAAACGCAAGGATGGTGATGTGAGCGTATTAGTCACAGTTTTAGCTCTCCCAGTCGTTTTAAAAATAGAACCAGATCTCGTACATTAAATGCAGAGATCTGCCCCCCATCTCGTGCATTAAATGCAGAGATATGCCTCAATCTCGTGCATTAAATGCCGAGATATGCCTCGAGCTTTGTACGAAAAACAGCTTTTGACGTGGCGTCTGATTTCGTCTTATCTTGAGCGTAAAGGCTCCTCTCTGCCTGTGTAGAATAGACATCGTATTCCTTGAATGCGTAAAAATAACTTATATCAAGGATATGTCACTAAACGACAGTCTGGGTCTCTGTGCAAAATAATCATCACAGCCGTCCTCTCGATCGTCGTGCAGTACTTTTGTCAGGAGTCAGGTTCACTGTTTTTTCTGACAGATTCATCCGACGAATATGAAGAGTTCCTCGTATGACTTTACGTTGCATTAAAAACAAACGTATTTTACGCCGGAGGGAGGTGCAGCAACCTTTTACGCCAAAACAGCCTAGAAGCGGCTGCTTTACGCGGGTAGCTCTGAAGCTCTATGATACGCCAAACAGCTCTGAAGCTCTGTTTTACACGAGCAGTTCCGAAGTCATATTTTACGCCACATAGCCTTGAAGCGCTGCTTTACGCGGGCTTCATGCATGTTGGGGGTTTTGACTGTATAATACGCGTACAATTCTCCAACGTATTTCATGCTTCTACAACGGCCTACACGTATCCATTTGTGGACACGTATCTAGTTTCACTACCCCGATATAAGTCTAATTAGACTAAAATAGTCTCATGACACACACTTGATGTGTCAATCTCGTAACTCCCCTATTTGGATACAAATTACCATGTAGCAATCACCATACACAACCAAATAGCCTATAACTTCTTCCTATAGGTAGCCCTATGCCATTAGGGTATTTCTAAGAGTCAAATGCCTGATTTGGGAGCTAGAATAAAGAGAAAATTTAGAATTTACCAATTGGAAGATGGATTCCGAATAAAATGCTCAATGGACACGGTCCAGACACGATCTCTCCACCAAAGCTCATTCTCCTTGTGCTTCTTGCTTCTCCAAGCACCAAGGATCCTTGAGTGATGAGAATGAGAGAGAAATGTGAATGAATTAAGAGGGATTTATGGAGGGATGAAGGAATTAGGGATCTAGAAAGGAAGAAGTAAATGAAGAGGAGAGAGAGAGAGAGAGAGAGGAGAGCCACCTTATAGTGGCCGGCCCCCTTATTATCTATAAATAAATAATAGAAGTCTTTAAATAAATGTATAGCACACTAATAAATAATTAATTAATACAAGCATCAAACGAATATTTATAGCATACTAATTTGTATTATATTTCTAAAATTATATAACTAGGCCAAATTACCAAATTATCCATATTTGGAAAAGTGGGGGTGACACAAGGCCTCGGAGTTATAAAGATAACTCCGCAATTTTAGGTATGTTACTAGAAACTAGGTCAAACACAAGTCCTAACGTCGATGCCTTCGTCGACTGCACCCGAGTCATTCTCGGAAATACACAGTTATATAATATTCAGAGCACAAATATAATAATAACAATTGAATAACTATCTAATTATCTCACAATAATGTATAATTTGTCAATAATATCTCAACTCCAAGAAGGAGGACAAGATACTTAATACAACTCTATACTCAATCACAAATCTATAGCATGATAAGATATCAAAGAAGTCTAACATAACTATGCAGTCTAAATATAACAACAATAAATAGAAACAATATCCAAGTCTCAAATATACGCCGAAAATAAATTCGGTACCAAAATGCTAAAGAAAACTAACTATGATAACTAGTGATTCCGGCTAGATCTCTCGGCTGTCACTCCAAAACTAGTAGGTCCAAGACTGCACCATCTATAGGTCGAGGTCCGTAGTATGTCGGACACCAATATCCCGGATCCTCTAAAAAATATTATCCAGTCAGAAATGGAGCGAAGTACAACCCAATAGCTGTTCCAATTAATTGACAAAAACTATAAAATAGTAAAATAGGGGATGCTATATATGATGATAATATAACTGATGATCTAAGAACAATGAAGGAACATGCAAAACTATCAAAAGAAATATAAATTAATGCGTACAAGAATGAAGGAGATGAACTATAATGTGAAAAATATAACAGGATAATCTATGAACTGAAATAGAGTTTACAATATACCATGTGCTTTGAGATACTACCTAGATATATGATCGGCTTGGGATATTCAATGATTACATTAAGGAGCTAACTCAACCATACGTGAAGTGTATGGTTAGTTAGTAGCCAATTATTACACTACTAGCCGATAGTTCTTGATCACATATTTAATTAGTATTTCTTTCGCCCTGACTGATACGATGGATCGAATTATGACACGTTACTAGCCAATGTATCCAATGTTTAACCAATAATATCCATTGTTATCCAATACCAACAAGGAGTAGTATTCGATACCATCTCGATAATCAAGGTAACATCTCATGACTGACGATCCAATAACAATACCAATCCGTTTACCAATGTGTCAAAGAATCATAAGTAATATTTCTAAATACTTGAATTATAGTAGTAATCAAATAATAAAAATTATCAAAGAATATACTCGCCTGTGGTCCAGAGCAAATAATGTGAAACGGTATCCGAACTGGTGTCACACAGACCTATATAAGGAATATTACATTAATACAAGGTTTTGGAATAAAAATAAGTTAAACTAGTTCAATTCTAGGTCATAAAGCCATTTCTAAGTCAAAATAGTCAAACTAGGTCAACTCTAGGTCAAACTAGTCAAACTTTATCAAACTAGCTGTTTCTAGGTTGTATGAGTCCATCTCTAGGATATTGGGTCCATACACTATGTAACTAGGCTATACTAGCTATACTAGGATACCAGAGTATCGACACTATACCGTATCATAAGATACGTAATTTATTAGATATAAAAATATCATAATATATATATATATATATATATATATATATATATACAAGATAAAATATATAGTACTCCTAGCCAAACTAATGCTAAGTGGATATCTTGGCTTTGAACCAAATGCGGTATCACACGACCTACACACCCATCTTGATATATAAACTCAACACCTTGAGTATAACCCAATACATTGACATTACCTTGGTATCACAAGGTAATTCAATATCTAACATCTAATTAACTACCCATACTCCTCACTATACACTAACATGTATTTAAACTTATAACAATACTATACTAAACAAATATACTAACATATCCCTTCGGATATTCAATACCCGTACTCAAGATACCTCAACTCTCCTAACCTTGGTGTAACTCAAGATAATATAGAAATAATACTAACCAATGCTAACTAGTGCTTATATATATATATATATATATATATATATATATATATATATATATATATATATATATATATATATATATACATAACTTACTAACTTATCAATATAAACAAACTAGCTTATTAACTAGCTTATCCTAACTTATCAATAACTAAACTATAATCACTCAAACTACTGCAGCTTACTGCAGCTTATCGTTGCTTCTTTTGCTACTTCTGCTGTTGCTGCTTCTGCTTCTGCTGCTTTTGCTTTTGCTGCTACTTATTGGCTGCTTCTCGCTGCTTTTCGGCTGCTTCTCGCTTATCATTCCCCCCATCTAGCTCACATGTACACACACACACACACATATACACTCATATATATATATATATATATATATATATATATATATATATATATATATATATATATGATACCACATACCCACACTAATGATGCACATGAACTCTCCTACTCTCCAATGACCACCAACACATCACAACGAAATATAGAACATACACATAACTATATATATACATATATATCATAAAACAATTATAATTATAATATTATAATATCTATAACCAAGGTAAATTGAATTAAAATGTAAAGTATCAAACACGTGGAGTGCACTGCACCCGTATCACACTCATTCTATGATACGCTTGCGACATGAGTCCATCACACCGCCATACGTACTCCGAAGGACACGAGCAATTCTAAAATCATAATTATGAATAATATGAAGAGTTAGCTACTCAACTACGTGCTCGTGTCAAAATATGACATGCTCAAAATTTTGTGTCAGAAGAAAACCCCAAAATCAACCCGTATCACCAAATTATCGGGATACGGCCTACACGTATCCAATTGTGGACACGACACTAGTCATTCACACCCAAACACATGTCAATTTGGTCTAATTGACCTATTGACAAACACCTTATGTGCCAATCTCAAAATTGCCCCAAAATTAACACAAAATACCACATAATTTTCTCCATAGGCCTCCTATGAACCTAATTCCAATTCATATAGGTAGCCTTAGTACATGAGAGGGTTCCTAATGATTAAATTATAATTTAGAGTCTAATTAGAGGAGAAAAACTGAATTATACCTATTGGGAGATGGATTCTCAATAAAAATCCCAAATTGAGTGTCAAGAGCCTTCAACTTGTAGATCCTTGCTTCCTCCTTGTTCTAATAGCCTCCAATGATGAATAGAGAAGAAATTGGGAGAGAATTTGGGTAGAATTTGATGTAGGAATGAAAGAATTTGGAAAAAAAATTTATATCTAAATTTGAAATGAAGAAAAGAGAGGAGAGAGAGAGAGTCTCCACCCCCCTTATGTAGTGGCCGGCCTTGCCCCCTCTCCAAGGCATTATGAAATATCCACAATACCCCTTGGGCTTGTCATGAAAAAATTAATTAAGGAGGAAAGGTTCTAGTCTAATTGGTTTAACTAATTAATCCTCCTCCTAATGAATTGGCTTACTATTGGGCTAAATTCTAACTAGAATTAAATGTTGGTCCAAAGTCAATTCTAAACTAGTTGGGTCCACTAACACAAGTCCAAAATAAAATTTAACATCTAACAATAATTAAATAATACAATAATTAAATATTTAACATGCACAATATTTAATTATTTATGAAATACCAAAATATTCTTCCCTAGAAAATATGGTAGTGACTGTAAGCATGTGATAAAATATTACATTACTAGTGATCTTTCTAGTTTTTACCTAGGTTCATTCCATGTAGTCCAAGATAAGAGTTATGTTACATTTCTTTGAAAATATCTTTGAAATACATATTTCATATTCGAATACATGCAGGCAGGCAAGACAAGCAGTTCAAGCACGATATGCAAGTTCATTTAATTAACTCTGGTGCATAACGTGTCTCGTGAGCCATATTCATTCTCTAAAGAATCTAGCATGCATCTAGTGAACTATCTTCTTATCATTTCTCTCTACTCTTCTTATGAACAATTATCATCTTATCGTGTGAATGAGATAGAAGCATATACGTAACAAAAACTTCTCTATGAAAGCGGTTTATACAAAAGAACATCTTCGATAGTATGTATATATCACTTATTCAGCGATTCTTACCCTTCGCCGAACGGTTATCCCTACATCAGACATACAAGTTAGCAATAATTTACATAAACACATATGTTCTATTTTCTGTCTATCTCTACATCAAATAGTTATGTAAGCAAGAAGGTTGAATCCTAGCATGTGACCTAACTATATGATGGCTCATGAGTCTACTTCCTCATAATTAGTAGCGGTGTTATCACGGCCTAGTACTGCACTAGTATACAATCATACTAGTTGCTTTGATGCGTGAATCAGCTATCTAATAGACATGAACATCCTCTGATCATGAGGACTTCGTTGCCTCAGGGTGTTCCTCTGATCCCCCTAGGGCGAATGGTCCCCAGTGCCCCAGAAATCGGTCGTGGGATTATCTTTGTGCACAAGTGTCTAAAGACCAATGCATGAATGCAACTCTACCATATAAACTCTATATGGATGCATCAGTTCAATAAATAAGCAGACTATCTATCTCTTCTCTTCTTTGTGCGGATAGGCCACCATCTCTATCTCTATGTGGACTGGCCGCCATCTCTCTGATACTGTTCAAGTATTTTGTCACACCCCAGTCCCAAAATACGTAGGACTAGGATACGTAACCATGCCAGCCGCCCGTATATATGGCAACTCCAATATATGGAAACCATATATACGTGCGTACGCTGTATAATGAACAATAGTTCACCAGTGGTATAACTAATCACAAGTCACAGGGTAATATCTAAATCTCATCCACAGAAATCAAATAAACATGAATATCCAATAACCATGTAACTATAACTCAAAATAAAGTACCTAAAGAATGACAGTCGGATGGAAACAAATCTACTGCCGAAATAGAATATAAAAGGAACCAGATACACACCATATAAAAATAACATCTGACAATCACGTGGCTCGAAGAGAAGACCTCATCGTAATATAAGTAGCCTGTCCGGATCTGTGCTCCTGCGAATACGCAAGAACATATACACCTGGCAGGAAACCAGGTCCTCAGAGGGACATAGCAAGATACATAAAAATAACATGCCATAATGTAAATACTGAATAAATAAATGGGGTATGCTAACCATCTAAGTGAATGCAATTTAAAGACCTTGTAGTACGCATAGGAATGTGTAGGCTAGACATATGCTGACGTAATTCACCAATCGTCATGACTGGCTAGTATATGTGTCATATGCCCCCTGACGCAAGGGCACAAGCAGTACCCCATCCTCCTCGGAGCATGGTAACGGGAACAAGAAAACCAATACCCCATCTCCGAGCAGCATGGTAACAGGAATGCCCCATCTCCGAAGAGTATGGTATCAGGCAACAGAAAACAGGAATATATAAGGAGGGGGTGTCCCATACGCCTACTAAGTGTCTTTCCCGCCCAATGTAGATATACAATTCGTGAAAACGACGTAGACATCTCGAACTATGATGCAAGCCTCAATAAAATAAACAACTGAGCTAAATACCGCTACACGTGTTGCTCACACTGATGGCCAGTCGCGCATGAGGCACGCGTCCCTACATGTACTCACTCTGTGACGTGTAATGATACGTGTCAAGGCCTGAGAAGTTATATCAATAATTTCACAACTTTAGGTGGGTCTACTAGACACTAGGTCAAACACAAGTCCTAACGTCAACGCCTTCGTTGACTGCACCCGAGTTTTCTCCGACGCACACATTTATATAATATAAAAATAGATAAACATGTAACTAACAATAACTGAATTTAAACATTACAATAAGACAAGGTATACTTGCCTGGCAAGAGAGCTGCAAATATAACGTCCAGATGTCAAATGCCAAAAGTCAGAAACTATGGCCTCAGAGTAAATGTCTCCGAATGCTGAAATAAATATCACTAACAGTCTCAAAAAATATCAAATAGCTAGAAACGCCTGTCCTTAAGTCCAATTTGGACACAGGGGCAAAAATTACAGTTTCCGGTCAAAGCGGGGTCCACATGTGGCCCACTTTGCACCGAAAAACGTGTCAGGGTCAAAGGTCTCCAAATTCGCCAAACTTAGTGTCAACAAGTCCAGAACGTCGATACAAACCCAACGGAATGTCCAGAACTGGATTCCGATGTGCCGATCACAAAATTGCCCGTCAAGTGGAGCCTGTGGGGCCCACGATACGGGATTTTGCCAACGTTCTCGGAATCGAACCAAACTTGGATCACAGGACCAGCGTATTGCTACGAGTCCGATGGCGTAAGTTTCGTCTCGATCCGACGTGTGTACACAAAGTTGCAGCGTGTTCCAGAACAGGCGGATACGGGGCGTTGTCGGCGGATACGCGTTGATTCCGGTGTGCACGCACATCCGAATCAACTTCTGCGAAATCTCGCACGTCCGTATCAACGGCGCGCACGTTTCGGTAAAGACCGCGTGCGACCAAGTTGTCCCGTTTGGCGGGGCGTACTCAGTTCTGGGGTGAATCGGGTCGTTGTTTTTCCTGTTTTTGGATCGCTGATTGCAATCGCCAGAGGACGCGATGCTCCGAGCGGGTTGCACGGACACCGAGAGGGGTATACAGTCTATGCGATACAACTGACGAAATTGAAAATAGAGTTACGAGGTGAGAGAAATCGTTACCTGAACATAGCTCAAAAAATCAAACTTCTCCGTGTCCGACACGTGTCCGACACGAGTCCGAGGGCTGTGTCCGTGTCTGCCCTAGGGTTTAGGGCTTGGGGACACTGCCGGAGCTGCGGCGTTGCGGCTAGGGCCGGGGGAGCCCTGGGAGCGGAGGCGGGTGTCGTCGGCGACGGCGCTCGAGGGGCGGCGGCGCTGAGCGGCACGACGGCGAAGTCCGGGGCGGAGCTGCTGATGTTGATGGCTGGGAGTCGGCCTGTCGCGGGTGGCCCACTGGAGGCAGAGGAAGAAGTCGAAGAGGGCAGAGCTGACGATCTCAGGGAGGAGGTCGGGAAGGAGGGAGGGTGGCTAGGGCAGGGTGGAGGAGGAGGAGGAGCTGGGGAGGAGGAGGAGGAGGCCGAGGGGTCGGGGCCAGCGGGGCTGCGGCGTCGCCGGCCGGAGCTGGACGGGAGGCGGTGGCGGCGTCGCGGCGAGGTGGTCGCGGGAAGAGGAGGAGGATAGAGATGAGGTCGGGGAGCTCAGCCGGGGGGGGTCGACTCACCGTGGGGCGGCGGTCGCAGGGTGACTCCGACGAGGGGGGGCTCGCCGCCGGCGGGGGGGGGGGAGGGTTCGGCTGCGGGCTGGGGGGGTAGAGTTAGGTTTTTATTTTTTTATTTTCTTTTGTTTTCTTTTATAAAAAAATATATAGATATTTTAATAAAATATCTTGAGATATTTACAAGATATTTCCGGGATATTTTTGGGATATTTTCGGGTGAGTCCCGCCTCCAAATGGACGGCGCAGGTTCACCGGCCAATGAGGGGGTGACACCTCACAGGAAAATTTGCAGGAAGGTCCTTGCAATTTCATAAATTGTATAATGGTCATATTTTGGAAAATTGCACAATTTACAAAATTGTCTGGAAAAAACTCGATTCCTGAAATTTCTAAAATGCATAGAACTGAGAGAAATTGTTATGTGAGGGCCCTGGAGGAATGGGGTTGAGTCTGGGCAGGGGTTGGACCTGATTTCTGGGTGATACGGGTCATCGTATTTATTAATTAATAAATATCGCGCACGGTGTTCACTAATTATTTAGAGGCAGGTAGGGTCATAATTTTTCTACGGTGTCAATACACTAAATGTAGTATACTCAGTGTAGAAAATTAACATATTTTTGTTCGGGCAAAACAGGTGCAGGTTGACCTCAAATCTTTAGGGGTACAGAGATGGATAAAGAGCAGGAAATAAAATAAAAAATTAATACGGACTTTTGTAACGATATTTGTGCGTCTCAAACGAGGCTCAATTTAGCACATCTGTGAGTTGCACAAAGTTCAGAAAAATAGTCTGACATGTCTAGGACATGTATGTGAACTCCGTTCGGAGATAACAGTCAAGATAAAGCTCCAAATAATTAGGTGATGGACAGGTGCACAAATCAACAGGATATGTAAGAAAAATAAATTAAAATATTGCCATAAATCCTAAATTGTTAAAATAATCCTAAAAATACTGAAATCTGGTCGAGAGGGTTTACATATTTCAAACATTTTTATCTTTTAAAGCGATAAAAAAAATATGCAAGCGATCTCTATTAAAACAGACAAGGCACTGTTCTTCTATCTTTTTAACTAAGCATGTAGTTCTACTCTATCTTTAGCATATGATGGAAATATACTAACATTCTTTTTCTCTTGTTTATTAGCATGGCAGCGGTTCGTTCAATAGCAGTGGCAGTATACTAAGCATGCAACATTCTTTACTATACTAGCATGGAAATGGTTCTCTACTTAGGCAGGCATACAAGTTCTCTAGTTAAGCATGTAGGTTCTCGTTCTATCATTTATGTGAATATTAATAACTTAGCAAACAAGCATTTCAAAAATTCAAATTCATTATTAAGGCGTGCAAGAATCAGAGAATAAAGTTCTGCCCACTCACATAGATCAGTCATCTTCTGGTTCAATAAGGAGCTCTTCAGGAAGGTTTTCTTTTTGAGTCAACAAACCGATATCCCTTGTATATAGTGCCAACGCGGAGCGGGGCACTATACTAGTTGTAGCCACATATTATTCTTGAATTTTCGTGCGCCTGATTTATCTTTGGGACAAGGCAACTAGCCCAAACTCAAATTTTGATCGATCACCTTTACTAGTATATTGTTCATGATCCTTGCTCTTACTTTCTTTGCATTCATATTACGTATTCATGTGTTCAGTATCACCCAAATAATTTATAACCGGCAATATCACCCAACCAATATATTGAAAATATCTTTCTTCCGATTTCTTCCGTCGAACATACTTTTGCCAACTTTATTTTGATAGGGTCAACTTTCATTCGCATTAACCATCAACTTAATTGCATCACCTCATCAATGTCTCACAAAATTTTATCTCGCTTAGTCCCATTCGATAATTATTCACGTACTCGGTATATTGGTCAATCCACCAAGCTAGGGATTACCCTATATTAATAATTTGATCAATTCTATCTGTAAATCAACTGTTATTACTGCGACCAAACTTTTTGTCGATAGTATTTATCCCACCGTGCTAAAACTCAAGCTTTATTAGTATTTCATCCATCGAAGCCTCTTGACGAACTTTCATACATTGCCAGACAATAAGGGTCATCGATTAGTTACTTGAAATCCCACAAGTTCATATGCTGATTAATTATTATCCGCCAATCGCTAGGTTCAAATATTCCCACTTTACGACTACTACCCTTTTTAAGTTAGACATGTAGTAAATGCTACACACCTGTCACGCCCCAGTTGTTTGTGGTATTAAACGAAAGAATGAAAGTGTATTTCAATGACAGGGTTTATACGAGACCCGTGCCCTTTGGTTTACAAACAAACTTGTACAATTCGATCCTATACGAGGATGTGGGAGTATAATTTATTTAATCTGGGTATAAATTGCTATAGGTGTCTGATCTGCGGTCGATCACTTTAGCCCTTGGACTACATGATGTTGAAGAAGTGCCGTGGAAGACAGGATGCAGCTTCGGAGGTTGCGAAGGAGGGTGGATGCGCGATGCTGAAGGTCGTCGCTCCCTATTCCTTGCCTGAGCTCTGTATTCTTCTCTCTCTCTCTGTCTCTCCCTCTTGATCTCCGGTTCGGTGACCTTGTTCGATCCTTCTTTCAAAGTTTTGAGCTTTGATCTGATATTGGTATTCTTGGCCAAATTTTTCGACCTGGTTCGATCTTCCAAATTGTCGACCTTGTTCCCCATTGATAGGGGTCTCTATTTATAGAGTTTTGGTGACAGTGACCACTCCGTCGGTGTAACAACCGAGGAGTGGAAAGTACAGCACCCTTTTACACAACGGTTAAAGTAACCAATGCCTACGTATAGATGATCTTTTGAATGAGCGTGTGACGCGGGTCCAACTAAGGGGACACAACGCGTACAATTGCTACTAAGATCACGGCCTAAAAGCCACGTAGGTAGGTATCCATTGTGTAGAAGAGGTTGGCGTAGAAGCCAAATGTCTGTCACCTTGGCGTAGAAGCCAAATAGGCATAGAAGCCGAGTAGGCGTGGAAGCCGAGTAGTCGTAGAGACTGAGGGGGCGTGGAAGCCGAGCAGGCATAGAAGCCGAACAGGCATAGAAGCCGAGTAGGCGTGGAAGCCGAGCAGTCGTAGAGACTGAGGGGGCGCGGAAGCCGTAGGAGCACAGATCCTGAATGGGCGTAGAAGCCGCTGCGTACCGTGCCAGGGTGCTGATGTGGACGTCTTTAGCCGGAATTACGGCTTTTGGAGATCAAATCTTTGGCAGAGATTTGCCATCATCCTGTGCATTAAATGCGAAGACGTGCCTTGAGGGGAAACTGTCACCGCTCTGTGCGTTTTGACGGAGGGACGTGCCTTGAGGGGACACTGTCACCGCTCTGTGTGCTTTGGCGGAGAGACGTGCCTCGAGGGGACACTGTCACCGCTCTGTGTGCTTTGGCGGAGAGACGTGCCTCGAGCCCTGTACGAAGCGCAGCTTTTGACGTGGCGGCGGTTTGTCTTCTGCGGAGCGTAAAACAGCCCATGTTTGCCTGTGTAAAACAAGGCAGCGTGTTCTCTTTTCACGCGAAAGAGCGGTTTATGCCGGTGGTTTTTTAGTAAGCGCCGGTTTGGTGATATTTTAACCAAATCCTCTGCATTAAATGCTGAGATCCGCCATCATACTATGGAGCGCGTCCTGAGGGGTCTGCCCCCGTTCCCAGCCGTCGTTTGGGTAGCTGTGCAGCACTTTTTGTCAGGAGTCAGAGGTCAGGTTTACTGCGTGACTGGACAGTTTCTTTCCGGGAATACGAAGCGTTCCTCGTACGCTTTAACGCTGCTTTGAGAGCTGCTGGGTTTTACGCCATGGAGGCGATGAAGAACCCTGTTTTACGCTGGATGGCTCTGAAGGCCTCTGCCTACGCTGCTCTGTATCAAGACGCTGCGTAGATCTTCCAAGCGGTTTTTTTTTCATGCTTCTACAAGACCCCCTTCAAAGCTTTTAAATTCCTCGAAATTTGAAACGCTTTGAATGAAGCATGAACGGCCCCTCGTAACTCGAAACGTTTCTGAATGGAGCGTTGAAACGGTCGATGCTGACTTTATGGCGGATTTATTGGGGACCGCTGTGATCTCTTTTGCCTATAAAAGGCTGAGGGGGTGAACCTGTCTTCACCACATTCCCATTGTCATGCAGAGATGATCGCCGGAGTTCGTCGGATCGATCTGAGGAAGAAGGAGATCATGTTCTTCCAGCATGTAGGGAGCCGTAAAAGACGGCGTCTTCGAGCAAGTGTCCACTGCAACGATGGATCATGGAAGGACATCTTAGCCTCCCTTGTTCGGGATAATCAGCAACTTTGTATGGCATTGCCCCAGGAGAGAGGAAGGGTCGTATTGGACCACAGCGGCTGGCATGCTGTGTATCTTCCTCTGAGATCCCCGCGGACGAGATTAGACAAACTGTAATCTATCGTCCCCAATCGAGTTGGGCTTAAAGAAGCCTCAAGTGGATCGGCCATGGCGAATGGAGGATCTTCTTGTTCATGACTGTGGTAGTCGATGAACAGCCCTCGAAGAAGAGGAAGACCTTCACCTATGTGAGAACCTGTCAGTACAGCTTCTGGGCGATCTTCGGACGATGATGGGGGGACTCCTTTGTAGACGGAGTTTCCCTCAGATGTAATCATGAGAAATAGAGAAAAAACCCTTGTAGATTGGATTTCCCTCATATGTAATCATGATTTTAATTTTTAATAAAATCGTCTTCTTCTCCATATGATCGTCTTGCCATACGTTGCTTGTGAAGTCTGAATATGTGCAGCTTTGACACGTCTAAATCTTTACGCTGACTCTGATAGAAAGAGTATTAGGCCCTGTCCTTTATGCATAGCGGATAGTCCATAGAACGCTGCTGAGCACTATGAACATTTAGAACTGTCCTGTTGCTAGGACTGCGTAGAATTTCTGAACTGTTGCCTCTCTGATGAGCGGAATTTTGTTTTGTTCAGAATTCGTCTTCAAGAATGATCTCTCGAAACTCCCTTGGAACATGGTCGAGGTTTTTGGCTGTCAAACTGAGTTGCCACTTTGATAGACGAGATGTTCAGACTGGAATCTGGATGAACCTCCAGTTTTCTGGACCCGAGAGGAGTAATTTCTCAATGTTTGAACTCTGCATACTTCGGGTACTTGGGGATGCTTTGGGTCAAGAACGAGTATCTTCTGTGTGAACTCTTTGCACTTGACCGCCTTGGGGACTGTTTGGATATGCGGAAAGTCGTGGAGCGGGAAATCATGTCTGTAGCCTCTTGAGCGTAAAACACCATCGAGCGTGAAATCGTAAACTTGTGGTTCCTGAGCGTGAAGTCGTAGGTTTGTTGCCTCTCGAGCATAGAAATGCTACCGAGCACAAAGGCATCCGGGCAAGAAAAACCATAGACTTGTAGCTGTCGAACGTAAAGCCGTTAGATTCGTAGCTGTCGAGCGTAGAAAAGCTCCTTTTAGCGTAGGACTGTAGATCTGTAGCCTGTGAGCATAGAACACCATCGAGCGTGAAATCGTAGACCTGTGGTTTCTGAGCGTGAAGTCGTAGGTTTGTTGCCTCTCGAGCATAGAATGCTACCGAGCACAAAGGCATCCGGGCAAGAAAAACCATAGACTTGTAGCTGTCGAACGTAAAGCCGTTAGATTCGTAGCTGTCGAGCGTAGAAAAGCTCCTTTAGCGTAGAACTGTTTGATTTGTAGCTCCTGAAAAGAAAATTTCTTCGAGCGTGAGGTTTGCGGATCTGTTGCTGCTGAGCGTAAACTGAGCGCCACCGAGTGTGAGATCGTCGATTTGGTATCTGCTGAGCGTAAAGTCGTGGGTTTGTGGCCTCTCGAGCATAAAAGCTACCGAGCACAAAGGCATCCGGGCGTAAAACCATAGACTTGTAGCTTGCGAGCGTAAAACCGTAGATCCGTTGCTGTCGAGCGTAGAAAGCTCATTTAGCGTAGAACCCGCTGAACCGTCTTGCACAAAAAAAAAAAACCTTTCAAATTCGCTGACTGTCCGTCTTCCAAGGGTAGTGGGCTGACGTAGCATCCAATCATGATCAACTATTAATTGTGAGATTTGGTTAGGGTCTCGAGGGGTTCGTCCGAGGATTCGAGGAGTCGACCCGGACTGTATATATATCCCCAGCTTCTGGAAAGAAAAACTTTTCATCTGTCTTTTGCGAAAGAGAGCTTTCGACTGTTCGAGTTTTTCTTCGTTCTTTCTCCGAGCACTTCGAGTCTTTCAGAAATGGTGCCGAAACAAACCCCCTCCGCTAAGGGAAAGAGCATAGGTTCTTCTTCTCATTCTTCTGTCCCGGCGAGGGAATCTCCGGTCGGGCAAGGTGAACTTCCCTCTGAGGGGAGCATCCCGCCGACGACTAGCGCTCCCGGCTTTAGAGGTAGAACTTTTTGGGATGACACAAACGACGAAAAATCCTTCGCACACGTTGAACGTGACTGCGCTAGGTCGTCTTCTATGCTGATAGCCTCTTTTGAGGAAGATGACGCACGGAGGCGTTTTCATCTTTTACGCCCACATTTCTAATGTGTCAGCGTAAAGACTCCGTATTTTCGTAGCTCTGGGCATAAATAGCTCGGGCTACCGAAAATTGGCGTATTTCGTAAAATTTGAATTTTACGTTTGTGGAGGAGACTTCCGGCGTAAGGTGACCAAATTTGTACAATCTTGGCGTAAAGCACAGACTGTCGTTTCCTTGGTCCGTGTGTTTGTGCCAGACTTGTAATGACCTATCTTCTTTGCATTATCTTGCAGTTGATCTGGGTGAGTCCCCATTGGCTGAGGTGATGGGCTCCGCTGCGGGGATGCTGCACTCGAACTATCTGGAGGATCTGTCCCATGTGGCATTTCCCATCTCTGGACCCCAGTATCCTGAGGGAAGGGAGCTCCTGATATCGGCCCAGGATGAGCGAATGCTGTTGAGTATGATCAACGGCGAACCCTTGGTACGTGTAGATGGGGAGCGGTACATAAAGCCGGCTTTCCTTTTTGGGGACATGATTGATAAACAGTCCCAGACGAAGCCCAAGAGGGAGCCTTGGGTTTTCCCTGCCGGGGATTTGGTCTTGTACCTGCCGACGATGCCGAGGGATTATCCCATCTCGGCCTTCTCCTATGCGACGCATCCCAGGAAGATGTCTTGGAAGCTGACTCCTGATCTTCACGGGAAGCCGGAGAAGATCTTTCATCTGAAAGGCGCTGACCAGGGGTCGTTTGTTAGTCGCCCTTCTGGCGTTGTGACGCTGTTCCGAGGACTGTACCCGGGCAGTGTTCCAAGTGAAGATAGCTCGGTGATCCAGTCGGTCCAATTGCCGACCTTCTGCAACGACTTCATGGGTCGAGGTGGGGTATATCCCAAGGAGAATCCTCGGTGCAATGGGTGGATTGCCCCAACGAACTCCCGATGGAGATGCCTAGTTGACTGGGCCTTAAAGCACTTCCAGAGAGAGTTGGAGGGCATCGGACTATATGCCGCTGTGAGTGCGACGAGCGTCGGGCTGCCTCCGAACCCTAATTTGTTCCTGGCACTGATGGAGCGGTACATTTCGCTCACCGGGACCTTCGCCACTCCACTAGGGGAGTTGGGGTTGGCCCTTCATGAGATGGCAGTTGTCTCGAGACTGCCGATGGGGGATACCCCATATGAAGAGTACGTTCCCACCAACCGGGAGTTGGGGGATTTGGACCCTCGGGTGGCGGAAGTATATCAGGAGCTGATGTGCCAGTACTTCGCGTGCACCGCTTTTTATAACGAGCCTTCTGATTTGGCTCACACCACCAAGTGGATGTCTTACCTCTTCTTCCACCGAGCCAGGGCCGCCAGGTCGGAGAAAGCCTCGGGTGGTAAGAAAGAGCCCGTAAACTGCTTGGGCGTCCTCAGTGCCCAGGTTGTGGAGACTCTTATGGAGGAGGCTGAAGCTCCGGATCAGATTCTTGTGGAGGGGGTAGGAAAGTACCCGGAAGGCACTAAGGCCTGTAGTTACTTGAGGCGTTGCCGCAGGCCTTTGTCTAAGGAGGCCCAGCTGGCTGGTTTCCTCTCCATATGGCTGCGTCAAGTAGTGGTGCCGGGCACCGCGTCCGCGGACCGCATCCACCGCAACATCCTGTGGCCGGCAGTGCACCTGGTGTTTGGGGCAAGACTGGGCTTGCTTCCTGCCATGGTGTGCCGTATACAGGCTGGCCTGAGGGCCATGACAGATGGGTTGCTCGTTGATGAAGCTCGGCGGGAGAGCTTCCCTAGGGTGGAATTATCATACTTGTACTTGATGGGATGGTTAATTCTCCATAATTTCCGGGTTATGTCACCCGGTTCCGGTAGCAGCTCAGGGGGTATATTCCTATTGAATTACAGGGATTCCTCCTGGAATGTGAATACAGTTTTAGACTGTCGGCTGGTTTTGAACCTCAGCCATGGCTGGAAGATCCTTTGTACTCCCCCTCCTGTGCATCGCAACCAGTCAGGGCTGTGGCTCGAGAATTCAGGTCGAGGGAAGACCGTTCTTTCTCCGGAGGCGTTTAATTGGTTGGTCTGTATTAGGCCTTCCCATCTGCTGTATAGGAGCGAAGACCATTGCTTCTTCGAGCCCTACCTGCCTAGTCGGTTCTCCAGGCAGTTCGGGTACGACCAGTTGCATGTGGGCAACGCCGTCACCAGCTTCAGGTCCAGGGGTGGACTCATTGATGGAGCTAGAGGGTGGCGATATTTTATCATGGGTTGTACGGGGGCAATTTTTATCGTGCCGGTCGTTACAACCTCCACGGAGCTGCGCATCCTTCACTCCTACGCCCAGTTTTATGTGGCGGTTAACACTTTCCACCGCGATTTCGACAGGCGTGTGAGCTTCAGGGTGCCTTCTGCCAAGCCTGGGGGAAGGGTCGAAGTCCCCTCGGTTTCTTCTGATGAGAGGGAGGAATCTGGTACTCCGGATGAGCCTCTGGTGTCGTTGCCGAGGTGTGTAGTGCCTCTGCCGGCGGGGGCCCTGGTAGTCTCTTCCGGGAAGCGACGGGCTTCTGCTCCGAAGGAAGCTTCCCTTTGTAAGAGGAGGAGGGAGACGGTTGCTCGTCCTCTCCGTATTCCTGGTGTTGAGGTTCCCGGGAATGAGCCTGCATCTCCCTGTATCAGGGATGATTCTTTGGCCGGAGGTTCCTCGCCTTTCAGAGGGGGACCTTCTACAGTTCTGGCTGGCGGCGCCGGAGAGTCCTCCCTAGAGGCTGCTGTTGCTGCGGCTGCTCCAAGCAGCGGAGCGGGATTGCTTGCGTGGCCCCAACAGATAGGAGAATCTTCCCTGAGGTCAGTAGCGGGCGGAGTTACTCCTGCGTTAGCGAGCGCGCCTAGCGAGACTCCGACTGATGAACCTCGACCGCGTCTCGGGGAAGGCTTGACCGAACTCTTGGCGATGTCGGTCGGTCCACCTCCTTCTCCAGGTATGACAGTTCGTATCGCGTCATTAAGGCGTGACTTAGCTACATCTGCTGCAGATGCGTCGTATATGCCATTGGTTCCGGGTAAATGTCGTTTCGATGTCTCCTCCTAGGAGGATTACCACTGTGTTTGACATTTTGCTTTCTTGTCCTTTTTTCAGGGGATGACGTCCACGGGGAGCATGGCGTTGAAGCACCTTCCGGCTTTGTTCTGGCTCCTGGCGGTGACGTGGAGGCGCCGGATTTTGAGGCAGGAGTGTCTTCGGGGGCTAGCTCGCCCGGGGAGGTTTCGTCGTCTCAAGGGGAGGACGAACCTGTCATCGTGACCTCGCCTGTTGCGAGTATGCCGATGACTTCGATTGTCGCCATCGCACCTTCTTCGGGCGTGCCACCTGTTGAGGCGGCGGTGGCTACCTCGTCTGCAATTGTGGCCACTCCGGGCGCTCAGTCGGGTTTAGTCGCGTTGATCGAGCAGCATTCCAGCCTCGTCTACACTGGCTTAAAAACGATGATACCGATGGTGTTGGCGAAGAACCTTGATTTCGAGCTCCTGAAGAAGACTTCTCAGCTTTCGATCGAGGTTGTCAGGGGGCTTGGCAATCCTGGAGTGGCTGACGCTCTGGAGGCGGTGGTTAATGGTTTAGAGCAACCCATTAACGAATACTTGCAGCGGACTGAGGGCAGCCTTGATGCTGATGTCCAGGCTCGGTACGACCTTATGTCTGAGCGGTTCGCTACAAAGCTTGAAAGCCTAGACAACTCTATCCAGACGCATAAGCTGGAGATGGATAGGAGGAGAGCTGTTGTGGAAGAAGCCCTTGCCGTTGAGATGCAGTGTCGATCCGAGCATGAAGGGAATGCGGCGAGGGTCTCCAAGTTGCGGGAAAAACTTGTTCGGGCAGAGGAGTGGGCTTTCCAGTCGTTGGCAGGTTTGGAGGTAGCGACTGGTCGACTGAGTGAAGCCCGACGGGACCTGGATCGTGCGGAAGCTGCCCGTACGGGCTGTCTTCGGGCAAGGGCTAATCTGACCCTTACGCATACTCCGGAGGCACGGCTGGAGCAGGCTCGCGCCGATGCTTTGGCCCTTAGGAATGAGAGGATAGCTGCACTGGAGCGGCAGATTCATGGCCTGATTACTCCGCCATCTTGATGTACCCCTTCCTATGTAATTCTGCCTTCTTCGGGAATGAATAATAGCGACTCTTTTCTGACTGTTGTGGACCCATCATTTCGGAATGTAAATGACAGGTTAGGTGAGAGTGATATCAGAGGTAGTATGGACGTGATAAACTCTCGATAAACTTCTTAGCGGGACATATCTATTCAGAGGTCATGCGGACATGATAGAGTGTAACCCAACTAATTATGTTTTTTTTAAAGTAGTTTTGTCAGAATCGAGGTCTTTGCTATTTTTCTCTTTGAGCAGGAGAGATTAGGCATAGTACCTTTTCAGGAATTTGCCGTTGATAGGAGCCATTAACAGATCTCCGTTGGGCTGGGTTATCCTGTAGGCGCCGTTTGAGAACGTTGTCTCGATCACATAAGGGCCTTCCCATTTGGGCTGGAATTTGCCTTTACTTCCGTGAGTTAGAATCATCGGCCTTCTCACGGCTAGAACTAGCTCGCCGACTTTGAACACTCTTTCTTTTACTTTATGATTGAAAGCTTTGGAAATACGTGCTTGGTAGAGCGTGATGCGCTGCTGAGCTTGGAGGCTTTTCTCGTCTAATCCTTCCAGCTCTTGGAGCCTCAACAGGTCATTCTTTTCTCGAGTCAGCTCACTAGTCACGGCTATTCGGAGCGACGGGATCTGGATTTCGATAGGAAGGACCGCCTCGCTTCCGTAGACTAGTGAAAAGGGGGTACAACCTGTTGGTGTCCGTACCGTTGTGCGGTATGCCCAGAGACATTCGCCCAGCTTCTCGTTCCAGTCTCTTTTGTTTGAAGAAACAAACTTCTTCAGGAGCTTGATAATGGTTTTGTTGAAGGCTTCCGCCAAACCATTAGCAGCTGGATAATATACCGTAGAGGCAATGTTGTGTATCCGGTTATTATCGCAAAATCGATAAAACGCTTGGCTGATGAACTGAGGTCCATTGTCGTGGATTATCCTTCGGGGAATCCCAAAGCGATAAATGACATGGTGCTTGATGAAGCCGATTATGTCAGACGCCTTTACTTCAGCCAGAGGGATTGCTTCGGCCCATTTGGAAAAGTAATCTGTGATGGCCAGTATGAACCGGTGGCCTCTGGAGGAAGACGGGTGAATGGGCCCAACGATATCCATACCCCAGGCTTCGAAGGGCCAGGATGCAATCGTAGGATATAGATATTCAGACGGTTGATGTATGAAGTCTGCATGGACTTGGCAGGCCCTGCATCGTTTTGTATAGCTGATCGCGTCTGTGATCATAGTGGGCCAGTAATAGCCCATTCTCCTGATGCGGTCCTGCAGCTTAGGACCGGGCTGATGCGCTCCGCATACGCCGTCGTGAGCTTCACGGATAATCTGCTGTGCCTCGGCGCCAGCTAGACATCTTAACAGCAGTCCGTCGTAGGTCCGGCGATACAGGTATTGTGAAGATGCATCGAAGTAGAAGCGTAACGATCGTCTCTTGACGGATGCTGCTTCTTTGGGGTCCTCTGGCAAGATTCCATATGCCACGAAATCTATGAAGGGACTCGTCCAATCTCTTGTAGGAGGATCGGCGTTTACAGCGTAGCTGCATTCTTGGTGACAGCTGTTCTTCACACAGAATAAATCTCTGTTAAGAAGGATTACCGAATCCTGCCTTCTTATAGGGGTGGCTAAGTCCGCAGCTAGGCTGGCCAGGGCATCAGCTTCCAGATTCTGAGATCGAGGTACATGCTCTAGGAAGAACCCTTTGAACGTCATGGCTATCTCGACCGTTGCTTGGTGATAGGGGATGAGGTCTGGATTCCGGACTTCGTATATCCCCCTGACTTGGTTGACGATGAGCAGAGAATCGCCGAAAGCTTCCAGGGATTCCACCCCCAGCTCTTTAGCGACTTGGAGCCCGATTAGCAGGGCGTTGTATTCTGCCACATTATTGGAGCAGGGCTCGCTAAGAGAATATGCTCGGTAGATGATGAGCTGATCTGGAGTAACTAGGACGACTCCTACTCCTGAAACGACGTTTCCCTTAGGACCGACTCTGGAGGCGCCATCGAAGAATAGTTGCCATACGTCACTTTCTCTTGCAAAATTACATTCCGCAACTTCATCGGGGATGTCTTCGTATAGTTTGGAGGTCTCCGGGATTGGATGAGCTGCTAGGAAGTCGGCCAGTGCTTGGCCTTTGATGGACTTCTGTGGGACGTAGACCATGTCATATGGCGTCAGTAGCATTGCCCAAGTTGCGAGTCGGGAGTTAAGGGCACTTGGCTTGCTCATCAGCACCCGGAGAGGGTTGATCCTGGAGATGATATGAATAGTCTGGCCGGCGACGTAGTGTCGCATCTTCTGGACAGCGAACATCAGAGCCAAGCATTCCTTCTCCACTGGGTTGTACCGGTGTTCGGCCCCGACCATCATCCTGCTGAGGTAGTAGATAGCCTGTTCATGACCCGCATCGTTCTTCTGTGCAAGGAGAGCTCCTAGCGAATGATCCATTGCCCGAACGTACAGCAAGAAGGGTTTTCCCATGACGGGAGGCACCAGAACTGGTGGACTGGTTAGGTAGCGCTTGATATCCCCAAACGCTTGCTGGCAGGTTTCGTCCCATATGAAGGACACACCTTTCTTCATGAGGTGAGATAAGGGCTGACATCTCCCCGAGAGGTTGGATATGAATCGCCGGATGTAAGCCAGACGTCCTTGGAACCCCCTGAGTTCCCTCAGATTACGGGGTGGTCGCATTGCTATGATCGCCTGGACTTTGTCAGGGTCTACTTTGATGCCTCTGGCGGTAATGACAAATCCCAGGAATTTGCCACTGGATACCCCCAGAAAGGACTTTGTAGGGTTCATCTTGAGTTGATGCTGGCGCATTAACTCGAATACCGCCCTCAGGTCTCGAACGTGATCACCTTTGAGGCGGCTTTTGACAGCTATGTCGTCCACGTAACATTCCACTGTCTTGCGTAACTGCTCACGGAATATGTTACTCATAGCTCGTTGGTATGTAACCCCGGCGTTCTTTAATCCGAAGGGCATGACCGTATAGCAATATACCCCCAGTGGTGTCCGGAAGGCAGTGTGCTTTTCGTCTTCCGGATGCATCTTGATCTGATTGTATCCCGAGAACCCGTCCATAAAAGACATACGCTCGAAGCCGCAGGTGTTGTCGATCATGATGTCCGTGATGGGAAGGGGGAATTCATCTTTGGGGCAGGCCGCATTCAGATCTCGGTAGTCGATGCAGATACGTATCTTCCCATTTTTCTTCATGACTGGGACAACGTTGGCGACCCAGTCGGGATGTTGTTCTTCCCGAATGAAACCGCAGGTTATCAACTTCTTGACTTCGTCCTCGATGGCGTCCATCATATCCGGGCGAAACCGACGTTGGTGTTGTTTCACTGGCTTCGAATCGGTCGAAATATTGAGCTTATGAGTAGCTACCCTCGGGTCTAGGCCTGGCATGTCCTCATAACCCCATGCAAAGACGTCGACATATTCCTTTATCAGCTGTATGATCTCTTCCTTTTCGACTGGGGGAAGATTGTTACTGACAAATATTGGCTTTGGTGAGAGCTCACCCCCAACATTGACTTGGATAACTTCGTCCTTGGTGGGAGGTTCTCTCTGCTTGAAGCGGAATTCCCACTGTGTATCCATTTGTTGAGCCCAGGGGTCGTTCTCGAACGTCTTCGTATCTTGTTCCTCGATTTCTGAGGGGCTTGTCATCACCATATTCACTGATAGTGTTAGTTTGAGAATATTAGGTGAGTCGGAGGACGACGAGCTGCTCTGGGAAGGTGGAAAGGGGTCCTCATCTGGCTTGGAAGTTGTGAGGGAGGTGGCATACCCCAACCCGAGACGAGTCTGTCGATAGCGGGGGTCGCCGTGCGGCGGCGTCCGTCTGCCTCTTCCGTAGTTGAGGCCTGGCTTCCGCTTCAAGTCATAGCCCATGTTTTGCATGATCCTTTGCGCTTGCGGGCTGTATTGGCGAACCTGCACTTTCCCGGTATCGTCATCGAAAGGATCTTCCTGGACAGTCGGTTGATTCCGCATGCGACCAAAGATTATTGAATGCTGACTGCTGCAGGTAGGCGGGACAATAAAGGCTTCATTTTTATATGGTTCATACATCATGATGATATTAGATGTTGTTGCATCTTCCCATACGATCGCTCCCCGTTTGACAGTTAGGGGTTCTAAAGCTTGTTTACGACTCCTGTCTTTGTCTTTCTGGATCAAATAGGTACGCAGGTCAGGAGGTTTTGCAGAAGAAGAAGACGAAGGCTTGTTTCTTCTGTTCCCATCAGCGGGTATGCGGAGGATGGGCACCATGGTTTCCCCTATGCCACCTGTATACAACAGGTTGGCCATCTGGGCGGCGGATAATCCCCTGGGAGGGAGTCTTTCCGCGATCTGAGCTTGTTTTACGCCGAGGGACTGTGCCTGGCGTAACTTGGGGATTCGCTCAGTCTGGCGTAAAGCTGGAGAGGCCCTCAGTTGGCCACTAGCTTCTCGTGTAATCCGGAGAATAGGCGGATCATTCTTTTGCTGGCGTAAAGGCCGAGTAGTTGAGTATTCGCCCGCTTGCTTCCCCTTGCGGAGATTGCAGCGCTCATCTGGTTCACCGTAGAGGTCAGATGTCGTCCTGCGCCTGGAGCATGATCTGTACTTCTGATTTGGCGTTGAGGCACCATCAGAGGTTTTGTCTGTACCGCGCATAGCGGGAGACTGATTTCTGTGCGTATAGCGCAGTGGATACTCCTGGGTTAGCGCTGAGGCTTTACCAGAAGTTTTGTCTGTACCGCGCGTAGCGGGAGACTGATTTCTACGCGTATAGCGCAGTGGATACTCCTGGGTTAGCCCTGAGGCTTTACCAGAAGTTTTGTCTGTACCGCGCGTAGCGGGAGACTGAATTTTACGTGCGGGGCACGGAGGGAGCGATGCTACCACCTCATTGGTCGGAGAGATCGGAGAGATCGGAGAGTCCACAGGAACGGCGGAGGATGTCTTGGGCATCCACACTTTGCGTAGCTTCCTGTTGTCTTGGACGGAGAGAGAGTGAGAGCTACCCCCAGCCCGAAGCATGTCCTAGTAGGCAGACTGGTCGAAATGAACGACCAGTGTCTTCTTCACGGTTCCTACAGATACCGCATCGTGTTGAGCAATTACTTCCTCGTTAGAAGAGAAAGACGTCCCCAGCAGAGTCGCCATCTTGTTTGTGGTATTAAACGAAAGAATGAAAGTGTATTTCAATGACAGGGTTTATACGAGACCCGTGCCCTTTGGTTTACAAACAAACTTGTACAATTCGATCCTATACGAGGATGCGGGAGTACAATTTATTTAATCTGGGTATAAATTGCTATAGGTGTCTGATCTGCGGTCGATCACTTTAGCCCTTGGACTACACGATGTTGAAGAAGTGCCGTGGAAGACAGGATGCAGCTTCGGAGGTTGCGAATGAGGGTGGATGCGCGATGCTGAAGGTCGTCGCTCCCTATTCCTTGCCTGAGCTCTGTATTCTTCTCTCTCTCTCCGTCTCTCCCTCTTGATCTCCGGTTCGGTGACCTTGTTCGATCCTTCTTTCAAAGTTTCGAGCTTTGATCTGATATTGGTATTCTTGGCCAAATTTTCCGACCTGGTTCGATCTTCCAAATTGTCGACCTTGTTCTCCATTGATAGGGGTCTCTATTTATAGAGTTTTGGTGACAGTGACCACTCCGTCGGTGTAACAACCGAGGAGTGGAAAGTGCAGCACCCTTTTACACAACGGTTAAAGTAACCAATGCCTACGTATAGATGATCTTTTGAATGAGCGTGTGACGCGGGTCCAACTAAGGGGACACAACGCGTAGAATTGCTACTAAGATCACGGCGTAAAAGCCACGTAGGTAGGTATCCATTGTGTAGAAGAGGTTGGCGTAGAAGCCAAATGTCTGTCACCTTGGCGTAGAAGCCAAATAGGCATAGAAGCCGAGTAGGCGTGGAAGCCGAGTAGTCGTAGAGACTGAGGGGGCGTGGAAGCCGAGCAGGCATAGAAGCCGAACAGGCATAGAAGTCGAGTAGGCGTGGAAGCCGAGCAGTCATAGAGACTGAGGGGGCACGGAAGCCGTAGGAGCACAGATCCTGAATGGGCGTAGAAGCCGCTGCGTACCGTGCCAGGGTGCTGATGTGGACGTCTTTAGCCGGAATTACGGCTTTTGGAGATCAAATCTTTGGCAGAGATTTGCCATCATCCTGTGCATTAAATGCGGAGACGTGCCTTGAGGGAAAACTGTCACCGCTCTGTGCATTTTGACGGAGGGACGTGCCTTGAGGGGACACTGTCACCGCTCTGTGTGCTTTGGCGGAGAGACGTGCCTCGAGGGGACACTGTCACCGCTCTGTGTGCTTTGGCGGAGAGACGTGCCTCGAGCCCTGTACGAAGTGCAGCTTTTGACGTGGCAGGTGGTTTGTCTTCTGCGGAGCGTAAAACAGCCCATGTTTGCCTGTGTAAAACAAGGCAGCGTGTTCTCTTTTCACGCGAAAGAGCGGTTTATGCCAGTGGTTTTTTAGTAAGCGCCGGTTTTGTCACGCCCCGATTTCGCCTAACCGATAATCGTCCCCCGGGCGTGATGCCGTGCACGCGTAGGGCGCGCGTGCACCAGGCCTTAGGCATAAGGATATTCTTTAGATCAATGCAACAGAGTAGACAAATAAGATAAGACAAGATTGAGGCATAGAAAAGTTTCTCTTTTATTTATAATGAACATCCGGTTACATTGCTTGACTCAAAAGTATAAAATGCCCCACGGGCTTACAAACTTTGACGCAAAATGAGATAGCCGATCCATACATTATGTCCCTTTACATAGCTTCAAAAACACAAAACTCCTTGAGTGCGGGGAAGCACCATCGCTTTAGCGTTATTTCCGTATCGGGAGAGAGAGGAAGGCTCCCAGCTTGAGCCTCCAAGGTCTTGGCCCCGACCCGCCAAGAATCCCAAAGAGTCCGGAAAGAGCTTCAGCTCCTCGCCGCATTGCCTTGCGCCGGGGAACCTGCTACAACGAGGGTCAGTACTTCGGAAAGTACTGGTGAAGGCTAGCTGCTCAACTTTACCAAGCTCTTTAGATGAGTTTTAAATGAACATGCAACATTTATGCTCTTTGGTGGGTTTCTATTCTTGCCTAGATCAGATTTCATTTAGCAGGTATGCAAGAACAAAATAACATAACTTCACATGCCACCGTTTGGTGGCTTTACCTGTCCCGTCTGAATCACCTGTACAACTTACCATAGCCTTCCCTGCCACGAAGACATAGTTAGTCTGCACAGTTTAAATATACACAACATCTTTCTTTGTTGTTTAGGAGCCATCATGGGTTTAGTCTGGGCTGGCGGCGACGCTTGCAGCGCGGGTAGCTAGCCCCGCTACAATTCCCCGCTCCCAGGACTAAGAAAGTAGATTCCGCCCGGGTCGGAACGGCCCGGTGCCCCGGTAACCGTCCGCAGGAACCTGGATCCCCTGTGCACAAGAATTCCCATGACCATATCTATGACTCTACCTCATAGATTTACTTACTAGCCAATGTTAAAGAACATTCATTTACGAAACTGCTTTACTGTACTATCACAATCAACCAACAGTTATATGAAATAACATGCAGCAGTTTATAGAAGAACACTTCGAGCTTATTGAAGAGTACTTGAACTATCAATAATACCAACCCATTAAACATCCAACTACCATGCATGCATCAATGAATTTATGCAAGGTTTTATATGACAAGCGATGGGTGTTCTAAGCCTACTTCTTATCTTATCTTGTTATCCAACTTATTACTCAAGTGGTATCGTTTGATTGAATGCACAACTGAGTCAATTTTATTATGAACGGAGCCCTTGGAAAGAAGGTGCTTATCGAAATAGAGCCACTCACACAGTCGGTTGTATAGGATGAAGGAGCAGAGATCCCTAAGACTCCGCTCGCGCGTCGTCTACACGATCACCTGCACGCACCAACGGATGATCAGTACCTCCTACTTCGGTCTCCAAGGCTCGATACGAAATGCGAAATCCTAAGAACGAAAACAATGAAATCCATTGAAACCGTTCAAGAAAACGCAAGTCCTAAAACCAACAAGTACGCAACCAAGCGGCAATCGAAAACGGGCAAGGAAAACCAACACAACGGAAAGGCCTCTCTCTACTCTGCCGCCGAGTCCTTCCTTGAGGCACGATCCATTGACTATGGGACCTGATTTCGAAGAAACCAATCCATAACGAGGAAAGGATCTTGATTCAATCTGTCCCGTTCGGACGGTCGTAAGCATTTCTTGGCCGCGCTCCCCGAGCAGGGGGAACGGGATGAACGGGTCGTTACATCATAACCATCTAATAGGAAGTTTCGTCCCGAAACTTAAGAATAGAGCCTACCACTAAGGAATAATGAAGGAAATTTTCCCCTCATATCAGATTCAAGTTCCCAGGTCGACTATTCGACCAAGTGGTTTTGCCACAGTACGCGCACTAGCGAGACGTTCGGTTCCGTAACTGCTTCTTTTTACGATTCAAATTTAGACAGGCTCCGCCGCGTACGACAAGTCCGCTTGCAGATTCAACTGACCCAAGTCGACTTCGCAACTAGCGAGTAAGATTTCCATGTTCTATACGATACAAGGCGGGGTTATCCCCCCTTCGCTATGTGCGTTCGTCTCTTTTTATTAGCATGCAAAGGTTATCGCCTGTAAACTAGCACGTAACGTTCATTTTCTTATTGTGCAGCTAAGTAGAGACAGGTTCACCGGGGTCACTCACCTTAGCGATGTATCGCATCGGTCGAGTTAGACTCCGGATGCGCTTCTGATAGCCTAAGTCTGACTCCATTAAAGATCCCAGCATGAAAGCCTTTGCATCGAACGAGCCATCTCGCTGAGCAAGGCGGTTGAACAGCTACACTTGTGCCGTTTGAATCGGCCCTCCGAGTTGAGCGGAGCGGGTTGCTACCGCATATACCACTCAGAACAAGTTCCGTCCTCGAGACTTCCTGAGCGCAACTAGTGCTATCGCATAACTTCTAAACTACCCAATGCATCTCGTCTTATCCTTCAAGGACTGTCTCAATAATACAATCCCCTATTTTCTCACCATGCGTTACGCCAATGTTGGTCAAGTCTCATCGAACGACTCTATCGTTCAATGCTATCGAGTTATACTCAACTCGATCGTTGCACGTCCGTCTCAAAATCTACTGCACCTAGCGCAGGGCTGCATTACCCAAGCACATGGTACTCTATAACTCAACGGGTATTTATGACTCATAATTGGGTGGACTCGCCCAACTTGTTATGTTATCACCATAGGAACCCAATACAATTGAGCCTATTACTTGACGTTGCCTATCGAAACCCGTCGTTACACCTAACCCAAAAGCTCGAATCTCGACAATTTTCCAATCTCGTTTTTGCATCAATCTCTCTGAGTCACCGTCCAGTCTCACTTAATAAATTCGCACCCAAATCACCAACGTTTTCTGACTCAGTCTATATTGCGCCTTAGCGCAGAGCTAAATTGCCTACCTGGGGTACGCTCAAGTCCTCCGCACCCTTGGCTCAATCGGACTTAACTTTCTATTCGTTTTTACTCGTTCCGTTCGCCCGAGTGCTTAATCATTTTATCCGAATGATCTATTCGTTCAACTATCGCATCCCCAAACTCAGTCTCGTACTGCGCCTTAGCGCAGAACTATCCCGTTAGCACGAGGAATGATACAATCTTTCCTCTATGAAATTTAGGTTGAGGCTAAATCATTTCAGTTGCCATACCCATCCATGCGAATCCGAACATTTTCCTTTGCAGCTGCATCCGAGTTATGCATATCGCTAAGTCTGGATCGTACCCATATTCAAGGCGTCCCCCAAATATGTGTATTTCAACCAAGCTCAGTGACAGCTAAGTCTGACAAGCTACTCGTGAAAATCTTTCGAAACGCAGATCGTCCTGACCGAACTCTTGTTCGATCCAGCTAAATCAATTATCACCCGAGTCCTATCTCGCCTTACGTTCGTTTCAACGCGAACGTTGCTCGTGTACATTCCCAATTCCAATTTCTAACTCTAGGTCTTGTTGCCCGAGTTCTATCATTCTTCCCGAACGATACTCTGAAGTCAGCCACTCCAGTTTAACTCAAGGCATAGGGTCGTCTGCCTAGTCTCTAGGCCAGCACACACAGTCATAGGTACAACTCAAATTTGCGACTCATCGCGCAACCGTGTTGCACAACGCTCGCCCCAAACACCCTAAGGTCAAACCATTGTTCCTTTACACGGGTATTCTACCCAAGCTCGTTTCACTCAGATTTCTAAACATCGAGCACAGATCATCCTATCACACCAACACGTTCGTTCAACTGAACCCACGATACGCCCACGTTGCAGGTTCAACTCATCGATTCGCATACTCTATCTCTTTTATCTCGTTTGATAGAATTCACCAATCCATCATTTTCTACGCCTGTATCATCAAGCCACAATCCCATTATAAACCATCGATGTATATCACGAACTCTAAGTCGTCCAGCACGATCTACATATCCGTTCATGAAAACGTCCAACATCTCTTACTTTACGTTTCTAGACTAACTCCTCAAGAAGAATCCTTAGACTCATTCCCTTAGTCTACTCTTAGTATTCCTCAAACAACTAAGATCAATTTCCAAACCCAAGTCTATCCCATTGATACGTTCAATTCATCGAGTTCGTTTTGGAATAATCACCGAACCTGTTCTCTTGAGTTTGCTTATCCCTACCGTACGTGAAATCACCACGTCGACACTCCCGCAGGATAATCGTTCTCGCTGCGACAGATTTCGAATGTTATCTTCCTGAACTTGATTTCAAGATCGTTCTTCCAAACTCCAAGCCAAATCTATTACCGCTTAACTCAATCCATCAAATTCATAATTCTTTCAACTTGCATCAATCCGAGCTATCTTCCAACCATTGTTATAGTCTAAAATCCCAGAATTTGGATCATCGCATTCATACTCAAACCGAATTTTATCGAGCGATCTCCTACTCAAATCCAAATTTTCCATGCACACTATCATTCGTTTTACTCCATTATTTCTAATTGCACTTACTTCGATCGCATCTCAGATTATTCAATCTCGACTCAAGTTTGTAATTTGCTTGTTTCAACTCAAACTCGCTCGTACGATCCTTTAAGTCTTTTCCGATCATGATATCGATTCCAATTACCCTGAATTTCTATTCGTTATAAGCCTTATCCTTTATTCGACTCATTGTAACTCGTTCAAACTAAACATTGCCTGCTTTCTCCGAGTTCGTTTACTTGCTAGGCACTGTTTATTTATACTAAGGCTTTACCCAATCTCGTCGCTTGTCGCTAGACTCGCTTAACTCATCCGAATCCACGACTTCGTTCAAGCATTACTAAGCCAACAAATACACACTCAGGGTTCGAGTCATACTCCCTGAATCTTTACAACTCATTATATCCACAAGTTGCATAATCGAACAGGGTACTTATCGCATACACTACTCAGGAATTGAGTCATCCTAATAACTCCTGATTCGCGTTCGCATCCTTAACTCGTATGCTCAATTCGTTCCTCAGAGCGGGAATCGATTCTCTAGCCCAAACCGTTGCTATGACTCCAACACAGTCCCTATTTATCGCCTTAGCGATCTTAGACTCGTACACACTTGTATTCATAGTCCTCTATACAGACTATGTTTCAAATCATAACTCATCGTTATGAATAACCGTCCAACTTATTTTCGGAAATTCCTACACGATTTCCATTACTCGCCTTAGCGGTAATCCGATAGCGTCTTTATCGATTTCCCTTCAAGTCAACTTCATTCTCGTCCCAACGATACCCAAATCTCGCTGCAACTCGCTAGCACCAAGAGTCTTGGTGCACGATACTTAACACAATTTGGCCAAGAGGCCATGTGCATAGCCTACTGTCTGAACGATATTCTTATCTCACTCTCTACTCGTTCGACATTTTCATATAGACATATAACTTGCCGATTATAACACGAGTCTCCTCTCACAACATCCTCTGTGAGTTGGGACAAAAGCCCTCAGATCATAATCCCGTCCAAGCGATCGTATAATTCCCACGCACTTTTCAAAAATATTCGGACTTATTGTATGGAACGTATCTCATTTTGGCCAAGCGAATTCAAGGGTCTACTCGGAAGGAACAAAGTCCTTTTTAGAAACTTTCTTTTGAGAGATCAAAGGATCTGAAGCATAGCTCTGATACCAATATGTCACGCCCCGATTTCGCCTAACCGATAATCGTCCCCCGGGCGTGATGCCGTGCACGCGTAGGGCGCGCGTGCACCAGGCCTTAGGCATAAGGATATTCTTTAGATCAATGCAACAGAGTAGACAAATAAGATAAGACAAGATTGAGGCATAGAAAAGTTTCTCTTTTATTTATAATGAACATCCGGTTACATTGCTTGACTCAAAAGTATAAAATGCCCCACGGGCTTACAAACTTTGACGCAAAATGAGATAGCCGATCCATACATTATGTCCCTTTACATAGCTTCAAAAACACAAAACTCCTTGAGTGCGGGGAAGCACCATCGCTTTAGCGTTATTTCCGTATCGGGAGAGAGAGGAAGGCTCCCAGCTTGAGCCTCCAAGGTCTTGGCCCCGACCCGCCAAGAATCCCAAAGAGTCCGGAAAGAGCTTCAGCTCCTCGCCGCATTGCCTTGCGCCGGGGAACCTGCTACAACGAGGGTCAGTACTTCGGAAAGTACTGGTGAAGGCTAGCTGCTCAACTTTACCAAGCTCTTTAGATGAGTTTTAAATGAACATGCAACATTTATGCTCTTTGGTGGGTTTCTATTCTTGCCTAGATCAGATTTCATTTAGCAGGTATGCAAGAACAAAATAACATAACTTCACATGCCACCGTTTGGTGGCTTTACCTGTCCCGTCTGAATCACCTGTACAACTTACCATAGCCTTCCCTGCCACGAAGACATAGTTAGTCTGCACAGTTTAAATATACACAACATCTTTCTTTGTTGTTTAGGAGCCATCATGGGTTTAGTCTGGGCTGGCGGCGACGCTTGCAGCGCGGGTAGCTAGCCCCGCTATAATTCCCCGCTCCCAGGACTAAGAAAGTAGATTCCGCCCGGGTCGGAACGGCCCGGTGCCCCGGTAACCGTCCGCAGGAACCTGGATCCCCTGTGCACAAGAATTCCCATGACCATATCTATGACTCTACCTCATAGATTTACTTACTAGCCAATGTTAAAGAACATTCATTTACGAAACTGCTTTACTGTACTATCACAATCAACCAACAGTTATATGAAATAACATGCAGCAGTTTATAGAAGAACACTTCGAGCTTATTGAAGAGTACTTGAACTATCAATAATACCAACCCATTAAACATCCAACTACCATGCATGCATCAATGAATTTATGCAAGGTTTTATATGACAAGCGATGGGTGTTCTAAGCCTACTTCTTATCTTATCTTGTTATCCAACTTATTACTCAAGTGGTATCGTTTGATTGAATGCACAACTGAGTCAATTTTATTATGAACGGAGCCCTTGGAAAGAAGGTGCTTATCGAAATAGAGCCACTCACACAGTCGGTTGTATAGGATGAAGGAGCAGAGATCCCTAAGACTCCGCTCGCGCGTCGTCTACACGATCACCTGCACGCACCAACGGATGATCAGTACCTCCTACTTCGGTCTCCAAGGCTCGATACGAAATGCGAAATCCTAAGAACGAAAACAATGAAATTCATTGAAACCGTTCAAGAAAACGCAAGTCCTAAAACCAACAAGTACGCAACCAAGCGGCAATCGAAAACGGGCAAGGAAAACCAACACAACGGAAAGGCCTCTCTCTACTCTGCCGCCGAGTCCTTCCTTGAGGCACGATCCATTGACTATGGGACCTGATTTCGAAGAAACCAATCCATAACGAGGAAAGGATCTTGATTCAATCTGTCCCGTTCGGACGGTCGTAAGCATTTCTTGGCCGCGCTCCCCGAGCAGGGGGAACGGGATGAACGGGTCGTTACAGGTTTGGTGATATTTTAACCAAATCCTCTGCATTAAATACTGAGATCCGCCATCATACTATGGAGCGCGTCCTGAGGGGTCTGCCCCCGTTCCCAGCCGTCGTTTGGGTAGTTGTGCAGCACTTTTTGTCAGGAGTCAGAGGTCAGGTTTACTGCGTGACTGGACAGTTTCTTTCCGGGAATACGAAGCGTTCCTCGTACGCTTTAACGCTGCTTTGAGAGCGGCTGGGTTTTACGCCATGGAGGCGATGAAGAACCCTGTTTTACGCTGGATGGCTCTGAAGGCCTCTGCCTACGCTGCTCTGTATCAAGACGCTGCGTAGATCTTCCAAGCGTTTTTTTTTTCATGCTTCTACACCAGTCCCAAAATATGTAGGACTAGGAATACGTAAGCATTCCAGCCGTATGTATATGGCAACTCCAATATATGGATACCATAATACACACGTACGCTGTAATATGAACTTTAACTCACATGTGGTATATATATTGTCACCAGTCACAGAAAATACTAATCTCATCCACAAAATAAGTCAAAATAACTAAACCAGAATAATGAGTCTGAATAATCCAAAATTGATGGTCGAGTGAAGACAAATCCACTACCAATGACTATAGCAAAACTAAAATAAGAGAGGAGGATAAATCTCCATTATAAAATAAGAGGATAATAGAAGAGTATCAGCTAAAAGATCCATCGCTAGAGATAATCAAATGTGCTCAGAAGGTAAGACCTCCTTGGCAGAAAATAATGCGTCAGGTCCTGGCCCGTACTCCTGCGGATACTCCTGATCGTCTATACCTGGCAAGGGACCAGGTCCTCAGAGGGACGTAACAAGATACATAGAAGCATGCCAATTGAATACAGTAAAACATGCATAATAGACATAAAATATATAAGTACGTTGTACAAGACAATCTATATAAAATGCATAATGAGGACAACTTTTTGACGTATGGGCAGGGGTAGGCTACTATATCTATCTCACAACTCACACACATGTCCATGAATATCAGAAGCCGTCATACCGCGAGGGTAGCGACCATCGTGACACCAAAAGCCGACATACCGCGAGGGTAGCAACAATCGTGACATAACTACCGTAGTGCGTGCTAGTTACTACGGTTTACCAGAGTGGTTATAACCCATACGCCTACTGATTGTCCTTCTCTCCCATGATACTATGTGTCAAGTGTGTGTCAACATATATAATATATAATTATGACTGAAAGGAAATACACATGCAATGAATATATGAAAATATAATAAGCATGCGAAGTACTGTAAGCAATTTGGCAAGGTATACTTGTCTCACAAGAAAGCTGCAAAGTGTAAACGTCCAGGCATCAAACACACAGGATCAGAAACTACGGCCTCCGAATAAACGTCTTCGGATGCTGAAATAAACATCACCAACGTTCCCAGAATAAGCGAGATAGCTAAAAAATACTACCCTTTCGTCCAATTTGGACACAGTAGCAAAACGGTAATTTTGGGTCAAAGCGGGGTTCGTGCGGTGGCTGCAGTCGTCGGAGGTCGGCGGCGGGTAGGTGTAGGTGACAACGACTATTAGATTAGGGTTAGGGTTTATAGTATAGGATATATATATATTACTGGGAGCGGGTAGATTAGGCCGCGGGGTCTGCTGGGTTAGGGGTTGGGCTAGTTGTGGTTGGGGTTGATTAGGATTAAGGGTTATTAGTATTTTCTTTTTCTTTTTCTTTTACTTTCTTTTATTATTATTATTATTATTATTATTATTATTATTATTATTATTATTATTATTACTAATATTATTATTATTATTATATTTAATAACTATATATTATTTACACACACACACACACACACACACATATATATATATATATATATATATATATATATATATATATATATATATATATATATATATATATATATATATATATATATGAGGTATAAACAAATCCAGAAAAATATTTGTACCCAGAAATAAATTCTAAAAAAATCTATCACTCTTCTACAAGGATTCCTAAAATAAAATAAAAATAATAGTTTTTGCGCAATAATTCTAAATGAGTATTTACCTAGGTAATTAAATCAATAAATTTTATTTTCTAATTAACTAAGAAATAATATAAATAAATTCCATGATTAATTAAATAAATATAATATTTAAAATTAGGGGGTTTTATATTCTACCCAACTTACAAAAATTTTGTCCTCGAAATTAACACTAACTCATATTCATAATAAATCAATATAGTTATTACACTTTATTGCTATCTAGCAGTGCTTCCTAAAAGGTCATAGTCAGTCATTCTAACACTTTTCTCCCTTATTGTCTATGCACTATTCTTTTATTCTCTAACTCATCTACACTACCCAACTTACAAGAATTCTACTAGTAGTCAAAGCCTCTTGAGGCTATTGTCTAGGTCGTAAGATGATTTTATTCATTGGGTCGAGAATTTTGGGATACCTGTCTGGAATCTCATAACCATAATTTTTTTCCGTAACCGTCAAGTATCGTAGTCTAATACTGCCACGCCACCTGGCCAGTATGGCTGCAAGTAATTCGACTACTCTACTATAATCGTCTAGCTGTAGCTGTCGCTACCTCACCAGCGATTTGTCATAGTCATAAGTTCGTAACAAGTGCCTTCAACTCTTTACTAAGCTTAGTCTAAGTTTTAGGGCAACAATTTTAGGTCTTGAATAACTTATAAAACTATTAGAAGTATAAACTATTTCAACAATCCAACTAATTCCTGTTAGACTAAAGGATGCTACTCAAGGTTTAAAAATAATAGAAGAATACAGATATTTCTATAGTGCATATACATAAGGGTTATCATTATGAACTTATCTTTTAGTTATTAATCATTACTAACCCGTTATGTCTTAACTAACAAAATAAAGGGTGAGGTTGAAGTAAATCAAACAATTCATAATGGCACGAAAAGATGCAACTATGATAGAAAGAATTAAGCACGGAATAAGGAATAGATATGGAAGAGAAGGTGAGTCACCCAAGGAGACGAGATGGTGATAGAAAATAGAATACTACTACTGCTACTCGTGTCATCCATTAGCATCGCGGGTATGCCATCTAGTTAGAATATCAACATATCCTCATAACTGCTAAACTACCATATATATAATTCTATATATATTATGCACCTAAGATCTCGTGTCATAATAGGGTCATGAGTATGTAATGACAAATATAACTAAAAGGTCGTACCTGTATCTATGACTTCCTGTGCCTGCGCTCCCATATTCGTCATAATGAGTGCTTGGCCTCGTCCTTGGTCGTTCATCTGGGGTCTAGCCTCCTCCATTTAGACAGACTGTAGAAGCAGTGGTGGGTCCCTTTGGTATCCTATACTTGAGGGTGTATGTGGTGTCCCTAATTCTAATGCCATAGACCTCTGGGTCTGCTGAGGACATTCTCGGGTTTGATGGTGACTTGAGCCACATAACATGCACTGCCCCAATCGACGATGACAGTCTCTATGAATATGACCTATCTTACCACAAAAGTGACAAGTACGGAGCTCCTTGGTTGGATATGGTGCGGCACTAAATGGTTGTTGGTGTGCCAAAGGGTGTCTGATGGACCCTCCTTGCTGTGTCCTTACTGGTCCTTGGTGAATTCTCTGTGGATTTTTGTTTCCCTTGCTGATGGCCTCCTGGATCCTGGGCTCTGTCAATAACTGGGCATAAGAGATCCGGGACTGTGAGCAAGTGTAGTGCTGGAGCTCCTGAGTCAGCCTGCGGTGAAACCTCTTAGTCTTCTCCAAGTCATTAGGTATTAGGGCAGCGCCATATTTACTGAGGCGACTAAACTCTGCATCATACTCGTCGACTGTCTTGTTCCCCTGCCCCAGATGGAGGAACTGATCGTACAACGCATCCCTTACAGTGTCCGGGAAGTACTTTCTCTCAAAACACTCCAAGAATTGTTCTCAAGTCTAACACGTACCAAAATGACGCTCCATCGATTCCCACCAGTGATGAGCGTTGCCCTCTAGTTGGGTCCTTACGCCTGTCATCCATAGACCTGTAGGCAGCTGCGATGCTTATAACAACTTCTTGGTGTTGGCAATCCAGTTTGTGGTCTCCTTTGGACTATCAATGGCTTTATACGGCTTAGGGCCCATCTGTACAAAGTTCTTGACTGAACCAACTCGAGCTTGCGATACTAAAACTAGCGCCTGAGCTAGTGCAGGGGCTAGTGTAGCCATTCTCTCAAGTGCTGCCAGAAATTCTAGCCTCTGCTCCGTCGCTTGCTGCCTCTGCTCTGCAGCCTGTACGGTTGCCAGCTGACTTTGTTCCTGCATTATCATTTGGAAGAATTGGAACAGTTGTGTCTGGATATCCTGCGGTACTGGTGGAGCTGGAAAAGTCCCATTAGGCACCGTGGAAGGATCTGTTGGAACTGGATTGTTAGTCAGTCATTCCGGTCCCAAAAGAAGAGGAGTCGTTGAGGCCTCTCCTGGTGATTGGCCGTTGACTGCTGGAGACGTGTTATCCCCGGTGGCGGCACGTCCGCTACGCAAATTCATCTCTCTGCAAGAGATGGGCGGAGGATTAGGAAGAGTACATGAATCAAGCAGGATGCAAGCACTTAAGTAGGACCTGTTGGAAGGAATATGAGTTATAGTCAAGTGTGGATGAGACCTAAAACTCTAATCCTAGGTGCAGGTCCGTTCGGTACAGTTACATAACCGAAACGGCTAACATGACCTGCATGGGCCACCATAAAAATATATCACGCCCCAGTCCCAAAATATGTAGGACTAGGAATACGTAAGCATGCCAGTCGTATGTATATAGCAACTCTAATATATATATATACCATAATACACACGTACGATGTAATATGAACTTTAACTCACATGTGGTATATATATTGTTACCAGTCACAAAAAATACTAATCTCATCCACAAAAGAAGTCATAATAAAGAAATAACTAAACCAGAATAATGAGTCTGAATAATCCAAAATTGATGGTCGGTAGAGACAAATCCACTACCAATGACTATAGCAAAACTAAAATGAGAGAGGAGGATAAATCTTCAATATAAAATAAGAGGATAATAGAAGAGTATCAGCTAAAAGATCCATCGCTAGAGATAATCAAAGGTGCTCAGAAGGTAAGACCTCCCCGGCAAAAAATAATACGTCAGGTCCTGGCCCGTATCCTGCGGATACTCCTGATCGTCTATACCTGGCAAGGGACCGGGTCCTTAGAGGGAGTAAAAAGATACATAGAAGCATGATAATTGAATACAGTAAAACATGCATAATAGACAAAAAATATATAAGTACGTTGTATAGGACAATATATATGAAATGCATAATGAGGACAACTTTTCGACGTATGGGCAGGGGTAGGCTACTCTATCTATCTCACAACTCACACACACGTCCATGAACATCAGAAGCCGTCATACTGCGAGGGTAGCGACCATCGTGATACCAGAAGCCGACATACCGCGAGGGTAGTGACCATCATGACACAACTACCATAATGCGTGCTAGTTACTACGGTTTACTAGAGTGGTTATAGCCCATACGCCTACTGATTGTCCTCCTCTCCCAAGATAATATGTGTCAAGTGTGTGTCAACATATATAATATATAATTATGACTGAAAGGAAACACACATACAATAAATATATGAAAATATAATAAGCATGCGAAGTACTGTAAGCAATTTGGCAAGGTATACTTGCCTGGCAAGAAAGCTGCGAAGTATAAACGTCCAGGCGTCAAACACACAGGATCAAAAATTACGGCCTCCGAATAAACGTCTCTGTATGCTGAAATAAACATCACCAACGTTCCCAGAATAAGCGAGATAGCTAGAAAACACTACCCTTTCGTCCAATTTGGACACAGGGGCAAAACGGTAATTTTGGGTCAAAGCGGGGTTCGTGCGGTGGCTGCAGTCGTCGGAGGTCGGCGGCGGGTAGGTGTAGGTGACAACGGCTATTAGATTAGGGTTAGGATTTATAGTATTGGATATATATATATATATATATATATATATATATATATATATATATATATATATATATATATATATATATATATATATATATATATATATATGTGAGAAGGATAGCGAGGGAGAGGGTTCCTGGGCCGCGGGCGGTGTGTTACTGGGAGCGGGTAGATTAGGCCGCGGGGTCTGCTGGGTTAGGGGTTGGGCTAGCTGTGGTTGGGGTTGATTAGGATTAAGTATTTTCTTTTTCTTTTCTTTTTCTTTTACTTTTCTTTTATTATTACTACTACTGTTACTAATAATAATAATATTAATATTATTATTAATATTATTATTATTACAAATATTATTATTATTATATTTAATAACTATATATTATTTACATATATATATGAGGTATAAAAAATTCAGAAAAATATTTGTACCCAGAAATAAATTCTAAAAAAATCTATCACTCTTCTACAAGGATTCCTAAAATAAAATAAAAATAATAGTTTTTGCGCAATAATTCTAAATGAGTATTTACCTAGGTAATTAAATCAATAAATTTTATTTTTTAATTAACTAAGAAATAATATAAATAAATTCTATGATTAATTAAATAAATATAATATTTAAAATTAGGGGGTTTTACAACACCTAAGGTCAAAGGAAACAGTTTTTCACATACTCGATCCATCTTTAATTGATTTCCAAGAACTTCAAAACTCAGGTAACCAAACATAATATTCCGCTCAGTTCCAACCAATCTCACCGGATATACTATCCAACTTGTTTATCGATAATAATATTCGATCATCAATGCTAAAATTTAAAACTTTTACCCAGCTTATTTAAGCCACCATCTAACCATACAATCCAACTTGCTTTTTCCAGCTCAGGCATCCATCACATACCTTCTCACTTCCTTGCTACCCCATGTTATAACATTAAGCTATCGAGGGTCTAATATTGATAACTCAAATCCAACTATCAGGGGTCCGATGTTAATACACAATCAGAAATACCCAAGGGACACTCGTACCGCATACAATAAGGCATCATTCTCGACTAAGTCTCGGCACTACCCCCATTCTTACTGGTATGCTCAATACCATCACTTATGGAAGGATTACTGCACATGCATCACTTAGAGGGTAGAGATATATACCACTCAAAACGAAGCTATTTTCTAACTATCATACCATTCTTACACTAATCCAACATACATCCCGTACTACCTTCACATGGTAGCATTGCATGCTATAACATGATTTTCATACTCAGATATAAAATATTATCCCGCCATCGCACATGAATTAACTCAGCTTTACTGTTAATTTCCTCTATTAAAATTACTCATGCACAATTCTCATTGATTACATCACACATATTGATTTCTTTCATTTCCACATACAAAATATTAATCACAAGTTAGTTATCTATGTCATCAAATCATTGTTGGATTCTTGGTATCATTTACAAATCAAGAATCACAACAACTAGAGCATCATAATATTTAGACTTATTGTATGGAACATTCAACGAGTGTAACCAAGCGGTCAAATATTTCCAACGATTGTTGATCCTTCTTGTTTTGCTCATTCTCATATCGGTTGGTGACCCGTAGGTCCCAACTTACATACCTTCTCGTGGCCCGATGGTACCAAACTACAATTATACTTGCATATGAAGCGTTTCCTTCATAGTTATTGTGCACGGATGCACTTATACCTATACATATGTTCAATGTTCCATTCTCAGTGTTACCAGCATGCGAAGTAGATTGCATAATATTACTTCTTTCTCATGGCAGACTTACTTTATAACATTCTTGTATCAATAGTACTAGCAGTTCGTTATTCATGTGTTTCATTAATTTCAACAGCATTGAACATAAGACATCATTATCATTGTGTGGACTAGAGCAGCATATAGTTATGACATACAACACAGCAACACTAGCATTCATTTTATTAGGGCATGAAGGAGTAGAGAAAAAGGGACATATCCACTCACTTATATAAATATTGTTTCCATGTCACGATCTCACATTCTCCTACGATCCCTCAAGAATGATCCGATGAGATACACAGTCTTCTAACTTAGCATAATCATACAATCGAACCACGTCGCATAAGATATTCCATCCGGCCAAGTTAAGCAATACATCATTATCATAGCAAGCATCTCGATTTTCTGCACCACTTGTATTCTATCGATCTTATCCATCTATAATTCCAGCATAATGCCTTTTCGCGGAGCGGGACATTACACGCCGTGTTGAGCGAGTTATTGAGAAACTAATAACTATCGCAGAACCGGAGACACCCACTCAAGTTAGGAAACGTCGAACGAAATAGACTACAACTTGTTCGAAGAAACCGACTGCTAGTCCTTCTTCCTCCTCCTCTGATGACGATGACCTATTATCAGGAAAGGGCACAATGATTGTTTCGGACCTTCTCATCTGTCAGATAGGCTAGCCGAGCACACTCGTCCAAACGGCTGTTCTCTGTTGCCGTCGATCGAGAACCACATTGCATATCAAATATGGAACGATCCGGCAAGTACCTTACGTTATGATAAATTAACTTTTGTTTTAAATAATTATATTTTATATTTCTAGTTTCATTCAATTGTTTACTTTTCTGGAGGACTTGCATATGTTAAGGTCATCAACCACGAAAAAAAGTGCAATACATGTGGGTTCGACGAATTATGAGAACCCGTCCAAGCCAAAATCAACCCCACCGGTTTGCAAAATTTGGCTAAATATTCGTATAAGATGGTGGACAACGCAATCATATCCGCGTTTGTAGAGCAATAATTGTCAAATATTTTGACAGTCCTTGGATACTTGAATTTTCAGTCCCAGTTTTCACAAAATTTCTCTGTAATATAGGACTGCCATTTTTTTGACATCTTCTATTTAGTTAGTTTTGTCAAAAATATTGACAGTCCTAACTTTATATAGGACTGCCAAAATTTTGATAGTCCTACCTTTAGACAAACTGTCATAATTTTTGACAGTCCATCATCGTCCCCGTCGCGACTGTGGGCGAATTTCAGAAGTTCGAAACCATAAATGAATTTTAAACTTCAAAATTTTTCCAAAAATGAATCATAAACCAAAATTTAGTCCTTAGAAGATGAAATCTATGCATGAACATAGAACCCTAACATATTTTAAATTTGGGAGATGAAAGAAATGCAAGATGAACAAGGAGAAAAAAAATAAAAAGTTGGTTTTTATACTATGTAGTGGACATCCCTTAACAATTTTTCTTATGGTGGTAAACTTAGTAAATAAAAGCAACTGTGTTGGACTAGCTCCGAGTAAGTTTTGTAGTGCTCCGATAAAAATTTAAATCTATTATATTTGATTTAAGTTTCATTTCTATAAAAAAAATTTAAGATTTATTTTAAAAAATGGTAGTTAGGTCGTATAAAAATAAATCGGAGAGAATATCATGTTATTAAGAGCATCATTAGTAGTTGGGACTCTCCAAAAAAATTTGGGGCCCAAAATTTCAAAAAAAGGTAAATGTAGAATTGGTTGAATTTGTATTAGAATAATAGGAAATGATAAAGTGAGCTCCGGTCCCAAAGATTGTGTAGTCAAAAATTAATGTGGAAAAAAATAATATAAAATTTAGAATCTAGAAAGTTGGACTCCAAATTGGAACTTATTATTCTACAAAATGGATTTCTACAATCTAGAATCTAGAAATTGGGAGGTCCAATATATATCTTTCATGGGTGAGATGAGACTCAAAATCTAGAAATTGAAACTAGGAATAGAGTTTACTATTCTACAAAATGAACTCCTATATTTTAAATTTAGAATTTAGAATGTGGGATGAACCTTACTAAATCTAAAATTTGGGATGAACCTTACTAATGATCTCTAATTATTTAGAAAAGGTGTAGATTTTTAAGTTTTCAAAACTGTGTTGTTAAGATGAAACTATTATGACATTTAATTTTATGAATTAGTCACCAGAGCCCATGTCGGGCCATGTGTGGGCAATGACTAGGCCTATTTTTGGTAGTATGACATAATTTTGTTCATGATATATTAGTAGTAATTTTAAGGGCACTTGCATATGTTTTTTTTTTTTTTTGAGAACTACTACATTGTTCGTGGACGGACCATTCCGTTTGCCACATGATCGATTTTTATTGGCAGGTCGACTGGGTGGGACCCGTGAATGCGCGGGAGGGGGCGGGAGGGCAATTGGAGTTAACCATGCAGGCGAACGGACTAGTCCGTCTGCGGGCAACGTATCCTTTTTCTTTTTGTAGTGGTCCAATAGCTTTTTTTTTATGAGACAGTTCACAAGAAAAGTTCGACTTATCCAAAAATAAAAAAATTCAATCCGTCAATAAACATGTGGTGGATTTCCATTGGTCACCCGCAAACATAAGCACCCATCGAAAATGTCACAATCAAATTTATTACTATACCAATTAGAGTTCTTTTTTATTCATCCATCAAAGCTATGGTGTATGTTCACCCTCCAATCAAGTGTTGCCACGTGTAAAAGTAGAAGTTAAAATCACTTTGAAAGTTCACAAAACTACTTACAAAGTAGTTTTAGGTTGCATAAAAATGTCACGTGATTAACACTTAATTGGAGGATGAACATACATACTAGTTTTGATGGATGAACAAAAATAGAATCATACCAATTATGTCTTATGTTTTATTTGTATCTCTTAACTATATAATACAACTAGTAAATTCACGTGTAAAATAATTTTTTTCTTCTAAATTTAATATAAAATTATTTAAATCTTTAAATATATTTAAATTAAGATTTTTTATACATATTTTTATATTTTTATTAGAATTTATTATATATTTGATTATATTTTACTTATAATTAGTTATGGATATATTTCTCATCTTCCATCTTCCATAATATAATGAGATTTCAAAACGGCTCAAAAGTGAGCCGTCTAAGTCGTATTTATATCATCATCGATTAATTATTTAAAGAAAAAATATTACGTAAAAAAATATTGGAAAAAGTTAAATTTGTTATAAACAACACTACAAGGATTCAAACTCAGCCAACCAGAGAGAATATCTCTCATCTTAACCACATGAGTTAGAAGATAAGTTTGTTTATAATTAGATAATATTACGTAGCTAACCGTTTCAAGACTCTTTATAAAAAGTAAAAATATATCCATAACTAATTATAATTAAAATATATAATAAATTTTAATTAAAATATAGAAAAATATATAATAAAATTTAATTTAAATATATTTAAATATTTAAATAATTTTATATTAATTTAGAAGAAAAAATATTTTACGTGCAACATATTTGAATTTACTAGTTTTCATAAAGAGTCTTGAAAACGGCTATGTACGTAATATTATATAATTATAAATAAATATCTTTTTTAACCCATACAATTAACGTGTGAGATATTCTTTCTGAGTGGCTGAATTCGAATTTTATACTGTTATTTAACAGTTCCAGTTCCTTTTTTCCTCTTTTTTGCTAGATTATATTTATAATATACTCATCAGGCCAGTAGAGTATATATTTACCAAATCAAAGTCCAGACCAAACTATAACATCAACAGAAAGAAAGAGAGCAACAACTTACTAATATAGCCAACATAGCAAGCAAGAAAAAATTGATTAGCCGTACTACCCACCTGTTCACATGATAAATAAGAATAAAGTACAAAAAATTTCTCATTATTTACATTTTCACAATTAAAGATTTCTAGATAATTTTTTTTTTCGTATTTTATATTTGGTACATTTTGCACTAATTTAATTTTCTATCGTTAATGGACGCCAAATTCGACATAAAGTGACTAATATATCCCTTCCTAATCCTAATTATAATCCTAATATATCCCTCCATAATCCTAATTCTAATCCAATTATAATTCTAATTCTAACCCTCTCTCCCCCCTCCTTCGACGTTGGGGACGACGACGGTGGTGGGGACGACGGCTCGGGGAGGAGAGGGAATGAGGCACGGGGTGGAGGAGGAGAGGAGGGGGGGCTCAGGTTGAGGGGGGCAACACGGGGGAGCTGCGCTCGGGGGGCCGACACGGAGACGACAGCGGGGGAGCTGTGCGTGGGGCCGGCTCAGGAGAGCTGCGTGCGGGGGCGGCCGCGAGGGAGCTGCGCGCGCGTGGGAGCGACTGCGGGGGACGGCTGCGGGGGAGCTACGTGAAGCGCGGTGGAGGAGGGGGGGGGGAGCAGAGCGTGGGATTGGTGGTGGTGATGGAGGAGGAGGAGGAGGAGGGTTAGGAGGGAGGGGGGAAGATGAATGTTAGTTTAGGGTTTTCATTTTTTTTAACAGTATTTTTTTATGAAAAATGAATGGTAGAAACTATTTCGAACAAAAATTTAAAAGACCTTAATTTGCTAACGAGACAAATTATATATATATTTTTCACTTTATCCGATAAATAATAATGCATCTAAAAAAAACCCCGGATAAATAGTAATAAGTATTGAATATTCAAATAAAAGAAAAAGAAAAACTCCACTAATAATCTTTAATCAATCACCTCCAGGCTACTTACTATTCCTATTCCCACACACCACCGTCTCCATTCCGACCCTAACCGAACCAAACCTACTCCTCCTCCTCTTCTCTCTCCCTCTCTCCCTCTCTCTCTCTCTCTCTCTCTCTCTCTCTATATATATATATATATATATTGTTCTTGATTCAGTGAGTGATTCTTGAATATTAATGATCAAGAGTGGGCGACTGATTCACTAGTTTGAATTGGAATTGAATGCTTCTAATTCCAGCAGAGGCATGGCCTCGATCCGCCGGACCCTATCCCCTTCCTATCGTCCTTCCCCACCAAGGCCCACCTCCTCCCAATCCCCATCCCCATCCCCACTCTCGTACTCCTCTCCCCCTCCTCCTCCTCCTCCCTCCTCTAACTACTTCCGACGCATCATGATGGCCCTCTTCTTCCACCACCGTACTAATACTAGTACCAAGCCCACCGCCCCCTTCCCAAGAAAGTGGGCCCCCCACCAACATCACCCCCACCACCACGCTGCCTGTGCCTGGAGGAGATCCCTCCTCCTCCGCCTCTTCATCTTCTTCCTCGTGGGATTCTTCCTAGGCCTCTCCCCCTTCGCTGACCCAACAGCCCACCACCACCGCCACCGCCACCGCCACTTCTCCTTCGCCACCAAACCACAACCCACTCCACCATACTCTTCCTCTTCCAACATCCTTGGCGGCACCGTCATCGTCAGCACCGAGGACCTCGTCTCCTCCGTCGAACTCAAGACCGAGGGTAGAGGAGACCACCAGGACGATCCCGACCCCAACAAGCTCCTCCTCATCGTCACCCCGACCTACAACCGGGCGCTGCAGGCCTACTACCTCCTCCGCCTGGCCCACACGCTCAGGCTCGTCCCCCAGCCCCTCCTCTGGATCGTCGTCGAGATGGGGTACTCTGCGTCCTCGGAGACGGCAGCGCTGCTCAGGGGGACCGGGGTCATGTACAGGCACTTGCTCTGCGACAACAACTCCACGGACGTCAAGGACAGAGGGGTTCACCAGAGGAACGCCGCCCTCCACCACATCGAGCGCCACCGTCTCGACGGCATCGTCTATTTCGCCGACGACGACAACATCTACTCCCTCCAGCTTTTCCACCACCTCAGGGAGATCAGGTATCGTTTCTCATTTACTCTATGTGTGCATCCTTATGTTACAAAAAGAGAAATGAATGCATGCCTTATTGATTGCAAGCTCGATCAAACCCTTATTTTTTTTGTAAATTGTACAAATTCAAACATGAATAAAAATGCAGTGCAGGGGAGAATTAAAGATAATAAATTAGCTTATGCTTTCACTTCCTTTACACATGAGCAAGCATTTTGAACATTGATACATTACATCATCATTTCCATCAAATTTACTTACAAATTGTATCCTGTGTTAGTTTTTATCATTCAGACAATTTACTCTTTTCGTAACATCAAACAATTGCTTCTCAATGTTAGATTACTCTTTCCTTCCTTATATTGTAAATAAGATAAGCGGTCATCATTTCGTTCTTCTTCCTTTGATTTCTTTTTGAGGGGAAGGGTGTTAAAGTTGAGGGAGCACTAAATCTTATATTTCTCTCCATGTATTCGTCGTTACTATCATACTTGATTTTATGGGGCACATACTGTTGAGTAGAGATCCGTCAACTATCACTAATACCTGTGAAAGATTGTCAAATAATACAAAAGAAACACATGGATTGCTTATGAAGTAGCATCCTGAAATAATTTGCTTGAGGGAATAACAAAATCACCATAACAGCTACGTATTATGAGACTAGGCAAACTTTTCCCTAAATAAATGTAAGATCAATCTGTTGTTTTGTATCTCATATCCAGTTGAAAGCTCAAGGCTCGCTAGTTTGGAGACGATAAGAAAAGGGTGATACAAAAGAGTTTAATCCCACATTGGATAACTAGTGGGAGGATAAGGCATAGATAAATGAGATTTGTGTTGTACATAACAAACAAAGGTGTTTCCCTTTTAAACCATTCATGCCAAGTCAAAATATCATGTTTTGCTGATCAACCCCTTTTTGGGTCCAACTTGCACCCAACATAGTCATGAGCTAATTATGTCTTTCACAAGGCTATGCATCAATATCAGCTTACTTTTGACTATTAGTCATTGCAACAGTTACTGAATGAGCATTTCTCTGTTCCAGCAAAGCACTATTGGGTGGAATACTTACATCAAGCACCTACTCAGCTCGTTTAATTTGTTTCATATATTACAGATGATTTGGGGGCAGAGAACGTGTTTCTGCTATGTTGTAGTTCATGGCAGCTACTATATTCTGGGAAAAAAAAGATTTTGTATGGAGTCTTTCATGCGACAAGAGAATCGATATATGGCATCTTATTTGCATTTAGGTGCAATCTGAATGGTTAAATGTAACCGATGCTTATAATGGCTCCTATTGATGGTGTTGCTGTTGGATTTACTGAGAATGACTGTTTTACTTTTGGCTGTGTTGAATAAGTGGGTAAACTAGGTCATGGCACTTTAATATTATTCTTGGAGATCTACCCTAAACAACTGGTTCTTGTGAGGCTTAATAACACAATTTTTTCAATAGGAAATTAACACCACAAATAAGCGATCAATACCAATTTAGAAGTTACTGGGCAGAGACAAGAAGGAGATGAAGATAATAAGAAGTCATGCCATAACTAAAGTTTTGCACCACCTTCTTAGATTTGATTGGCTGATGGTCAGTCAAATAATGTCATTGTTGCCAGCCTAGGTGATTCTTGATTAGAGCTAGTATGCAGGGGATCCTTTTGACACCATTTAGTGGTGGTGTCAATGATCGGAATCCTCTTTCTAATGATTAGTTACAGTAATATTGCATTAAATGTATCATGGAAAGCTTTTATCCTAAAACGATTTAAGTCATCTTATTTCTTAAAATAAGAAAAATACTCTTTTCATATATAAAGGTGGTGTGATGCGTCTGAGAAAATAGTACCATCTTATTAGTTGGGCGAGGATTGAGATGGGTGGGTCAAGGGGGACGAATCTTGATACTTTCAGGTGATCTAATTAAAACGTGACCTTCTTGGATCGTGACAACTAGCCAGAAGGATATTGGATATCAGAAGCTGTTAGTTTTAGCTGTTCAATTTCAATATTCTTTTTCTATTCGAATATGTTGCAAGGAAATTGATCAGATTCCAAAGTAGGAAACAACATTGGGTACTTGGAATAGGAATAAAATGAACTGTTTTGTTCTGGGAGATATTTAGCATAGTCATTTATCATGAAACATATCTTTCTGGCTCTATTGATATTGCACTGGGAAGAGTCTAAGCTAACCAGCTAAGGCATATGTTTTGATGTAGAGGGATTTTTGTCATGGTGTGACATCTTGTACACCCCCCCCCCCCCCTTCCCCCCCCCCCAAAAAAAGTTTTTTATGTCCATGAAGTGAGGGGTTCTAATCAACAGATTATTTGCCTCTTATGTGGATTGGGGGATAAGTTCGTTTGGTAATGAGATGTTAGATGCACTTGCATTGTAATGTTCTCTTGTTTCTTTAGCGAGGTGGTGGATGTTGATATGACATGTTCATGCAATCTAGAACATATCCTATTGACAAATTAAGTGTTCCATGCAGTTGTTGCAACAGCTATCACCTTACACTTTGCATAGGGTGTTTACGTTGCAGTTGATTATAGCTGGAAGCCTTTTTCTGTTTGAAATTTCAAGAAGCAACCAAAGCAATGAGATCTGATCCAACTAGGAGTTTAATGTCGAAGAAAGAGTCATTCTGCATGGTTGACATCTTCTTGTTATGAACTTGTGTATAATTACATGTCCCAGTTGGGCTCATGGATAGTAGAATTATTGAGTCTTGACTTTGTGGTACCATAATGATTTTCCTCACAGACTTTGGATGTTTTGTGTAACTACAATATCTGTTTCATGTTAGGTATTTTTTGTCCTTTCTTAAAACATATAATAATCAATCCATCAGTTTGTGACTCATTATTTTAATTATTAGCAGTACCACGGCCCAATAGTTTGCTTAGGACAACACACTCATATAAATAGCCTGTTTCAGGCTTCTTTGATTCCTCCAATGTGATTTAGAATGACTTGTCCACATTTCTGCACTGGCCTTTGCAGTCCGACGTCATGTTATTGGGTACCCTCATTCTGGAACATTTAAAATTGATGTGTAGCTGATATTGTCCTTTGTTTATTTTTTAGGATTCATCAACCTTATTTTTCTTGATAAGAGCTAACACAATCTGTTAATATAACTTTCTTTATCCTCAAAAACTCCCAGTTATTTCTTACTAGATTTTGTACAAGGGGCTGAAAGTAAAAAAAAAACAGGTTTTTGCTTGGTTTCATGCGTAACACACTTTGTGCCACGACCCGGTCACGGTCCTACATGATCCATACATGTGCATCATCACAGCCCAACTCGCCAAAATGGTTATCCTGGATGTATTCATGGTACCGAGGTACTCAAATATAAATCAATCAAACTCCCATCCTGACGTGGAACTAAATATTGGGGTTTCGCACTTTGTATCATGTTCTTAGTACTGTAAGGCCTTGAGTGAAGGTTTTGAGTCATCACTCAAAGCAAGCCATTTTGAGGTGATAAGGATTCTCTTGGCATGATGATAAGGCTTATTGCTTGCATCCTGGAGGATACTGGTTCAAGTCAGGGAAAGAGCCTCTCCAAATATGGGGGGATAGGACAGTGACATCTTGACCTCCCTGAATCTTGCATAAGAGGGAATCTTGTGGCACTAGGGTGCCTTTACTCAAAGCAAGCCATTTTTCTCCTCCTTGTTGTAGTGGTGTAATGATTGAACCTGCTTCTTTTACGGTACCAGATTCAAGTTTGCTATTGTTATATATTCTTTTTTAGACCGTGATGTTTATGCTGTTGCAATTTGCAGGAGATTTGGCACTTGGCCTGTCGCCATGCTTGCTCAAAGCAAAAACAAAGCAACATTGGAAGGCCCAGTATGTAATGGAAGCCAAGTGATTGGGTGGCACACAAATGAAAAGAGTAAAAGACTTCGAAGGTTTCATGTTGATATGTCAGGCTTCGCATTCAACAGCACCATACTTTGGGACCCAAAGAGGTGGAAGCGTCCAACTTCAAAGGCAATCAGGCAGTTGGACACAGTAAAAGAGGGATTCCAAGTATGTCCAGTTCCTTTAGTTATAGTCCCACATTAGTCTATTTATGCTATGTGGTTTTTCTTGTTTCCTATTCCTTGTAGGTAGAAAACTTATCCATCATATTGTTGTTTACTGTATTAAATTAGACAAACAATGTCTCACATTCAGATATGAGGCCACGCCAATTCTGCCCACCTTGCCTAACCCACCCCACATGCCACACATACAAATTCCAGTCAGAGGATTGTACATTGCTAATGGTATACTGCCCCCACAGTCTACAACACAGAATGGATACAAACATTGACCAACTCCTGACCTTACCTCCTTTCTTTAACCATAAAATTTAAAGTATTTCATAGAATCTAGACACGATCCTTCATGAAGATTATATTTATCTCATTAGCATGCCTCTTTGAGGACTGCGGCTGTTGTCCAGATATCCTACATGACAGTGTCGTAGAAACGAGAGTCAGAAGTTGGTTCATAATAAATTATTGGGTTAATTAGACTTTGAGTCCCAGAAACATTCGAAAATTAGCGTTTGGGTCATGAAGATGTCCATCTTAGGGTTTGGGTCCTGAGATAAGGTTGATTCATGTTGACCATCCAAAATCTGTTAATAAATAAATTGAATCAGAATTTAAGAAGGGCAATAATGTTTCTGGGTCCCTAAGTTTAATTAACCGTAAAATATTTATTAATAGATTTTGGATGGTTAACGCTGGTCAACCGTCATCTCAGGACCCAAATCCTAAGCTGGACATCTTCATGACCCAAAAGCTAATTCCGAATGTTTCTAGGACCGAAAGTCTATTTAACCCTAAATTGTTTGAACCTAAAGAGGCTGAACGTATAATTGTAGACTATATATACTACCAGTCTACCACCACAAAGCCTTTTGGGTTCTCTATTTGAATCCTGTTCTTACGATATGCTCTGGTAAGGACTATTTTCTTCCCAATGTGTATTCTGGAAGGAAACATTATGAGGTTTTGAGTGCATCTGGAGTTCTGAAAACACATCTCACTTTGGCTTCTAGATACAGTGATACACCCCCATAAATTCAATTATCATTATCCTTAATTTTTATCAATTATCATATAATACCAATATACTATTATTATGTTGACATATAATATATTGTATTTAATCATATACATAATGTTGTATATCCTTTGACAACATATTATAAATTTATTATTGTTGTTGCAATAAATTATTCTTATTATAGTTGCAATAAATTATACATAGAATATTTAGGATTGAATAAAATAAATATACATAATATTATTAGGTATATATTATACATACTATTAAAATTATAATAATATAGAGTATTATATATAACAATATACAATGCTAGTAAAATCTGGATATCTAAAAACCAAAGGTTGGGGGTGGGTAAAATTTGGTGTTTTTGGTTGCAAATTTGTATAAAATGGATATCTATGATTGGTTTTCTAATCTTAGGGGTATTTATGAAACTTAAAATAGGGATCAAAATACCCAACTCAGCAAATAGAAACTCAGAGACAACAAAGTCTGTAGTTTCAAATATCCTTGTGACTATACCCCCTAAAACATACCCATAAGAGAATATCTATTAAATAGGTGCTGTAGTAGCCACAATTGCTTTTCTCAGAACTAATATGATTTACTTGTTCAACCAATGGAGCCATGGAATTATCTTGCGAGTACCATGTAAAGGAATATTGTTAGATGAAGCAAAATTGGGGATGCTTCATCAACAATACAACAACAGTAGCAATTAAGCCCGTATCCCAGTATTTTGGATATAAAGCTAGGCACCTATCCGCTGCGGTTTTGTTTCCGCTGTCGCAGCCCCATGACCTGCATTGGTATGCCACAAGAGATGGCTGGTTGGAGGGTCCATGAATGATGAATGAAATGGAGGGTGCCATCCATTCCCTGCTGGCGGTATAGATCATCAACAGTTTTACTTTTGATATTGCTTCAAAATGATGAAGACAAATGATACATCAATGATAATGATGAAAATCATAAATATATTGAAAATCAATATAAATTCTAAATATCTATAATACTATATAATATGAAAAGTTGGCTTCACCGTGAAATTTTTTATTCCAAAATTACCCTTATCTATGTTTACTAAGTCAAATTGTTCTTTAAATTTAACATGGGTAGATAGGTAATTACATGTAGAAAAAAAAATTAAATGAGGTTGTTGTTTGTTCTTTCTAAGAAATTAAAAATTAAAGGCCTTTGCTCTTTCCAAGTAATAAATAATTAAAAAATATTGTTTGCTCTTCACAAGAAGTAAATGATTAAAAAATATTGTTTGTTCTTCACAAGTAATATGAAATAAATGCAACACACGTGCATATATACTACTACAAGTAAAAAAGATACAGTTCCTTGATAACAATGTTCATATATATTTGTCTTTTAACTATTTATATGTTCATATCAGCATATGTGATACATGAAATGCAATATATATGTTTTAGTTTGAGGGAAGTGGCATGGGTAGAAGGATATGGGTAAACGAGTTGCTTACCAAGAAAGATTTTCCAGTAGGAAGGTCAACTATTATCTTCTAACCGACCCTGGTAAGTTATTAAGATCATATATGTATTTCTCCTTATCCTTTATTGAGGGAAGTGTCTTTTTCATCTTACTCATTGGATTCAGTTCACTGACCAAATAGCATGTTGCTGATTCGCTGTATACTAAGATCTAGATAATGTTAATTGCAATATGAAATTGTTCATGCAGATTAGAATGAGTTGAATGTTTAAGCTATACTCAGTAAGTTAAACTTCCATCTGTGTTTACTTCTGTTCCAAACTCTCATATGCTAGAATCAGTATGTTCTATGAACTATTGAACTTCCTCGCACTTTCATTCTACCTGGAGTTCCCCAATGGAGAACTTCATTATTTCAAAATTTACCCTATAATTGATGCTAATTGTGTTATGCGTTATTTTGTGACAAGTTACTTTCGCCTTGATTTCCCATAGCAGTGGGTAGCAGTTGTCTTAACAGTGTGCCCTGGGGTTGCCTTATGTTCCAGGGGGTTAATATGTAATGAGTTTCTCAAATACCTGATTGAACATGAATTCCCATTTCAAGGGATGTAGATCTGTTCAAGCATTTATATGTTACAGGGCAGTATAATAGTGGTGTTTATTAGGGTCACGACACAATAGAAAGATGGCCAACACGGACTCGATGCTGGTTTTGGAGTGTCCGTGTACTCTGTAATGCTTGTGCCATGTCCAACACATGTTCAACACGGATATGGCGCCAATTCTTGAAATGTTTGTACTTCCTAGACTATGTTGTAGTAATTGATTTGATTGCTGGAGACTCCATTCTCATTAATTTGGCAGCTACAATTTATTTAAAGTTGTGTGTGTTTCTTGGTATAGTAAAACATATGAACTGTACGATGTATGCCTATTCTAGCTTTCACGCCTTCATCTACTAGTACACAGTTTTCTCATAATTCTCCAGCTGCATTCCTTTTGCTAAATGGAAATTCCTCCATGGATCTATTTTTGTTTCTGTTAATGGGTGCAATTCTACATAAGAGCAGTTTGTGGTGCCTACCCTATGTTTGAATTGTTATTAACTATTTATTAAATACGAATTATCAGTTAGAACATAATGCTAGATTCTCTAGCCATAAATAATGTAGCCATAGGCTTAGTTGCACAATTGTGCTTTCTTTGCTAAAAAAAATCACGTTTCATATCGTTTTTTCGTTCCAATTTGATCAGTCTGATTGATGAAAGTTGCAGGCGTCAAATATTTGATCTTATTGTGTAATTAGTGCTTTTTATTGTGTTGTACTTTGAATAGTTATCAAGATCTAAATGTTTCTCTGTTCCTTTTACTAATTCCTATTGTTGCATATTATACGAAGTAACTTAGGGTATTTACTTATCTGCAGGAGACAACATTCATAGAACAGTTGGTTGAAGATGAAACTCAAATGGAAGGGTTACCCCATGACTGCTCAAGAATAATGAATTGGCATCTCCATCTCGAAGCAAGACATCTTGTTTATCCTAGATGGTGGAAAGTGTCTCAGAACCTTGATGCTGTTAGTTCCCTTAGATGATTTCCAGTGCTTGAGCAAATTCCCTTTACTCAAGACAGGTTTTCATCATCATATTCATTTTTTCTCCGTGACGCTTATTCTTTGTCCATGCATCTTTACTTGTTGGGATGATGGCAGGGTTCAGTTTCTTCTTCATATTCGTTTCTATGACAATAAATACATGTGATGACTGAAGAAACGAGCTTTTATGCCACTGGAATCCTTAACACGAGAGAAAGCCATCAATGGGCAAACAATTTTTTTTCTTTCAAAATTTCTTTCAGAGGGAATCAATTTGTTGTAGAACTTTTACTGATCCATATTGTGGAATGCATACAAACTCAAATGGTGCACACATTTGTTGGAGGATGTATTTTTTTTTTGTTTACTTGTTATTTTTTTTTCATGTAAGAAGCTGTTTTCAGCATCAATTTTGTAATTGATGGAAGAATTTGTCTGTATTTTTGCGCTTACTGATCCATACTCTGTTTTTGTGTTTTTATATCATTCGAGGATGTGTTTTGAGACGATTCTACTAATGGGTCTGTACTCTCTGGGACTATATATAAACAGATTGTTTGGAAATGCATATAGGCTGTTTATTTCTTTTGCGTAGCAAGGGGATATAGGAGGAACTATCTGTTTTCTTTATCAGCAAAACAATGGAGGAGGTGATAATCGCTTTAGGAACCAACCCCCCCCCCCCCTGCTGGAGGAAATGAGACCATGGCTTAAAAATCTCATTTGGATGTTTGCAGCTCCCATATTCTTCATTATGGTTAAAATACTTGAAGAGGCCGTTCTTAAATAAATAGCAAACAAAGGTTGAAAATGGGGTCTGGAGGATTCCCGATGTCCGTCCCGTCGGGTCTAGTGGGTGGACCTTGGGTCCGTCCGACCAAGTTAAGCGTGGGCCTGACCGCCCGGGAATAAGAATCCGCGTCGTTTTAGTATAGATTAGGATGAGAGAGAGAGAGAGAGGGGGTTGGGATCCAAGCAAGCACGAAGTCTAGTCTGACACAGATCCCTCTGCTGTCGACTCGTGCTGGCCCTCGCGACGGAGGGCAGTGGACGCACCGCTCCCTCGTCACCTACACCTCCATGAACAAGTCCAACGACAACTGGTTCAGGATCTCGGCCTCCAACCTCCCCGGAAGGGACCCGGTGGACTGGCATGTGCTGGTACGTGCACAACCTGAGGCGCTGCGAGTTCCAACTCCAATTCGACATCCCGGTCAGTGACCTACCCAGCAACAGCACCGGAGATCGAGGTACCCCAACTTGACGGAAAGACACAAAAGGTCAGGTCTCTTTGTTTGTTTGTGTGCTCGTCTCTTCTCTCTCACTTCCTCCTCCTTCAATCCATCGAATCGAATCGAATTGAGATTGGTTTGCAGATGTACAGGGTTGGCATGATCTGCCTGACCGTCCATTTCAAGCCTCTCTGGGCCAAGAACTGGTTCCTTAATCTTTGCTGTCTCGAGAATAGGCCAGGTATATATAGGTCCTATGAAGACTAACATATGAACTGAAGTGAGAACATTAATGGATATGGAGTACTCATTTCTTTATATATATATATATATATATATATATATATATATATATATTTTGTCCGAGCCTGTTTGCACCTGCTCATGAGAAACTTGAACTGCAGATGTTTCTTGTTCTTGTGCGAGCAGTGCTACTTCTGTCCCCTGTTATATATACTGGCAAAAACAGCCTTAGCCTCCCTCTATGATATCTTGAGCTGCAATTAATTATTAGTTGCATGCCACCTTCTTCTTCTCCCCGGCACATTGGGTGCCAAGGATGACTGACCATCTCCTTCCTAGAGAGGAGAGGTTGAGGTCAATGCTGGTGGATGACGTCATGTAGTGCGTGTACCGGTTACATGGGAACTTCCCAGCATTGTATATTGTGAAGTCCGGAGTACCAAAAACCTCCACTTCTTCAGGCGTAGGCCGGATACACCTGCATATATATATGCCACCCATGCAGCTACTCATCGATCGCATTAATGTACATGCAGAGCATTCTTCTATATATGTTCTATGTCTAATTTCTCATTTAGGTACTATTTCTTGGCAACCAATGATCAGGATTAATTCCAACAGACTAGTACTAGTATAAATACTTTAACAATAGGCAAATTATAAGATACATGTACGTACTAAAACAATTAATGCATGCAGTAGATGCAGCAGGATCTTTATTATTACGTACCTACTAAAACAATTCATGCATGGGAAAGCCAAATACTACAACGAAGAATATCACATATGATACAATTATAAGATACTTGTGTTTGGAACTCATTTAATTGATAATCAAATCTTATTTGTTGCATGCTGAGAGTAATTCCATGCATAAATTTTACACACGCCTCATGCTCCACCAAAGACTTTTCTCCCTCCCCAAATAATTGTAATATCCCTATATACTCTCTCCGATTACTAAACACATTGAAGTTCATAAACGACTTGTTCAAAAACTTCCCAACGGTGAAAACACTGTTGCCGAACAAACCCTAACTAATTTAAAGTCACCTTTTTGGGGACTAACTAACAACCAATACATACATATCAATAACATGCACGGTTTTAAGTCCAAAAACTTGTGTCAGAAATCGAAACATACATAACATTACATGGATGAGACGTAACAAATTAACCAGAAAACCTAGCTAAGCTTATTCTCGTACTGTTAATAATAAAACTACCCGAACTTGAGTGGCTTGTGGTTACCGAAAAAAGGTATAAGATCCCGGTTGGATGGCAGAAGATTAGTGGATCAAACCACGATGGCGTATTATTCCTTCTATTTATTAATGATGGGAGTTGGGAACAGTTGGCCCAAAAGGCATGCATGTATGCTCAAAAGTTTCTAATATTACGTCGGATCCCGTGTGTTATGTCGGGATTTCAAAATAAAAATAAAAATAAAAATAAAAATAAAAATAATTACCTTAAAATCCTCATTGCACTTGCTGATCCATATAGTAGTAGTACTCTCCAAACTTAATTTTATCCATAACTTGAACCAATTCTTAATGCATGGATCATATGTATATAAAAAATATATGTATGTGTATATAGGAAAACAGAGAGAGTCATAGTAATTAATAAAAAAATAATTGTGTGGATTCAACCTAATCTTAAATCTTTAGAGATGGAAAGATGATGATGCAGTGGAGATTGAAAAAAAAGAGAGAATGAAAGTGCTCACGTAAGAGAAGAATTTTGATCGTGAAAGACCACGGAGACGCATGCTTGGGCAGATTTTGCATGTTCTCAATTTTTTTTATATATGGTATAATTTATTGTGTTATTGTATTTGATAACAATATGCCATATATAATTTGTCATGCAACGTGAAAGACCGAACTCAACCGGCTCTAGTTGTCACTGAGAAGATGTATAACCTATATAAATAGACGGACGGTCTTCAAAATCAAATCGTAAAAAAATATAAGACAACGCAGTGTATTAATTGACGGTGGATAATTAATTAATAAATAATTTCGACCGGTCAGCCAGCTAGCAGCACCGTTTGCTTGGTCTTGGCTGGTCATAAATTGAAGCCGCGGAATATGCAAAAGCATATTATATAAACTAATTCTGATGATCAGAAAGAGGAATCCGACGAAAAGAAAGAAAAAATTAAATAGAAAAAAAAATTAAAAATTATAATATATACTATATAGTATTAACATATAATAAAAAAAAGTTGGTAAATCAATATTTATTTTTTAATCGTGAAATTTTGTCCTTACGATTCTAGAGAAGAACTTTCAAATTCCCGAGTAAATCGATGGCCAAAAGTAAGTTTTTTTTTTTTTTTGGAAATTCTTGATTTTAATTCTCTCTACCTTCTTTTTTCTGCTTATTATTGAGTCCCAGACTCCTAATTTTTTTTTTCATCTTTTCTCCTTCACGTTCTTCTTCTGTCCAGAATTTTAAAATTTACTTAGTGATTTGAAGTTGAGAATTAGGATTTTACAATTGTTGAATTGGTGTAAGTTGCAGCTAAGACAACAAATACTCACTGAAACGACGATGCAACTTTCGTTGAACAATCTCCATATAATAAACTCGAGTATTTGATCTAAAATTCGAATTTTAATGATGAAACTGAGTGCTCGTGATGCTAATAGTGACAATAATTTTAATAATCTCGAGTTGCAATGATGAATTATTGAATTTTGAATAAATTTATTTGGAATTTTTGCACAACATACTATGTAATATTGTATTACATAGTGGATTTTAACAAATATTAAGGATAAGATGATATAGGAATTGTTGGATTTGTGTCATGTACGAGAACGAAATGTTCACTACAAAGATGTCCTTTTCATTGTTCTGATTAATGATGATGGGAAAACTAGTTTGATATTTATATTGATTTAGTTTGTTTATGTTGCTTAGGATAACTTGAGTTAGAATGAGTTCCGGTGTTTGATTATTCAATTATACGAAAAATGGTGCAAGAATTCATGTTTAGATGTTTTTATTTATTTTGTAAAATATTTTTATGATATTGTGTTTAAACGTAATCAAGACGTTTGTACTTAAATTGCGAGGGAACTATTTTTTCGAAAGAAATGAAATTCTATCAAGACCCTAAATGTAGAATGCGTTCTTCATGAATCTTCCAAAAAAAAAAATTAATTTCAATATAATTTGGACATTATTTTGGATTTCGTCCTGACATTAAGATGCTTCGGGTTGACTCTGCTTATCTGGGGTGACGTAAAGTAAAAAGAATTATTTTGGATTTCGTCCTGACTTATGTCGTATTTCGTATAGATTTAGGAAGAGTAAAAAGAATAATTTCGTTATTCTTTTTGTCTATAAGTAGTTATCTAATAGCCAAATTTAATTTGATATGAACAATATTAATCGGTAAATATATGGAAGGACATATTTAACTTTTTAATGGTAAAATCCAATTAATTTTTCTTATTATATATAAGATATAAAAAAAGAGGGCAGGGAAGGGGTCGGTGGCTGGGAGGGGGGGGGGGGGGCTGGGGGGGAGCGGCACCGGCGACAGCCTATCCGCGGGGGAATGGATGAGAGGAAAGAGAAAAAAAAATGAGAGCAGCATTTTGGTCAAAAAAATGATCAAAGCAGTTGACCGTCATGACTGGACGGATTACGTTATTAGTAGAAGGACTTGTACATTATGGAAACACTATGAGGTGCATCCTGAATATGGGTAAATAAAGTGGATGGTAAGTCAAATTTTTTCTATAATTATCAAGGATAGCTAGGTGCAGGAGACATACTACCCAAGGGGACGTTGTGACCATTCTTGTTAAAGAGAACATATTATTGATAGAGGGGGTCCAAGACCAAGGACGGAGCCTGAAATTCGAACTAGGGTGGATTGTGATAGGTTAGGATGGATTAGAGTGTGAACTGACTCATATAAAAAATTCAAAAAAATATATATGGAAGAAAAAAAATCAAAATTTTTTCTAAGCCAAACTTTTTGTGAATACTAGAAAATCTGAGAGATCACCACACATCAATTTGCAATTTTTCTAGCTAGTAAAAACTTATTCCCTCGTATCTTTCGTTTTATAAAAAAACTTTTTTCTTCTTTGAACTTGTCCAACTATTATCTCCAAAACTCAGTGTCCCTCGCTAAGTAATTCTAGAAGGCCACAATTGTGATATCCCTAGTCTCCGATTACTAAACACATAAACACACTGAAGTTCATAAATGGCATGTGCAAAAAAAATTCATGAAAATATTGTTGTGTAGCAAACCCTAACTAATTTAAAACGACATTTCTGGGGACTAACTGACAACGAATACATACAATATTATCTATAGCACAGTTTTAAATCGAAAAACTTGTGTCAAAATCGAAACATAAAGAGATATGAAGGACTCGTTTGGTTTATTGCAATATAAACGTAATCATAGTGGAATCGAATGAAATATGCCATATATATATGGTATATGTAATTTATTATTTATTGTGTGGGACACTTGACACTATTATTTATTGTGTGGGACCCTAGTCTCCGATTACTAAACACATAAACACGTCATACCGGACACTTGACACTATTTTATGTGAGAAAATCTTTCTTGAGTTATTCATGGTGATTCTGTATAGGATTACATGATTCGTGACATGAGACTTGCACATTTCATGGATGTTATTATGACTCATTGCACTAGCTAGAGGTCATGATCTTGCATGTTATGGACGTGAGACATCGTGGACATGAGACATGAGGTTACATTGGGTGGAGAGAGACACACAGGCTATATGCTGATTATTTATATATATACTACTGGAGGTGCCTTAGACTCTGTCTCAGATCTTTGGCACATATATTGGAGTCTTGATACTACTTGCTGCTATGGGATCCCAGACTCAGAGCATGTAGTGGTCTCAGCCTGAGTACTAGTGATGCTCTCATTTGTATTTCACTTAGCTGGTTACATAGATTGCCCTGAGGATCTGTTTATATTTATTTGCTATATTTTATTTGGCTTAAGTGTTTATTGTACCTTGCTATGTCCCCTGAGGACCTGGATCCGGATTATGTCCCCAGGTGTAGACAAGGAGAGCTATCCCGAGGTTTACGGGACATATACTACTATTAGAGACGTACAAGTTATAGAGGACGAGGTTGTTCCAGAGGACTTCTCTTGAGCACACAGTTTTCTTACCATTCATTATTTATGCTTATTGTTCTTGGATATTTGATTTTATAGTGACTTCTGGATATTGTACTTGGATGTATTTTTCTTTCCATTTTGATGACGGGTTGTTTCCCCGTGACATTATTTATATTTCTTTGATTGGACATATCATTTTATATTATTGTGACTGGACTTGTCTCTTTGTGGTTTCGTTACTTATTGTGGATGAGATTAGATATATAAACTGTGACAGGTACTTGTAGACCATTTTTATGTATTACAACTTAAGTACACTATAATGGGTCCATTAAATTGGGTTTGTCCATTGGAGTTGTGCTGCTGGCCATTGCCACGTGGCTAGTCCCTTGGTATTTTGGGACTGGAATGTGACACCGACAAATTCTAACCTAAATGGGAGGTCCCCTTTATTGTGGAAACTATATTTTCCAATGGCGCATACCGGCTACTGAAACCCAACAGAGACTTGCTCATAATGCCTATCAACGAAAAGTTCCTGAAAAAGTACTCCGTCTAAACTAGACTTGTACTCCCCTCATCCCCAGCGGGACAACCCAGATGTACATCTCTACACTCTTGGTTCTTCATCCCCCAACAAGTACCTATGTGCAACATTTTCTCCTTCATTACAAATTCTTGTAAAAGCCATCATTTGTACCCAGGAGTCCTGGATACGCAACGGATGATGGATCCTCAAAGTCTTCCCAGTGGAGCAGTCCTTCGGGCCACTCGCATACTCCCGCGCACACTCCTGCAGTGATCACTCAAAAAAAAAACCCAAGCTCGTTAGACGCTAGCCATGTCCATATTGCCTCTGAGCTATCGTCCCACCACTCTCCCCAGCAGAGTAGTCCTCAGGTCTATATATCTTTATTTTTGGATAGACCACACTCAGCAAACTACGCCCAAGCAAGTCCTTGGGACTTTGGTTCACGTCCATATTGCTTCTAAACTACCGTCCTAATATTTTTTCCCGACTGAGTTTGCCATGACTATATTACCTCTGAGCAAACCTTTTGGGTTTTGGCTATCGATCATCACGTCCATATTACCTCTGATATCGGTTTTCATCCCCACTTATCACCCATACTCACCAAGGTACACCAGCGGTATTAAGTCCACAAAAACTGCCATATCCATATTTTCTCTAGCATGGCTTGTCTCAAACTTATTACTTGTACTAACATGCACAAAAAGTAATGGGTCAACAAAATCTATCACATCCATATCACCTCTGTTAGGCTTTGTTTCGAATCTATTACTTGCACCCCTAGTGCGCAAAAGGGTAATAACACCAAAGATCCCCTAGCGGAATGATCTTACAATCAACAAAACCTATCACGTCTATATTACCTCTGATAGGGTTTATTTCGAATCTATTACTTGCACCCAAGTGCGCAAAAGGGAATAGGTCCACTAAAATCCCCCAGTGGGATGTCCACACTAGCAACAAATGCTATACTATGACCATCTCATCTCTAGTACAAGCGCCCCAAATGTCATAATGTACAAAGAAAGTGATTTCTCATTTTGTTAAAACAAAAAAAGAAGGAAGGATAGATTACAAAACATCAAGAAGAAGAGAAATCAGAATTTTCTGAAATATTGATGTACATAGCAAAAAAATAAAAAATATAAGCGTCTGAGGACGCGAGCAATTAACGTGGAGCGTCTCCAACAATTTGCTCCCCTAAATCAGCAGGGGTTTCCAAGATTTCTTGGAAGATGTCCTCCTTGCGTACTCAAACAGTGGACGTTTCTTCCGTCATCTTAGTAGGAAGCAAATCGGGATCGCTGGAGCATGGATCAGGGGTAACCGACGCTACAAAAATAGAAGTATTGGTTTCCTTTGGAGCACCTCCAGAAGCCATCGCACTAATGATGAATTTGTGTAAGGAGTTTAGAGATCGTCTGCCACTTATAAGCGAAGAATCGACGGCTTACTTCCTGAGTCGTATCTGTTCACTCCACAAGATACGATGATTCGCTCCTACACAACCCGAGGTGTGATTGCCAGGATTTGGTGTAATCCTATCAGAGATCCGGACTGACACAACAGTGTAAACACATCGGACGTATGCCAAGCACATGAGGTGCAGGAAGTGGTCGTTTCTCTCTTATAATACAAAAAAAATAAACCAGATAATCGTAACAGAAAAGAAGAAGTTTATTTCTTCTTGCCAAAAGGGCAAACTACACTTATAGGGCTACTAGTGAGGGTGTCTCTGCATAGTGGTTGCTGCTTTCGGCGTTCGACAGCATTTGACGACGCTGTCCCGTGTAGCATGACCGGCGACGGCGGCGACGTATGCGGCTCCGACGATGCATGTGACTACGGCTACGCATGCGACATGGTGTCGGATAGTGCATATGCGACCTTGAGTTTTCTCAGGCCGCATGTGTTATTCTCCTCTATATATAGAGAAGCTTTTCTTTCTTTCAAAGGAGAGAAAAAACCGAGAGCACTAGTGCGTGCGATATGCAGCCCCAGTGGGCACCCTTTCTGTCACGCCCCAGTCCCAAAATACGTAGGACTAGAAATACGTAACATGCCAGCTACGCATTCAACCAGACTCTGGTCCGATTCGAATACGTATAAGCTGTACTAGAAGGGTCACTATCTATATAATCAAGTGAATATAAATATCTATGCCTCAATCCACAATGAACAGAATATACAAGAATGGGCTACATGTGCTAAAGTCGGCCGCCAGTAACCCATAAGCTCGAATAGACTCGAGAAAGGAATATGAGTCTATCAAACTAGGCTATATCAGCAGAAGAATAAACAATATGAATAATAACTAATATTCCGGAAAAAAATGATGTAAGTACCTGGCACCAATTCCTGTATGACAAAGCAACACACATCAGCACTCCAGACAGGCTCCACAATGGTCTATGCTGCAAAACTGGCAAGGGACCAGGTCCTCAGAGGGACGTAACAAGGTACAAGAAATAGCATGCCAAATAAATAAGTATATAAAATGTATCAATAGGCAAACTATGTAACTAACTATGTGATATGCAAGTTGAGAGCATCACTAGTACTCAGGCTGAGACCACTACAAGCTCTGTGTCAGGGAACCGGTAGCAGTTATACTATGTAGTGGGCCTACGACACCATATATAAAATCAGCCTGTAGCCTGTGTGTCTCTCCCCACCCAATGTAATCACACGTCTCATGTCCACGATGTCTCATGTCCATGTCACGCAAGATCATGACCTCTAACTAATGCAGTGAGTCATAATGATAGCTATGCATATGTAATATCTATGTCACGAAACCTGTAACCTATACCGAATCACCATGAATATCATGAACAGTGTCAAGTGTCCTATGGTATGTCGTACTTGATAATGCAAGCACGAAAAATGTATAGGGTTTCGATATCCATCTCTAGGTGACGTTACACAACTTCGCGTACGGCGTTGGCACCCGAATATTATTCGGACGCTAAGCAATGTCACACGGTCCTAGGTTGAACAATTTATCATATAATTAAATCAAGGAATATTATGTAGCAAGTACTGCAAGATTGGCAAGGTACAGTTACCTGGTGTTTGGTTTCCAACTGCTGCTCTGGTATTCGTAAAATCTTCAGGAACGTCTCCGGATGCTGAAACAAACATTACCATCATGCTCAGAAGATATCAAATAGCTAGAATTGCCTGTCCACAAGTCCAATTTGGACACAAGGGCAAAAGTGACAGTTTTTGGTCAAAGTGGGGTCCACGTGTGGCTTCGCACCGAACAACGTGCCAGAGATAAAGTTCTCTAAATTCGTCAAACTTAGTGTCTACAAGTCCAGAATGATGATACGAACCCAATGGAATGTCCAAAACTGGATTCTGATGAGTCGATCACAAAATCGCCCGTCAAGTAGAGCCGTGGGGCCCACGATACGGGATTTTGTCAACGTTCTCAGAATCGAACCAAACTTGGGTCACAGGACCAGAAAAATACTACGAGTCCGATGGCGCAAGTTTCGTTTCAAAACGACAAGTACACACAAAGTTACAACAAGTTTTAGAACATGGCCGATACAGGGCGTTGTCGACGGATACACGTTGATTTCGGTGTGCACGCACACCCAAATCAACTTCTGTAAAATTTTACACGTCCGTATTAACGGCGTGCACCTTTCGGTGAAGTCCGCACACGACCAAGTCGTCCCATTTAGCGGGGCGCACCCAGTTTCTGGAAAAATATGATAATTATCTTCCTGAATTTGGGTCGCAGTTTGCGACCGCCACAGGACGCGATACCCCAAACAAATTGCATGGGTATCGAGAGGGTCACACAGGCTACACGTTACAGCAGGCGGAACAGAAAATGGGACAGCAAGGAGAGAGAAACAGCTACCTGAATAGGGCTCCGAAGAAGGCTGAAAAATACGGGATTTTGCGAGGCGGCACGACGCTCGACCGGCCGGCTAGGGATTCGGCGGGTCGTGCGGCTGCTGCCGGCAAGGAGATGGGGTCACCGGGTTTGCCGGAGTCGGGGTCGTCGGGGCGGCGTGCTGGCGGAGAAGGCCGAAGCTCTGGCGGAGGTGGTGCTGGTCTCGTGGAGGCGTTGGTGGCGGCCGGGTTGCCGGGGTAGGCCGGAGGAGAAGCTGCGAGTGACGGCCGGAGTCATCATCGAGGGCGTCGGGAGGCGTCGGTGGTGGCAGCGAGGGGAGAGGGCGGTGGCGGAATTGGGCAGAGCTAGCGGTGGTTTATATAGGGAGTGGAGAGGGAGAGGGGAGCGGGGTCGTGGCCGGGAGAGGCGGGTCGTGGGGCCGGGAACTGCGGGCGGAGCGGGGATGTGCCGGCGGAGGCGCGTCCCACCGGAAATCGCGAGGTCGTGCGGGTTAGGGGAGAGGGGGCGGGTCGGGTTCGGGTCGGGTAGGACCCGACCCGTTAGGGTTAGGGTTGGGTTTAGGCCGGCCACGGTTTGGTTCGTTTGGATCGGGTTCAGTCCGGTGTGAGCCCGGTTTATTTTGGTTTTATTTAAAACTTGATTTTTTGGTCTTAAAAATGGTTCTGGGGTCCAATAAATTCTAGAAAAATTACCCTATGTCTAATATTTTATTTTACACCCAAAAATATTATTTTCATAATATTTTAATATTTACTAAAAATATTAAAATTTATTTAATTTCAAAAATATCCTGATTTTAATTAGTAAAAAATTACAGAAAAATTCAGAATAATTTTGAAAATTCATTTTTAAAATCCTGAAAAATCAGGGGGTTTACAATCTACCCCTCTTAAGAGGATTGCGTCCTCAAAATCAAAGAAATAATCGGTCAGCAGAGATGACACGGTTTACAAAACAGGTTCAAAGCACGACACCATCAAAGAATCATGATCAAGGAGAATAAAGGAATGAGGGTTTAAGCAAGACACCTAGGGAAAACATCATTTTCCTAAGAAATGAAAGTTATGCAAATTTCAAGAGTGAAGGAAATATGGTTAAAGCAAGAAAACTACAGTTTTTAGAAAAAAACTAGGCTATTATTAACAACTTCAAAATACTAGGTTTAAGGCTAAGGTCATGAACTAACAGGCACGTGCTAAAGTAATACTAGGAATAGATAGCTATGCTAAAACTCAAATCTTGCTCGTATTCGCTATTCCTCGAGTCCGTGCGTCCTCCATTGTCATTACAAAAGCCTGTCCCACGCCCTTGCGATGGTGCCCTCTTCTTCTGTTGGGCCTGCTGAAAGAGTGCTGCTCGTACTCTACGTGGCTCTTGAAATATATTAAGATGTCATCAATATACAACCACTAACTTTTCAAGGTACAAAAACTCCTTTCATCAAACTATTGAACATAGCTGGTGCGTTGGTTAAACGGCATAACTAAGAACTCCTAGTGTCCATACTTGGTCCTGAAGACTATTTTCTGTATATCCTCTCTACACACTCTAATCTGGTGATAACCGAATCCAAGATCTATATTTGAGAATACACTCGTATCACTCAACTGGTCAATGCGTGGCAAGGGATACCGGTTCTTGATGGTTACAGCGTTCAGTGCCTTGTAGTTAATATACAGGCGTACCGTCTCATCCTTCTTCGGCACAAATAGTATGGGTGTAATAGCTGGGTCATAAGATTTAATACAAGTCACAAGACAACTAAGGTTTTAACCATTATAGCCTACTCACTACTAGAATAAGCGGGATTAGCGACGTTTTTTAGCGACTCCATGTAAAAACGTCGCTAATTTAGCGACTCCATATAAAAACGTCGCTAGACGTCACTAATTGGCGACATTTAGCGACGTTTAGCGACTTTTATTCAGTTTTTAAAAGATTAGTCGCTATAAGTTCAATTTAGGTCGCTAAACGTCGCTAATATTTTTTTTAGCGACGTTTAGCGACGTCATTAGCGACGTTTAAGACGTCGCTAAATTAGCGACGTCATTTCGTTAAAATGTCGCTAAATTTTTTACTACTAGAATAAGCGGGATTAGCGACGTATTTTAGCGACTCCTAGTAAAAACGTCGCTAAATTAGCGACTCCGTAAAAATCATCGCTAGACGTTGCTAAATGGCGACATTTAGCGACGTTTAGCGACTTTTATTAAAATTTTAAAAGATTAGTCGCTATAAGTTCAATTAAGGTCGCTAAACGTCGCTAATATATCTGATTTAGCGATGTTTAGCGTCGTAATTAGCGACGTATCTATCAAAAATATTTAGCAACGTATTTAGCGACGTCTTTGACGTCGCTAATTTTTATTTTTGCGACGTTGTTATTTGACGTCGCTAAACGTCGCTAAATTTTGGTTAATTAGGGCTCAATTTTCTTTTCCCCATATGTCGAAAATTTCGAAACTTTTCTATTTCCCCCGCCCCCCCTCTCCCCCGACCGGCTCTCCACGGCTGCGGCTACTCCGGCATCCCCCTCCTCCTCCTCGAGCTCTAGGTAATCTCTCTCTCTCTCTCTCTCTCTCTCATGTGATACTGACACAAGACACACTTGACAGACATGACACACACACACAGACACAACACACAGACACACACGACACACACACAGACGCAGACACACACACACGACACACACATACAGATGCAGACACACACGACACACACGATACACACACACAAAAGCAGACACACACACACGACACACACACATAGACGCAGACACACACACACAGACGCAGATTAGGATTAGGGTTAGGTTTAGGTTTAGGGTTAGGGTTAGGTTTTTTGACCTGGGGTTAGGGTTAGGGTTTTTGATCAGGGGTTAGGTTTAGGGTTTTTGATCAGGGGTTAGGGTTAGGGTTAGGTTTTTGATCAGGGGTTAGGGCTACGAAATATCACTATCACCATTTAAATCAATATTTGTTGCAAAAACAAAAGTGCAACTGCCACATTGATTATCTTGTAATATGTGGTACAACTTTCCATTTTTTTGTTTTATGAACTCCTAGTACAGTTTTAGCAAACTTAACATTGACTTGTCTAATTTGATTGATTATCAATGCCAATTCTACGGAGCACTTGAATGTGGATCATATTGTTAGCAATAGACACACACACAATTTCTCCAGCCACACATATCGACAAACCTCTTTCCACTAATTCTTCAAAATCGAGGCAATCTTCAAGATGGTTGAGAGATTGTGTTGAAAATCATATTGGAGCTAAAGGAAACCTTGAGTAGTCTCCAGATGGCAGGCTGGAGAAATATCACGATCACAATGACTATATATATATATATATATATATATATATATATATATATATATATATATATATATATATATATATATATATATATATATATATATACTGAAAAACTGGTTAGTTTTGTTTCATGCATGTCTTTTTCCAATCAGAGGATTAATTAATTTTTCATCTAAGTTATTGTGCTTGCAATTAAGGTTTTTTCTTTTACTTGCTGTTTGCTTTTGTTTACAGTTAAATCAAAGGTAGTTTTGAGGATATGACACTACAAATTTCAATCAACTTTGCTTACCTAGTTGGAATTCATGTTCTGCTAATTAGTTATCGATTAAGTACTAGCTGAGCTAAGAAGAAAGGTCTTTGACCCAAGTGATTTAGAAACTCATCGCTTAAGTATTCACTATTTTGATCTAATTCAAACACTCTTGCTGATTTGTTTCTCTACTCTATATCGATTGTCCTATGAACTAGTGGCTCTTTCTCCTTTTTTTTAAATGAAAAAGAAGTTCGAGTATTTTACCTATGATAAAAAATTCACTAGTAGGATATAACAGAAATAAAAAATAATGTTTTCATCCTGCTTGTTAATCTTATCTTCACAAATACATTCTAGCCTAAGGTGCCACATGTATTTGGGATTAATATTATCTTTAGAATCTCTTAAACATTATTATACTGCAACAAACAGCTAATTCTTTGTGAGTCATCTAATTCTTCCGTTCCGGTCGAATAGCTAATTCTTTGCTAATTCTTTGTTTTCATCTATCTTACCAGATGGCACCCAATAGAGCGACACCTCCTACTGTTAAGGAGGAAGTGATGCCTCCTACTGTTAAGGAGGAAGTGATGCCTCATACTGTTAAGGAGGAAGTGATGCCTCCTACTGTTAAGGAGGAAGAGATACCACCTGCGGGGAGTTCCAGTCACCTAGCACCTATCGCGGCTGTATCTCAGACGGGGAGTTCCAGTCACCCAGCACCCATAGCGGAGCTTGATAACATAAATGCTGTTTATGCGCAGTATTTGAGGGACTGGTATCTGCCCCGTTTTGGATATCCTCGAGATTGATACTGTGATGTTTCATATACTTATATATTATGCATTTTGTGTTACTGTGATACTCTGATACTTATATATTATGTATTTTGTGACGCTGTTTATGCCCATTTTGTGTGACTGTGATACTTTTATGACTGTGATACTTTTATGATTGTGATACTTTTATTCATATTAAATATTGTTAATCCGGTGTTGAGTGTTCCACCGAAGGGGTCGGCGAACCCATAGAATTCAACGGAGGGTTGCTCCGGGTTTATTTTTAATTAGAAATTTATAAATTGCAGGAATAATAGTTTGGAACAATTAAGTTTTTTTTTTGTAAAATTAGCGACGTATTTAGCGACGTTTAGCGACGTCTAGCGACGTTTTTATAAGTCGCTAAAAAAGTCGCTACTTAGCGACGTGTCATTAGCCGTCGCTAAGGACGTCGCTAAATATGTCGCTGTACGTCGCAAATTGCTGACATGGCAGTACTGCCAGGTCATTAAAGACGTCGCTGTTACGTCGCTATATAAGTCGCTAATTAGCGATGTTTAGCGATATTTAATTACGTCGCTAATTAGTGACTCAGAGTCGCTAAACATCGCTAAAATAGCGACACATCTAAGTCGCTAAAAAACGTCGGTATAGCGACTTAGTGACGTTTTTCCTTTCAGCGATGTTATTATTACCGACTTTATTGCAACGTCGCTAATTACGTCGCTAAACGAGATTAGCGACATTTTTTTGTCAATTAGCGACGTTTTTGGTCGTCGCTAATTTGACTTTTTCTGGTAGTGTTTTACTTAGGGTTGATTCCCCCCATTTCCTTTGATCTCTCCCTCTCCCTCTCCCAAATTTCAAACCCGCGCGCGTGCTCTCGATCTCTCCTGCTCCGGCTCCTCCTTCCTCCCTCCGGCTGTAACGTCCCGCTCCGCGCCGGCGTTATGTATCAAGGTGAGTGGGCAGAACTTCGTTCTCTGATTCTTGCACGCCTTAATAATAACCTGTGTTTTTGCTTGCAATATTTTCTTAAGAGAATGATAAAACCTGCCTTGCATGTTAATGAACGAACTCACCTAGCTTGTCTTTGAATCAATGCCTGCTTAACGAAAATCCTGAATCGCCTGCTTAGAGTGCATGAACATGTTCACTATCGTCTATGCTTCGAGAGAACCATACTGTGCCTGAACGTGTTCAAGTGATAAGTCGGATTGCCCCGCAACAACGAGTGTATTCTGATGGTTCGTCTCGTCTGCATACTAGAGTTTATTTGATAGTGTTCCATGCATTCGCACGCGGTCGGACAATGGCTTTTGGTGGAGAGCTGAACTGCATGCGTCATAGCCACCATGGGTCACAGATGCCATTAGCATCAGAGAAATGAGTCATTGGTATGCTGTTCCACCAGCTGCCGATCCTGAGATACTCGGGGACCGCCTTGCATATAGCTAAGTCATTGTGTTGGCTTGGATAGTGACTACCCCTAAGAATGTGCATCGTGTGTCTAGCTATGCATCAGACCCTCGAGTCGCACGAGACACGCTGCGCACCCCCTGAAACATGAACGGTTTGCTTGCTTGCATATTCAATATGAAACTCTGTTTCCAAACATGTTTCCAAATAATGTAATATGACTCTGCTAGCGAACTGCATAAAACGAACCTAGGTAAAACTAGAAAGATCACTAGTAATATAATATTTTATAACATGATTACTTAGTGCCTATTTGAGTGAATGCTTGTTTCTGTTCAGTTGATTTATCTCACCAGTACTTGTATAAAGTGCTGACCCACCAACAGTTTACTTGCTTGCAGGTACTGGATCGTCCGAGGGAGCGATAGGCGTGCCACAGTCCCGAAGACCCGGAATCCTGGTTTCGATTGTTGCCCCGAGAATGCTATCGTATAAGGGGGCATAATGTATGGAACGAACGTGTGCCTTTGCTAAAGGAAACCCAAGTTGCCTCGATTGTCCCGAACACTCAGTTGGCTAATGCATTGCATTGCAACAAGTCCCTTTCCGCTGCTTACTCGATTGATGCGATGATAGCCAACTATCAACTTAACGATTGGCCTTGCACGGGCGCAAACCCAGGCCCGTGCGGCATCACGTCCCCCGAAGGCTCGAACGGCCCATTCGCTTGGCTCCCTTCCTCCCTCGCACCCGCGGGACGGGCGCGGTGATTCGCGTCCGGCGCTCCGAGGCACAGTGATTCATGCCCGGTTCGTTAAATCCTGGCCGCACGGGGCGGGCAGGGCGGAGCAGCGGCCCGGGCGGGGCCGGGGCATGACAGAATGGTATCAAAGCGGAATCGATTCTCTGGCCCAATCCGTTGCTATGACTCTGAGTCGATATGGTATTGCAAAGAGCGTTCCATTCAATAAGTCCATAGATATTCTCAAAGTACAAAATGTTTCCTGAACTTGAATTGCTTGATTGTTTCGATTGAGTACGGCGAGGGACGGCACTATCGCTACTCGGGATATCGAGAAGTTTATCCTTGAAGTTTCGAGGACGAAACTTTTTGTTGGTTGGTAAGTATGTAACGTTCCGCTCTGCGCCGGCGTTATGTATCAAGGTGAGTGGGCAGAACTTCGTTCTCTGATTCTTGCACGCCTTAATAATAACCTGTGTTTTTGCTTGCAATGTTTTCTTAAGAGAATGATAGAACCCGCCTTGCATGTTAATGAACGAACTCACCTAGCTTGTCTTTGAATCAATGCCTGCTTAACAAAAATCCTGAATCGCCTGCTTAGAGTGCATGAACATGTTCACTATCGTCTATGCTTCGAGAGAACCATACTGTGCCTGAACGTGTTCAAGTGATAAGTCGGATTGCCCCGCAACAACGAGTATATTCTGATGGTTCGTCTCGTCTGCATACTAGAGTTTATTTGATAGTGTTCCATGCATTCGCACGCGGTCGGACAATGGCTTTTGGTGGAGAGCTGAACTGCATGCGTCATAGACACCATGGGTTACAGATGCCATTAGCATCAGAGAAATGAGTCATTGGTATGCTGTTCCACCAGCTGCCGATCCTGAGATACTCGGGGACCGCCCTGCATATAGCTAAGTCATTGTGTTGGCTTGGATAGTGACTACCCCTAAGAATGTGCATCGTGTGTCTAGCTATGCATCAGACCCTCGAGTCGCACGAGACACGCTGCGCACCCCCTGAAACATGAACGGTTTGCTTGCTTGCATATTCAATATGAAACTCTGTTTCCAAACATGTTTCCAAATAATGTAATATGACTCTGCTAGCGAACTGCATAAAACGAACCTAGGTAAAACTAGAAAGATCACTAGTAATGTAATATTTTATAACATGATTACTTAGTGCCTATTTGAGTGAATGCTTGTTTCTGTTCAGTTGATTTATCTCACCAGTACTTGTATAAAGTGCTGACCCACCAACAGTTTACTTGCTTGCAGGTACTGGATCGTCCGAGGGAGCGATAGGCGTGCCACAGTCCCGAAGACCCGGAATCCTGGTTTCGATTGTTGCCCCGAGAATGCTATCGTATAAGGGGGCATAATGTATGGAACGAACGTGTGCCTTTGCTAAAGGAAACCCAAGTTGCCTCGATTATCCCGAACACTCAGTTGGCTAATGCATTGCATTGCAACAAGTCCCTTTCCGCTGCTTACTCGATTGATGCGATGATAGCCAACTATCAACTTAACGATTGGCCTTGCACGGGCGCAAACCCAGGCCCGTGCGACATCACGTCCCCCGAAGGCTCGAACGGGCCATTCGCTTGGCTCCCTTCCTCCCTCGCACCCGCGGGACGGGCGCGGTGATTCGCGTCCGGCGCTCCGAGGCACGGTGATTCATGCCCGGTTCGTTAAATCCTGGCCGCACGGGGCGGGCAGGGCGGAGCAGCGGCCCGGGCGGGGCCGGGGCATGACAGAATGGTATCAAAGCGGAATCGATTCTCTGGCCCAATCCGTTGCTATGACTCTGAGTCGATATGGTATTGCAAAGAGCGTTCCATTCAATAAGTCCATAGATATTCTCAAAGTACAAAATGTTTCCTGAACTTGAATTGCTTGATTGTTTCGATTGAGTACGGCGAGGGACGGCACTATCGCTACTCGGGATATCGAGAAGTTTATCCTTGAAGTTTCGAGGACGAAACTTTTTGTTGGTTGGTAAGTATGTAACGTCCCGCTCTGCGCCGGCGTTATGTATCAAGGTGAGTGGGCAGAACTTCGTTCTCTGATTCTTGCACGCCTTAATAATAACCTGTATTTTTGCTTGCAATATTTTCTTAAGAGAATGATAGAACCTGCCTTGCATGTTAATGAACGAACTCACCTAGCTTGTCTTTGAATCAATGCCTGCTTAACAAAAATCCTGAATCGCCTGCTTAGAGTGCATGAACATGTTCACTATCGTCTATGCTTCGAGAGAACCATACTGTGCCTGAACGTGTTCAAGTGATAAGTCGGATTGTCCCGCAACAACGAGTGTATTCTGATGGTTCGTCTCGTCTGCATACTAGAGTTTATTTGATAGTGTTCCATGCATTCGCACGCGGTCGGACAATGGCTTTTGGTGGAGAGCTGAACTGCATGCGTCATAGCCACCATGGGTCACAGATGCCATTAGCATCAGAGAAATGAGTCATTGGTATGCTGTTCCACCAGCTGCCGATCCTGAGATACTCGGGGACCGCCCTGCATATAGCTAAGTCATTGTGTTGGCTTGGATAGTGACTACCCCTAAGAATGTGCATCGTGTGTCTAGCTATGCATCAGACCCTCGAGTCGCACGAGACACGCTGCGCACCCCCTGAAACATGAACGGTTTGCTTGCTTGCATATTCAATATGAAACTCTGTTTCCAAACATGTTTCCAAATAATGTAATATGACTCTGCTAGCGAACTGCATGAAACGAACCTAGGTAAAACTAGAAAGATCACTAGTAATGTAATGTTTTATAACATGATTACTTAGTGCCTGTTTGAGTGAATGCTTGTTTCTGTTCAGTTGATTTATCTCACCAGTACTTGTATAAAGTGCTGACCCACCAACAGTTTACTTGCTTGCAGGTACTGGATCGTCCGAGGGAGCGATAGGCGTGCCACAGTCCCGAAGACCCGGAATCCTGGTTTCGATTGTTGCCCCGAGAATGCTATCGTATAAGGGGGCATAATGTATGGAACGAATATGTGCCTTTGCTAAAGGAAACCCAAGTTGCCTCGATTGTCCCGAACACTCAGTTGGCTAATGCATTGTATTGCAACAAGTCCCTTTCCGCTGCTTACTCGATTGATGCGATAATAGCCAACTATCAACTTAACGATTGGCCTTGCACGGGCGCAAACCCCCCTCGGCCGCGTCCTCCCCCTCCGGCCCCCACTCCTCCCTCCCGGCGACCCCCCTCCGCCGCGTCCTCCCCCCTTTGGCAGCATCCTCCCCCCTCCTCCTCCTCCTCTAGGTAAACCCTAACTCTCTCTCTCTCTCTCTCTCTCTCTCTCTCTCTCTCTCCTCATTTGGTGTGGATATAATTTTTTGGGCTGAGTTTGCTCGTGGAGGCGTCCTCATCTACCGCCTTGCCAAGATCGACAAATTATCTGTCTCTCTCTCTCTACAAACTTCGCCAGTCAGATCTATATTTTATTTATTTATTTATTTTTAGAAAATTTAGGGTTTCTTTATATTGTGTTATCGGTGCACATGGTGGCGGTGCAAAGCCCGGTAAGGAAGGGATGCTAGGCTCCGAAGTGGTGAAGCGGAAGCAGAGGGACGGTTTGAAATTTTGAGCTATGCAGTGAAAACTTAAAACTTTTTTGGGGAGGGTTTCGAACTCTCGAGATAATTTTCTCCCCAATTGTTAGAGTTATGATCTATTCAATTTATACTGCTCATAATCTGATTTGGGGGTTCTCTATTTCTTTGAGAATCTATTAACTTTATGTTTTATTAGAATTGGCATCATAAATTGAATCACTTAATTATTTAAGTCATGATGTGCTCATTTGGTGTGGACATAATTTTTTGGGCTGAGTTTGCTCTAATTATGCTATGGATCTAATATTTTGGACTTCCATGTTGTAAAATTTATGGGAATGTCGTTTCTTGCTGATAGAATTCACTAGGAAAGTTGATACCAACATGGAGCAGTAATATTATGCTAAAAGCCAGTCATGGAATTTGTCAGTTCATTTACTGATTTTTTTGCAATCCATAACTTAACCCATTTGCAATCTGCCAGTTCATATATTCGCTCATTTCTCAAATCCCGTCAACGGCTTCTACAACAATGGGTTGTCTTCGAATCTGTTCGATGGCAGGAATTCGAGCCTTGACTACGCTTTCAAAGGTGTGGAGATCGTGAGGGTATCGTACTGCATGGAGCTTAAGTTCCTTGCAAATCCAGTCACTAACCATGTCCAGAGCACCCAGCAACATAAAAAGCACCATAGATTCTCTACTAGAGTGCTTGAGGTATTAGAAAGAACAACTCTTCAGGTTGAATAGAATCTTTGTTACTTATCCATTTCTTTATTTTCATATTTTTAATCATCAAGTCTTCATGTTTAATAGAATCTTTATTACTCTAGTTTGCTGGCAACAGATTCTAAGGATTGGGTTAAGTCACAGGAGAATTTTCTTATTAATGTTGCTCAGACACAAATAAACTGACACAATATGGTGGAGGTACGATATTATGCATATTTTGGAGTGTTTATGTATGTTTCCAATATGTATTCGACACAATGGCATAGAGGCAACACCTACTTTTGGAGTGTCCATACTTACTAGATGTATAGTGTTACATAAAATGTCTGAAGTTCTAAGAATCATGGAAGATACAATATCAGTTTCTTTTATATATGGTAACATTGTTTATTTTCTGTAATGTCTTCAATGCCTTATAATTCCATTCTCCAGTATCAATATAGTTTTGATTTCAAACCTTTTTTTATTAGGACATCTTATTAATCTGAGTTCCGAAAAATATTGGCCCCTAGGAATTCAAACTGATAGGAAAATGGAACATTTTACTTCTTGCGTAGGAATTCCTAAATCATGTTACTTCTTGCATAGGAACTAAATTTCTCACAATCTCTATTCCAATTAAATTTTTATTCTACTTTTTAAGGTTTCCATTGTACTATGAAATCAAGTTGGCTTTTCTTCATTTACTTATGGCATTTACTTACGACATCCAAGCATAAAGATAATTTATTAGTAAATTGCAGGAATAATAGTTTGAAAAAAAATTATTATTTATTTTTATTATTTTTTTGTAAATTTAGCGACGTATTTAGCGACGTTTAGCGACGTTTAATTACGTCGCTAACTACGTCGCTAATTAGCGACGTTAATAAACGTCGCTAAATACGTCGCTAAATATGTCGCTAAATACGTCGCTGTACGTCGCAAATTGCTGACATGGCAGTACTGCCAGGTCATTAAAGACGTCGCTGTCATGTCGCTATATACGTCGCTAATTAGCGACGTGTAGCGACGTTTGTTTACGTCGCTAATTAGTGACGCTGCGTCGCTAAACGTCGCTAATTTAGCGACACAATTAAGTCGCTAAAAAACGTCGGTATAGCGACGTTTAGCGATATTTTTCCTTTCAGCGACGTACTGATTTCCGACTTCTGTAAAACGTCGCTAATTACGTCGCTAAACATGATTAACGACGTTTTTTTGTTATTTAGCGACGTTTTTTGACGTCGTTAATTTGACTTTTTCTGGTAGTGACTACACAAGGTTCCATTTTTTTAAGGTCATAATGCAATTCCTTGTATCACCATCTTAAGCCGCATCTGATCCCTAGCATCAAGCTATGTATTCCCTTAAGTATTCCGGTGCATTAGAATCAAACCCTCTTTCCTTTCTTCCAATACTTCCAAATTACTTACTACCTTAAGGAAGGGTAAGGTTTTATTAGTTCTAGGTCTTTGATACTATATTCAATTCTCATGCTAAACTCTACAATAACTCTAGCATATAGGAATAACCTATCTACTATCCTACCAAGGGTAACCGTTTTCTCAAATTTTTTATATCCAGCATATCTTCTTCTGCCTTGACAAGGATCTGCTTCTGGAGGAAACACCGTGCACGAACATTCATCTCTCCGAAATAGGAAGAGATGATAAACAATAATAAGGATATCGAGGGGATTAAAAGAGTACAATTTATGAAGTTCAAGGGTGATAATCAAATGCCAAAGAATTTTTAAGTCAGTTGTGGATTGAGATGCTAACACTGCTAACTTTGATTACAGGCTCACTCAGTACCGAAAAGTAACTGAAATGATTTAATCGAGACCTGTATGGGCCACCACAAAAATATGTCACGTCCCAGTCCCAAAATTCATAGGACTAGGAATACGTAACATGTCAGCTACGCATTCGACCAGACTTTGGTCCGATTCGAATACGTATAAACTGTACTAGAAGGATCACTATCTATATAATCAAGTGAATATAAATTTCTATGCCTTAATCCACAATGAACAGAATATACAATAATGAGCTACATGTGCTAAAGTCGTCCGCCAGTAACCCATAAGCTCGAATAGACTCGAGAAAGGAATATGAGTCTATCAAACTAGGCTATATCAACAGATGAATAAATAATATGAATACTAACCAATATTCTGGAAGAAAATAATGTAAGTACCTGGCGCCAATTCCTGCATGACAAAGCAACACATATCAGCACTCCAGACAGGCTCCACAATGGTCTATGCTGCAAAACTGACAATGGACCAGGTCCTCAGAGGGACGTAACAAGGTACAAAAAATAGCATGCCAAATAAATACAGTATATAAAATATATCAATAGGCAAACTATGTAACCAGCTATGTGATATGCAAGTTGAGAGCATCACTAGTACTCAAGCTGAGACCACTACAAGCTCTGTATCGGGGAGCCGATAGCAGTTATACTATGTAGTTATACTATATAGTTTACTATGTAGTGGGCCTATGACACCATATATAAAATTAGCCTGTAGCCTGTGTGTCTCTTTCCACCCAATGTAATCACACGTCTCATGTCCACGACGTCTTATGTCCATGTCACGCAAGATCATGACCTCTAACTAATGCAGCGAGTCATAATGATAGCTAAGCATATTTAATATCTATGTCACGAATCATGTAACCTATACCAAATCACCATGAATATCTCAGGAAGATTCTGTCTCATGAACAGTATCAAGTGTCCTATGGTATGTCGTACTTGATAATGCAAGCACAAAAAATGTATAGGGTTTCGATATCCATCTCTAGGTGACGTTACACAACTCCGCGTACGGCGTAGGCACCCGAATATTATTCGGACGCTAAGCAATGTCATACGGTCCTAGGTTGAATAATTTATCATATAATTAAATCAAGGAATATTATGTAGGAAGTACTGCAAGATTGGCAAGGTACACTTGCCTGGTGTTTGGTTTCCAACTACTGCTCTGGTATTCGTAAAATCTTCAGGAACGTCTCCAGATGTTGAAACAAACATTACCATCATGCTCAGAAGACATCAAATAGCTAGAATTGCCTGTCCATAAGTCCAATTTGGACACAGGGACAAAAATGACAGTTTCTGGTCAAAGTGGGGTCCACATGTGGTCCACTTCGCACCGAACAACGTGCCAGAGATAAAGTTCTCCAAATGCGTCAAACTTAGTGTCTACAAGTCCAGAACAACGATACGAACCCAACATAATATCTAGAACTGGATTCCGATGAGCCGATCACAAAATCGCTCGTCAAGTGGAGCCGTGGGGCCCACGATACATGATTTTGTCAATGTTCTCAGAATCGAACCAAACTTAGGTAACAGGACCAGAAAAATACTACGAGTCCGATGGTGCAAGTTTCGTTTTGAAACGACGAGTACACACAAAGTTACAACGAATTTCAGAACATAGCCGATACAGGACGTTGTCGACGGATACACGTTGATTCCGGTGTGCACGCACATCCAAATCAACTTCTGCAAAATTTTACAAGTCCGTATTAACGGCGCACACCTTTCGGTGAAGTCTGCACACAACCAAGTTGCCCCGTTTAGCGGGACGTATCCAGTTCCGGGAAAAACATGATAATTATTTTCCTGAATTTGGGTCGCAGTTTGCGACCGCCACAGGACGCGATATCTCGAACAAATTGCACGGGTATCGAGAGGGTCACACAGGCTACACGTCACAGCAGACGGAACAGAAAATGAGACAGCAAGGAGAGAGAAACAGCTACCTGAACAGGGCTCCGAAGAAGGCTAAAAACACGGGATTTCGTGAAGCGGCGCGACGCTCGGCCGACCGGCTAGGGTTTCGGTGGGTCGCTGCTACTGCTGCCGGCGAGGAGATGGGGTCGTCAGGTTCGTTGGAGTCGGGGTCGTCGGGGCGGCGTGTTGGCGGAGGCGGCCGGAGCTCTGGCGGAGGTGGTGCTGGTCTCGTGGAGGCGTTGGTGAAGGTCGGGAAGCCGGGGTAGGCCGGAGGAGAAGCAGTGGGTGACGGCCGGAGTCGTCGTCGAGGGCGTCGGGAGGCGGCAGTGGTGGCAGCGAGGGGAGAGGGCGGTGACAGAGTTGGGTAGAGCTGGCGGTGGTTTATATTGGGAGTGGGGAGGGAGAGGGGAGCGGGGCCATGGCCGGGAGAGGCGGGTCGTGGGGCCGGGAACTGCGGGCGGAGCGGGGACGTGCCGACGGAGGCACGGCCCGCCGGAAATCGCGAGGTTGTGCAGGTGAGGGGAGAGGGGGCGGGTCGGGTCGGGTTGGGTATGACCCGACCCGTTACGGTTGGGGTTGGGTTTAGGCCGGCCCAGTTTGGTTCGGTTGGACCGGGTTCAGTCCGGTTTGATCCCGGTTCAACCCGGTTTATTTTGATTTTATTTAAAACTTGGTTTTTTGGTCTTTAAAAATGGTTCTAGGTCCAATAAATTCCAGAAAAATTACCCTATGTCTAATATTTTATTTTACACCAAAAAATATTATTTTCATAATATTTTAATATTTTTTAAAAACTTTTATATTTATTTAATTCCAAAAATATCTTGATTTTAATTAGTGAAAAATTACAGAAAAATCCAGAATAATTCTGAAAATTTATTTTTAAAATCCTGAAAAATCAGGGGGTTTACACTTTCACAAAGTATTTTTGAGCGATCCGAAGGTGATCAAGAGCGTTCTAGAAGTTCTCGTGTAGACTTGTTGTATCCTGTGGATAGTTCGTTGTATAGCGCATTGCCTTGAGCTCCAGTAGTTTTGATCATCCCAGCAAGGAGTTTCCTTCTTTGTATTTCTCTTCTTGTTTTTGTTCCTTCTTGTTGTAGCGTCTGCAAACGTAAAGAGAAGAACAGTTTTCTGATTCTTGTTGTATTCACATTTTCTTCGGGTCATCAGTTTGTAACTTGTTCGTACCTGCATTTGCAGCTTTATTTAAATAGTAAAGCATTTGCAGCTTTATTTGTCTACATACAAAATCTTAGAATGATAATTTAATGTTGAACGAACTATTAGTACCTGGTCATTCACCATGTTCATCTCATTTTTATTTATCTCCTTATCTTGGTCAAGAAAATCCAGAGACGGAGGTTCTTCTGAATTAAAATGTGAATTGATTAACTCATCAAACGAAGAAATCCTTTCAATCTATAAAACAAAATAAAAATCACTATTAGGCACATATAATGAAATCCTATGCTAATAACATTTTTGTTTATAAAAAATAAGCACTCTAGAATTAAAAATAAGACTCATAAGTGCGTAGTATGGATTGACGATCGAGCTCTTTCAAAAAAAATAGAAGTATATATATATATATATATATATATATATATATATATATAATACATAACAAGACATCTCCCATGATTACTACCTGTTATTATATGTTTACTTTAAGTACTTGAATCCAATTTGAACCGGAATTGTTTACTTGCTTAGCTCCGTGAGCTAAGGCCGGTAGTTACTAAGGAAGGCCAAACAGAGGTCCACAACCCGGAGACATTAATAAACTTAGTTAATAACATTGTATTGTCTTTATGATCATTCTTTTTTGTTCTGCATCATCGACTCATCATCGTCAGAATCTAAGTTTTGAGAAAGAAAGAAAGAAGATGGGAACCACCACAAACAACATGAGAATTATATTATAAGGTGGAATAGGAGCATCCTCTATAAGGTGTTTGAAGCCAAATTTGCCTTCAAAGGTGGGTCCACTGTGGGATGCACCCCGAATATGGATAAATAAAGTCAATTTTTTTTCTATAATTATCAAGGATAGCTAGGTGCATGAGACATACTACCCAAGGGGACGTTGTGACCATTCTTGTTAAAGAGAACATATTATCGATAGAGGGGGCCCAAAACCAAGGACGGAACCATAAATTCGAACTAGGGTGGGTTGCGATGGGTTAGGATGGATGGATTGGAGTGTGGACCGACTCATATGAAGAAAAATAAAATCAAAAAAATATATATGCAAGAAAAAAAACCTAATTTTTTTTCTAAGCCAAACTTTTTGTGAATAAATAGAATTTTGAGAGAGCACCACACACACCAATTTGCAAATTTTCTAGCCAGTAAAAACTTATTCCCACGTATCTTTCGCTTTATAAAAAAAAATTTCTTCTTTGAACTTGTCCAACTATTTTCTCCAAAACTCAGTGTCGAAAAATATTGTTGTGTAGCGACCCTAACTAATTTAAAACGACATTTCTGGAGACTAACTGACAACGAATACATACAATATTATCTATAGCATGGTTTTAAGTCGAAAAACTTGTGTCAAAATCGAAACATAAAGAGATATGAAGGACCCGTTTGGTTCATTTGTAATGTAATCGTAATCGTAGTGGAATCGAATAAATTTTTTTTTTTTAATCAATTCCAATACGATTATTTTTTTTTATTCGATTTTACATTGCACTGAACCAAACGGATCACAATTAATAAAACTATAATAAAACTAAGTACCTTAAAATACTCTTGCTGATGATCCATATAATAGCAGTACTCCTCTCCAAACATAATTTTATCCATAACTTCAACCAATACTGAATGAATGGATCATATGTATATAAAAAGATATGTATATATAGGAAAACAGAGATTCATATATGGAATGAGTAATTAATAAAAAAATTATTCTACGTGTAGATTCATGCTAATCTTAAATCTAACCAAATATGGTATGAAAAAAAAGAGGGAAAGTGCTCACGTAAGTAGAATTTTGATCGTGTAAGACCACGGAGACGCATGCATCGGCAGATTTTGAGTGCTCTCAATTTTTTATATATGGTATATGTAATTTATTATTTATTGTGTGGTGTATTTGACAACAACATGCCATATATAATATGCCAAGATTATATGATGAGATATTTCATTTTTGAATGAATATTACTTGACGGTTTATAATTAATTGATAAATAATTCTGACGAATCAGGCAGCTAGCAGCACCGTTGCTTGGCTTGGCCAAATCATATTATATATACTAATTAATTCTGATGATGATGATATATATATATATATATATATATTATTGCAATTAAGCCAACCTACTTGCAAACTATTACTTCCAAATCAATTCGAATTCTTTGGTAACAATTTAAAAGACTTAGCAAGTAGCATGAATCCTTTGATTTCCGTAAATGGTTGTCATTATTGCATCTCTTAAATGGTTGTCAGTGGAATTTATTGTAGGTATTCTTTTTAATTACTAAATATGTTGAAGGGTATTTTTGGAACGAAATTTTTTTCACGGTGAAGCCTAGTTTTGACATTATATAGAGGAGATATATATAATTAACATGTATCCTATACAGAATCACCATGAATATCTCAGAAAGATTCTGTCTCATGAAAAGTGTCAAGTGTCCTGGGTTATGATGTACTTGATAAGACAAGTACGAGAAATATATGGTCTCGGTATCCATGTCTAGATGACAATACACAACGCCGCGTACGGTGTTGGCACCCGACTATTAATCGGACGCTAAGTAAGTCACACGGTCCTAGGTCAAGCATGTACACAATATATATATATAAGCCAAGGAAATAAGTAACAAGAACTGCAAGTTTTGGCAAGGTACACTTGCCTGGGGTTCTGGCTCCAATTGTAGCTCTGGTCTCAGTGTGATCTGTAAGTACTACTCCGGTTGCTGAAAAAAATATCACCATTAGATTTAGAAAATATCAAATAGCTAGAAATGCCTGTCCTTGAGTTCAATTTGGACACAGGGGCAAAAATGATATTTTCGGGTCAAAGCGGGGTCCACATGTGGGCCACTTTGCACCGAAAACGTGTCAGGGTCAAAGGTCTCCAAATTTATCAAACATAGTGTCAACAAGTCAGGAAAGATGATACGAACCCAACAAAACTTCCAGAATTGGATTCCGATGAGCCGATCACAAAATCGCCCGTCAAGTGGAGCCTGTGGGGCCCACGATACGCGATTTTGTCAACGTTCTCAGAATCGAACCAAACTTGGGTCACAGGACCAGCGTATTGCTACGAGTCCGATGGCGTAAGTTTCATCTCGATCCGACTTGTGTACACAAAGTTACAGCGCGTTCCAGAATAGGCGGATACGGGGCGTTGTCGGCGGATACGCGTTGATTCCGGCGTGCACGCACATCCAAATCAACTTCTGCGAAATCCCACACGTCCGTATCAACAACGCGCACATTTCGGTAAAGACCGCGTGCGACCAAGTCATCCCGTTTGGCGGGGCACACTCAGTTCTGGGGTAAAACATGGCGTTGATTTTTATGTTTTTGGATCGTGGTTTGCGATCACCACAGGACGCGACGCACCGAGCGGGTTGCACGGGCATCGAGAGGGTTATACAGTCTACGCGACATAACTGACGGAACTGAAAACGGAATAACGAGGAGGGAGAACGGGTTACCTGAACAGGGCTCCGTGAAACGAGAATTCCTCGTGTCCGAGTGACTGTTCGTGTCCTGGTCCCGTGTCCGCTGTGTCTCCTTGACACGAACTGTGTCCGGGTCGGGGGCGACTGTGCCTAGGGCTGCTGGAGGCTGGCCGTTCTGGTCGGCGGAGCCCGTCGACGGCGAGGGCGGAGCGGGGACGAGTCGACGAGGCGGAGCGGCTCGGCTGGCCGCTGCTATGGAGGGTGGCGGTGGGCACGGCGAGTGTTGGAGACGGTGGCTAGGGCACGGGTCGAGAGGGGATGATCGAGCGGCTCGGGCGGGGGAAGGCGGAGCAGTCGGGGGAGATCGACGGAGAGGGGTTGAGCGGAGCAGTCGGGGGAGATCGACGGCGGCTGAGGGGAAGTGGTGGTCGACGAAGACGGCGGAGGCTACTTAGGGTTTTGCGGCGGAGGGCACGGATGCCGAGGCTTAAATAGGGTCAGAACAGTAACTCAGGGGGAAATCCGATTTAGGGTTCGGTTTGGATTTCGGGTCTGATTCGATTCGGATCCGACCCGACCTGTCACGCCCCAGTCCCAAAATGACGAGGGACTAGAGAAGCGTGGCAATGGCCAGCAGCACGCACCGATGGACAACCCAATTTAATGGATCCATCAGGGCATGCTTAAGCTGTAGTCTAGCAGGACTAAGTACAAGTCTCAGGTATTACTAATCTCATCCACAGAATAACACAGATTAATTGCCAGAAATAATGCAATAGGAATAAATATGCAATAACAAATAAGGTTGTCTCGGGAAACAAATCCGAGAATTATTCTGTTACAATTAAGGAAAAATAGACAGGAATTGAAATGCTGAAAATGGAAATACTGTGTAGCTGAAGCCGGTGCTCAGGTGAAGTCTTCGGCCACTATCTCGTCCTCAGTTTCGGGTTCTGCTCCAAGGAGTGATCCTGTACCGTACACCTCTGGGTAGTTCTCTTCAGCTGTACCTGGGGACATAATCCGGATCCAGGTCCTCAGGGGACAGCAAGGTACAGAAAATACAAGCCAAAATAAATACGGTGCAGCAGATAATTAAACAAGAGGGTAAGCTATGTAACCAGCTAAGTGATATGCAATATGAGAGCAGCACTAGAACTCAGGCTGAAGCCACTACAAGCTCTGTGTCGGGGAGCCGGTAGCGGCAATAACTATGAACTACACTATGTTATATACTATGTTTTATATATAATATCAGCCTGTAGTCTGTGTGTCTCTCCCCACCCAATGTAATCCCACGTCTTATGTCCACGATGCCTCATGTCCATGTCACGCACGATTATAACTAATGCAACAAGTCTGATAGCTATGAATCAAATGTCTAAGAATGTAAAGTCTATGTCATAAAACTTGCATCCTATACAGAATCACCTTGAATGTCTCAGGAAGACTCTGTCTCATGAAATAGTGTCAAGTGTCCTGGGTTCTGAAGTACTTGATAAGACAAGTACGAGCATAAGGGTATCGATTGTCCATCTCTAATGACGTACTCAACACCGCGTACGGGGTTGGCACCCGACTATGATCGGACACTAAGCACGTCACACGTTTCCTAGGTTAAGCAGTTAAAACAAGTTACATATGGATCTACCGGAATTCAAGTAAAATACTATAACAGAAATTTACTGAGAATTTACAAGCTCTATGTTCTCACTGATGCAAAATTAACCAAGAAAAATATATAGCAAGCTGCAGCGTTTGGCAAGGTACACTTGCCTGTGGTTCCGGTTCCAATTGCGGCTCTGACTTCAGCTGGAATTGCAGGCGGTACTCCGATTGCTGAAACAAACATCACCATCAGATCCAAAAAATATCAATCAGCTAGAAACGCCTGTCCTTGGGTCCAATTTGGAGACAAGGGCAGAAACGACAGTTTCGGGGCAAAACAGGATCCACCGGTAGGCCCCGCTTTGCACCGAAAAATGCGTCCGGGTCAACGGTCTCCAAATTCACCAAACTCAGTGTCAACAGGTCAGAAATGCTGATACGAACCCAACGGAACTTCCAGAATTGGATTCCGATGAGCCGATCACAAAATCGCCCGTCGAGCGGGGCCTGTGGGGCCACGACACGCGATTTCGTCAACGTTCTCAGAATCGGACCAAACTTGACCCACAGGACCAGCGTATAGCTACGAGTCCGATGGCGCAAGTTTCGTCTCGATCCGACGTGTGTACACAAAGTTAGGGTGAATTACAGAAAAGGCGGATACGGAGCGATGTCCGCGGATACGCGTTGATTCCGGTGTGCACGCACACCCGAATCAGCTTCCGTGAAATCTCACACGTCCGTATCGACGATGCGCATGTATCTGTGAAGACCGCGCACGACCAAGTCGTCCCGTTTGGCGGGGCGTACTCAGTTCCGGGGTGAAACAGGGTCTGGTTTTTCCTGTTTTTGGATCGCGGTGTGCGATCACCACAGGACGCGATGCCCCGAGCGGTTTGTCCGGACACCGAGAGGGTCATACAGGCTTCGCAACGCAATTTGCGGAATAAAAAATTGAGCTACGAGCAAAAAGTTACACGCACCTGAACTGGGTCAAAAAACAGGGTTCTCGTCGTGTCCGACACGACACAGGACACGTGTCCTGTGTCCGACACGCGGGGGAGGATTAGGGCTAGGGTTTCAGCAGCGGGGTCGCGGCTTGGGGCGGCCGGGCGGAGTGCTGGGACCGAAGGCGGGGCACGCGACGACTCGGGGCTGCCGGGCGGAGCGCTGGGAGGCGGCGGAGGCGGCGCGGGCTGCTGCCGCTCGGTGCTGCTGTCGGGGTCGAGGGGGAGAGGGGGAAGGGAAGCTGCGGCGGCGGCGAGATGACTAGGGCGGCGTGGTGGCGGTGGCAGTGGTGGCTCTCGGCGGGGCTAGGGGGGTCGAGGCGGTGGAGGGCGGTGGCACGGTGGGGGACCGGAGGGGAGAGGAGGGGGGATTTATAGGGAGGGGACGGCCGAGCGAGGCGGGGGGTCGTGGCCGCGTGGGACGCGGGGCGAGGGGGGTGGCGTGGCCGGGTGGGGCGGAGCGGGCCGGCGGATCCGGCGGGAGACGCGGGGACGTGGGTGAGCGGGTGAGCGGGTCGGGCGGGTGGACCCGACCCGACTCGGTAGCAGAGGCTGGGCCGGGTTGGGCCGGGTTGGGCCGCTGAGGGACTGGGCCGGGTTCAGGTAAATGGGCCGGGCCGCTATTAAAAATAATAATAATAATAATAATAATAATAATAAACAATTAATAATTAAATAAATAAATAAATAATTAAATAAATAGTTTTTAGGCATTTAAAAATAGGTTCGGGGTCCGATAAATTCCAGAAAAATTGCCCTAAGTCCAATTTTTCATTTTACATCCAAAAATATTATTTTTATAATATTTTAATATTGTTTAATATCAATTAAAAATCATTGAATAATTAAAACCCAGTTTTTAAATTACAGAAAATTCCCAGAAAATTCCAGAAAATTGTGAAAAATCCAGTTTTTAAAATTTTGAAAAATCAGGGGGTTTACAATCTACCCCCCTTAAGAGGATTGCGTCCTCGCAATCAAAGAATAACCGGTCAACAGAGATGACGCGGTCACAATCATCGTTTGAAAATACATCACAAGATACTTAGGGAAGTATCGTTTCCCTAAAAATTGAAAGTTATACACTTTCCAGGAAAATCTAGTTAAAGCAAAAGTCTACAACTTTTATGAAAACCAGGTTGTTATTAACAAGTTGCAATTTACTAGGTTGGGGCTGAGGTCACGAACCAAGAGGCACGAGCTACAACAAGACTAGAAACGGATAACTACGAATCACTTACTCGCATCAGCGTCCTACACAGTAATCGCGTAAGCTTGTCCTCGTCCTTGAGGTAGATTCCTCTGCTGCTGTTGGGCTTGCTGGAAGAGTGTCGCCTGAGGTGCCAGAGGTGGCCTCGGTGTTGGCAAGGCGGGTTGGTTTGCCCTTGGTGCTCCATCTCGATGCTGAGGACAGTCCTTGGCTATGTGTTGATTGGTGCCACAAATCAAGCACAATCCCAACTTGCGTCTGCAGTCCCTCTCGACATGGCCTATCTTGCCGCAGTAGTGACAGGTAGGAAGGGTCTGTGAAGCTGTCCTCGGCGGCTGGTGCGTGTGAGATCTCTTTGCAGATTCTTCTGGTGATGTTCTGTCTGGTGCTGAGGTGATTGTCCGCTTGTGGCGAGACTCCCTTCTGGTGACGCGTTCCATGCGTCGGGCTGCAGCGAGAACGTCCGAGTAGGAGGTAGGTGCGACGGATCCGATGAGTCTCTGTAGCTCAATATTTAGTCCGTCGAAGAATTTCTCAGCCTTCTCTTCTTCTGTCGGGATCAATGTTGGAGCGAAGCGACTTCGAAGAATGAACTCAGCGTTGTACTCTTCCACCGTCTTAGAATCCTGGGTGAGGCGATTGAACTTGTCCCGAAGTTCTGATCGGGTGATAGCTGGAATGTACATCTCTTGAAAGAGTCTAGAGAATTCTTCCCAAGTGACTCGGTCTGGTCCGAGCCGCGCTTCCTCAGATAGCCACCAGTGATGTGCATTGTCTGTCAACTGCATTCTGACGGCAGTCATCCAACGTTCCTTTGGAAGCTCAGCTGCTTCTAGTTGATGTTGAGTGTTGGTGAGCCACTCATGAACTTCAGTGGGCTCTTCTTTGCCTGAGAATGTACGGGACTTCAGCTGTCGAAAGTCGGTGATAGAGCCTGTTGTTGGCCGTCGAGCTGGTAGGTTGGCCTGCTCCAGTGCAGTTATTAGGATGCGACTCAACGCCTCTTGTTGAGCTTGCATTATTGCATAGACCATTGAAAACATCTGCTGTCCGTCCATGGCCTGCCCTGGTGGAATTATGGGCATTGATGGAGTAACTGGCGTTGTTGGTGGAATGTCATCTTGCTGGATTCTCGGGGCATGTTGTTGAGCTGACTGTCCTTTATCTACTGGTGTTACTTCATCTTCGTTGGTTACCTCAGCAACTCGTGGTGACGTTATGGGAGTCTCGTCGTTTCCTCGTGAATCCATAACCCTGCAACCAAAATAAACAATAAGAGGCGCACAGGAATCAAGGCAGGATGCAAGTCAAGGAATTAAATTCGAAGTCGATATGGATACCAAGAACGTTTTCAAGCAAGTGGATGAGATCCTAAACTTATCCTATCTTATTTGCAGGCCTGTTCGGTCCCTGAGTTGAAACCGAACAAATTAGTCGTAGAGACCTGCATGGGCCACCACAAAAACCATGTCACGCCCCAGTCCCAAAATGACGAGGGACTAGAGAAGCGTGGCAATGGCCAGCAGCACGCACCGATGGACAACCCAATTTAATGGATCCATCAGGGCATGCTTAAGCTGTAGTTTAGCAGGACTAAGTACAAGTCTCAGGTATTACTAATCTCATCCACCGAATAACACAGATTAATTGCCAGAAATAATGCAATAGGAATAAATATGCAATAACAAATAAGGTTGTCTCGGGAAACAAATCCGAGAATTATTCTGTTACAATTAAGGAAAAATAGACAGGAATTGAAATGCTGAAAATGGAAATACTGTGTAGCTGAAGCCGGTGCTCAGGTGAAGTCTTCGGCCACTATCTCGTCCTCAGTTCCGGGTTCTGCTCCAAGGAGTGCTCCTGTACCGTACACCTCTGGGTAGTTCTCTTCAGCTGTACCTGGGGACATAATCCGGATCCAGGTCCTCAGGGGACAGCAAGGTACAGAAAATACAAGCCAAAATAAATACGGTGCAGCAGATAATTAAACAAGAGGGTAAGCTATGTAACCAGCTAAGTGATATGCAATATGAGAGCAGCACTAGAACTCAGGCTGAAGCCACTACAAGCTCTGTGTCCGGGAGCCGGTAGCGGCAATAACTATGAACTACACTATGTTATATACTATGTTTTATATATAATATCAGCCTGTAGTCTGTGTGTCTCTCCCCACCCAATGTAATCCCACGTCTCATGTCCACGATGCCTCATGTCCATGTCACGCACGATTATAACTAATGCAACAAGTCTGATAGCTATGAATCAAATGTCTAAGAATGTAAAGTCTATGTCATAAAACTTGCATCCTATACAGAATCACCTTGAATGTCTCAGGAAGACTCTGTCTCATAAAATAGTGTCAAGTATCCTGGGTTCTGAAGTACTTGATAAGACAAGTACGAGCATAAGGGTATCGATTGTCCATCTCTAATGACGTACTCAACACTGCGTACGGGGTTGGCACCCGACTATGATCGGACACTAAGCACGTCACACGTTTCCTAGGTTAAGCAGTTAAAACAAGTTACATATGGATCTACCAGAATTCAAGTAAAATACTATAACAGAAATTTACTGAGAATTTACAAGCTCTATGTTCTCACTGATGCAAAATTAACCAAGAAAAATATATAGCAAGCTGCAGCGTTTGGCAAGGTACACTTGCCTGTGGTTCCGGTTCCAATTGCGGCTCTGACTTCAGCTGGAATTGCAGGCGGTACTCCGATTACTGAAACAAACATCACCATCAGATCCAGAAAATATCAATCAGCTAAAAACGCCTGTCCTTGGGTCCAATTTGGAGACAAGGGCAGAAACGGCAGTTTTGGGCCAAAACAGGGTCCACCGGTGGGCCCGCTTTGCACCGAAAAACGTGTCCGGGTCAACGGTCTCCAAATTCACCAAACTCAGTGTCAACAGGTCAGAAACGCTGATACGAACCCAACGGAACTTCCAGAATTGGATTCCGATGAGCCGATCACAAAATCGCCCGTCGAGCGGGGCCTGTGGGGTCCACGACACGCGATTTTGTCAACGTTCTCAGAATCGGACCAAACTTGACCCACAGGACCAGCGTATCGCTACGAGTCCGATGGCGCAAGTTTCGTCTCGATCCGACGTGTGTACACAAAGTTAGGATGAATTGCAGAAAAGGCGGATACGGAGCGATGTCCGCGGATACGCGTTGATTTCGGTGTGCACGCACACCCGAATCAGGTTCCGTGAAATCCCACACGTCCGTATCGACGATGCGCACGTATCTGTGAAGACCGCGAGCGACCAAGTCGTCCCGTTTGGTGGGGCGTACTCAGTTCCGGGGTGAAACAGGGTCTGGTTTTTCCTGTTTTTGGATCGCGGTGTGCGATCACCACAGGACGCGATGCCCCGAGCGGTTTGTCCGGGCACCGAGAGGGTCATACAGGCTTCGTAACGCAATTTGCGGAATCAAAAACGGAGCTACGAGCAAAAAGTTACACGCACCTGAACTGGGTCGAAAAACAGGGTTCTCGTCGTGTCCGACACGACACAGGACACGTGTCCTGTGTCCGACACGCGGGGGAGGATTAGGGTTAGGGTTTCAGCAGCGGGGTCGCGGCTTGGGGCGGCCGGGCGGAGTGCTGGGACTGGAGGCGGGGCACGCGGCGGCTCGGAGCGGCCGGGCGGAGCGTTGGGAGGTGGCGGAGGCGGCGCGGGCTGCTGCCGCTCGGTGCTGCTGTCGGGGTCGAGGGGGAGAGGGGGAAGGGAAGCTGCGGCGGCGACGAGATGACTAGGGCGGCGTGGTGGCGGTGGTAGTGGTGGCTCTCGGCGGGACTAGGGGGGTCGAGGCGGTGGAGGGTGGTGGCACGGTGGGGGACCGGAGGGGAGAGGAGCGGGGATTTATAGGGAGGGGACGGCCGAGCGAGGCGGGGGGTCGTGGCCGCGTGGGACGCGGGGGCGAGGGGGTGGCGTGGCCGGGTGGGGCGGAGCGGGCCGGCGGATCCGGCGGATCCGGCGGGAGACGCGGGGACGTGGGTGAGCGGGTGAGCGGGTCGGGCGGGTGGACCCGACCCGACCCGGTAGCAGAGGCTGGGCCGGGTTGGGCCGCTGAGGGACTGGGCCGGGTTCAGGTAAATGGGCCGGGCCGCTATTAAAAATAATAATAATAATAATAATAATAATAATAAACAATTAATAAATAAATAAATAAATAAATAAATAGTTTTTAGGCATTTAAAAATAGGTCCGGGGTCCGATAAATTCCAGAAAAATTGCCCTAAGTCCAGTTTTTCATTTTACATCCAAAAATATTATTTTCATAATATTTTAATATTGTTTAATATCAATTAAAAATTATTGAATAATTAAAACCCAGTTTTTAAATTACAGAAAATTCCCAGAAAATTCCAGAAAATTGTGAAAAATCCAGTTTTTAAAATTTTGAAAAATCAGGGGGTTTACACGACCCGACCCGCTACGCTGGTTTGGTTTGGTTCAGTGGTTTAGTTTGGTTTATTTTGGTTCAGGTGAACCGGGTTCAGTCAGGTTTAAATCGGTTTAGTTCTACGTTGGATTTTAGGGCTTTAAAAATGATTTCGGAGTCCAATAAATTCGCAGAAAATTATCCTATGTCCGATTTTCCATTTTACACCATAAAATATTATTTTCATAATATTTTAACATTATTTAACAGCAATTAAAAATCATTTAATTTCAAACTACCTAGGTTTTAATTATAAAAAAATCTCAGAAAATTACAGAAAATTGTGAAAAATCCAAATTAAAAATTCTTGACAAATCAGGGGGCTTACAATGGCGTACGATTTTAACACGCCACACCAACCCATTGATCCCAACTAAATCTATGCTATGAGTGTAACTGGTCCTATTATGTACATGATCCTCGAGTTACGTTATTCGAACCCCCTGCATGCTCCTAATTTAATATTAAGTAGAAAATAAAATTTATAAATTTATTTAATTATTTTAATATTCACTAATATTTAGTAAATAAATTTTTTTATTAATATAAATTGGGTTGCAAATTATTTATTGGAGGAAATATAAATTTCTAGAATTTTTTCCAAGAACCTAACTATTTTTGAAAATTTTCTACATATAATTATTATATAAACAAAACAAAAGGAAAAGAAAAAGAAAAAGAAAAAGAAATAAACCTAAAGCCCTAACCCTACCCGTTAACCCAAACAAAAACCCATTACCAAAACCTAAACTCTAAACCCCCCCCATCCACGTACAGTAGCCTTCCTCCCTCCTATATATATCTTCTATATATATATATATATATATACATTACAACCTAAAATCCTAACCCACGCCTACACCACCTCCATCATCACCCACGCCTACATCACCTCCACCACATATCGGAGCCATCGACCGCCGTAGCCCCGACGACCGCCACAACAGCACCAGAGCGCCGCCGCAACAGCCGTGCGGCCGACGGCAGCAGCAGCAACACATCGTGGCCCCCTTCGTGCGGAGGTTTCGCCCTCTTCGCTCGTCCGTTTCATGTTCCATCTTCGCTGGTATGTTCACAACCTAACCCTCTAGGATTCTCTTCAAGTGGAACAAATTTAGGCCCCCGGGTTTGATCAAAAAATCGACCGAAAGTTGGCCGAAAAACTGTTCAACAACAGTTCAAAAATTTAGTCAAAGTACCCCTGTTCATGTCCAATTTTATAGCATCTCGTTAATTATTTTCAAAATATAATTGAAAGAACTTCTTCATAATATAACCAAAAATTTTACTGTTCTTTTAGTTTTTATTAGTTTGTTATAATGGTTAAATTGTTCTGGTTCCAAAATGACCAAAAACTTATTTTAAAAACACACAAAATTTTGCGTTACGGGGTACGTCCCGCCAAACAAGGCGACTTCGTCATATGCGAGTTGCATCAAAAGACGCGTAACATAAACACGGATGTGTGAGATTTCATGGAACTTGATTTGGATGTGCGTGCACACCGGAATCAACGTGTATCCGTCAAAAAGTATCGTATCGGTCTGTTTTGACATTCGCCATAACTTCGTGTGTACTCATCAGTTCACAACGAAACTTATGCCATTGGATTTACAGCATTACGATGGTCTTGTGACCCAAGTTTGGTTCGAATCTGAGAAAGTTGACGAAATACCGTTTTGTGGGCCGTACGGTTCTACATGGCGGGCAATTTCGTGATCGGCTCATTAGAATTCAGTTCTGGATATTTTGTTGGGTTCGTATCATCTTTCTGGATTCGTAGACACTAAGTTTGAAAATTTTGGAAAAAATTATCTCCGATATATTTTTTAGTGCAAAGTGGGCCACTTGTGGACCCCGCTTTGACCCAATTTTTTTAATTATGTTTCTATGTCCAAATTAGACTTATGGGTAGTCAATCATAGCTATTTCAAGTATTCTAAGAACATTGGTGATGTTTATTTTATCAATCCGGAGGTGTACATGCAGATTCTACTTTTCCAGGTGCAGTTGACGGAGATCAGAACCCAGGCAAGTGTACCTTGCCAAACCTACAGAGATCCTGTTATATTACTTGCTTGTGTTCTTTTATTATATATACTTCTATGATGTATCTGTTCAACGTAGGACCGTGAGACATTTCTTAGCATCCGAACAAGATTCGGATGTCGACGCCGTACGTGGAGTCATGCAATATCACTTAGAGAGTTGATTCCTTGATCCTATATTTTTATGTGCTTGCTTTACCAAGTACGTCATACCGTAGGACACTTGACACTATTTTATGTTACAAAATCTTTCTTGAGTTATTCATGGTAATTTTGTATAGGCTTACATGATTCGTGACATGAGACTTGCATATTTCATGGATGTTATTATGACTCGTTGCACTAGCTAGAGGTCATGATCTTGCATGTTATGGACATGAGATGTCGTGGACATGAGATATGAGGTTACATTGGGTGGGGAGAGACACACAGTCTACATGCTGATTATTTATATATATACTACTGGAGGTGCCTTAGACTCTGTCTCAGATCTTTGGCATATATATTGGAGTCGTGATACTACTTGCTGCTATGGGCTCCCAGACACAGAGTATGTAGTGGTCTCATCTTGAGTACTAGTGATGCTCTCATTTGCATTTCACTTAGCTAGTTACATAGATTTCTCTGAGGATCTGTTTATATTTACTTGCTATATTTTATTTGGCTTGAGTGTTTATTGTACCTTGCTATGTCTCCTGAGGACCTGGATCCGGATTATGTCCCCAGGTGTAGACGAGGAGAGCTATCCCGAGGTTTATGGGACATGTACTACTATTGGAGACGTACAAGTTGTAGATGACGAGGTTGTTCCGGAGGACTTCTCTTGAGCACACAGTATTCTTACCATTCATTATTTATGCTTAGTGTTCTTTGATATTTTATCTTGTACTGACTTCTGATATTGTACTTGGATGTATTTTGCTTTCCATTTTGATCACGGGTTGTTCCCCGTAACATTATTTATATTTTTTTGATTGGACAGATCATTTTATATTATTGTGACTGGACTTGTTTCTTTGTGATTTCGTTACTTATTGTGGATGTGATTAGATATATAAATTATGACAGGTATTTGTAGACCATTTTTATGTATTATAACTTAAGTGCACTCTAACAGGTCCATTAAATTGGGTTTGCCCATTGGAGTTGTGCTGCTGGCCATTGCCATGTGGCTAGTCCCTTGGTATTTTGAGACTAGGTGTGACACCGACAAATTATAACCTAAATGGGAGGTCCCCTTTATTGTGGAAACCATATTTTTCAATGGTGCATACCGGCTACTGAAATCCAACGGAGACTTGCTCATGATGCCTATCAACGAAAAATTCCTAAAAAAGTTGTAAAATCCCTATTTCTAAAAAAAACCGTATTTATTATTTTTTATTATTAATTAATAATTTAAATATAGTATTTAGTGGCTAAATAGGAGAAATAGATTTTTAATAATTTTTATGTTAGGTGTTCGGACACTTAGATGACTTATGGGACCATCAGGATTTTTCGGAATTTATTCCATGTAGGAGATCCCTTGAGCAGTTGCTAGCCTAATGCTGTGTATTATTCTAATCTAGAATTTTTCTATGAGAATATATATTATATATATATACAAATATATATAATATATATACTAATAGGAAAAGAAAGTATTAAATAAGTAACTAACTAGGTATAATAATAATAATAATAATAATAATAATAATAATAATAATAATAATAATAATAATAATAATAATGATAATATTATTAACAATAACAACCAAACTACTCTTCTACAGCAACTTAGCATTACACGTTTGTCACGCCCCGATCTCCCGCAGGCAAATCGGCCGTTCCCGCTAGGCGGGAATCACCCTCGCCAACGCTCCCGCGGAACGATCGCTTAACCCATCCGGGCGTGATGCCGCACGAGCGTGATCCACGCCCGTGCAAGGCCATGGTTCATTGGCTGACGGCAAGAGTTCTAAGCCACAGAGTCGCACAGATTGTCCGAGTGCAGCGGAGTCATGAACGCATAGGCGATCGGTAACAGGTTCACTGAGTCGACAAATATAGCGGAAGCATTGAAACAAGTAAAGTAATCTCTTTATTGATATGAAACATGTATTACAGGCGGCGTATAGCCGAGATTACAAGTCGCTCAAGCCTCTCTCTCTGAAACAGTAAAAGCGTGCCAAGTGGCTACAACTGTGGAATGATGTGTACAGGCGATGGTCAGGCGATGTTCACAACTTATGTCTTGTATATGTGCTTCAGTCCCGGATGCACCGTTGCAAGGCTTCAGAGGGAACTCCTGGCCTTAGCACGCACGAAGGAGGCATCCGCACCGAACGAGGTTCTCCCGCACCCTGCATACAAACTAGTGGATTATCAGTACATTGAATGCACTGGTGGGGAAGCTACTCGCCCGCTCGACAAATTCAAACACGTAATACAGGTTTCGTGCACAACTATTAAGTTGTCTTTCTAGTTGCCTTAGGATCAGTTCATGTAAACATTGAACAGCTTAACGTGTCGGGCAGTGCACCGTGCAACATGAGAGGAAATACGGCGAGACTTACCAACTTACCATCTCTTCCCTGTCCAAGGCAACATTAAGGCAACATTGTTAATTCGAGCAGAGGCATGTATAAACATTCAGGAGGCAAGCATATGCATACACGAAGGGTCATTTTAACATGATCGTTCAGGTGTTTAGTTGTTCTTGATGCGATGCAGTGACTCGCACGCAGATAGCCGCTAAGCGAGGATGACTTATCTATATGAACACGGTCGCTGGCAAAGCCATTATGGACGTAGCCGGGGAAAAGGATAGCTTGCTACAAGAGTACACGATGAGCTGCAAGCTACCCAGTCCCAAACACGAAGACTACACACAAGCTCCATCCGGACCGGATCGGCCCCAGTGCCCCGGTGACCGTCCGTGGAACTTACCTCGGGTCCGAGTTGTCCGCGACATACAAGCATTGGGTCTTTCCAATTATCACGAGATACACGAGAACACGCGTGCACTAGAACAAGAGAACACGAGAACACGAGTGTACGGGAACACGAGTACACGAGTGCACAGGAACACGAGTACACGAGTACACGGGATACTTGAATCATGATTCTGTACAGTAAATATCTTGTCTTGATGCATTCCTCTGGTTCGGGGCTGCCTGGTGACCTAACGGTCCCGGATACTTGCAGGTTCGTTCAGGCACGGAACGACTACGTAGTAGTCTTCCGGGGTTTGGATGAAAACACGGTAATATACAAACAGACAAGCATGCGTTTCTAAGGAACATAAGCAGGCACGTTGCTCGGACCCGAAGGTAAGCCGAGAGTTAAAACCGTTTGGGGACTTAGCATGCGAGGGTCTGAATATAAGCAGTATTTCCTTTTCCATGTTCTAGCAAGCAATATGAGTTGGGATTATTCCCTTATCTAGGTACGTTGGATTTATTAGCATGCAGGGGGTGATTCACCTAGCGACTAGCATAAACATTCCAGATTTTATGTGTGCTGGCTAAGCAAAGACAAGTTCACCGTAGCCACCCACCTTAGCGATGATTCGCCTCGGTAGAGCGATACGTCTGAGCGAGCCTCTGAAAGTCTAAGCCGGATTCCTGTAGGGACAAGTCTGGATATCCTTTGCTTCTTGATCGAGGCAAAGCGGGTCGGGACAGCTGCACGATTGCCGTTTGAGACGGCAGTCTGCTTGAGCGGAACAGGGTGTTACATCCTACCCAACTTAGAAAAAGTCTCGTCCTCGAGACATACTAAGGACAAGCAGTAATCTAGGGTTGAGGCAATCCTAGACAAGTCGTTGCACTTGTTCATTTGGATATTCACTTGCACAAGCTTCGAAATCAGCATATCGCTTAGACTGGATCGTGCGCACCTTCGACATGCATTTCTAGTGTGAACACGTCAACCAGCTTAGTGATAGCGAAGTCTCAGCACTCGAGTTTCACCTTTTCTTAAGTCTTGGATGGTGCACTAGTTCAAGGCGTCCCTCGAATAGATACATTCAACCAAACTTAGGGTTAGTGAAAATCGGACAAGCTACTAGCGATACACTCGATGAGTCCGCACAGGTTGGCACAAAGGCCACTCGCAGCATACAACCAGATAAGCAAGCATAACATTCAAAACGCATTTTGAAAGTATTTAGACTTATTGTTGGAACATCCCATCGAGGCAAATCGGCCGTTCCCGCTAGGCGGGAATCACCCTCGCCAGCGCTCCCGCGGAACGATCGCTTAACCCATCCGGGCGTGATACCGCACGAGCGTGATCCACGCCCGTGCAAGGCCATGGTTCATTGGCTGGCGGCAAGAGTTCTAAGCCACAGAGTCGCACAGATTGTCCGAGTGCAGCGGAGTCATGAACGCATAGGCGATCGGTAACAGGTTCACTGAGTCGACAAATATAGCGGAAGCATTGAAACAAGTAAAGTAATCTCTTTATTGATATGAAACATGTATTACAGGCGGCGTATAGCCGAGATTACAAGTCGCTCAAGCCTCTCTCTCTGAAACAGTAAAAGCGTGCCAAGTGGCTACAACTGTGGAATGATGTGTACAGGCGATGGTCAGGCGATGTTCACAACTTATGTCTTGTATATGTGCTTCAGTCCCGGACAGACCGTTGCAAGGCTTCAGAATGAACTCCTGGCCTTAGCACGCACGAAGGAGGCGTCCGCACCGAACGAGGTTCTCCCGCACCCTGCATACAAACTAGTGGATTATCAGTACATTGAATGCACTGGTGGGGAAGCTACTCGCCCGCTCGACAAATCCAAACACGTAATACAGGTTCCGTGCACAACTATTAAGTTGTCTTTCTAGTTGCCTTAGTATCAGTTTATGCAAACATTGAACAGCTTAACGTGTCGGGCAGTGCGCCGTGCAACATGAGAGAAAACACGGCGAGACTTACCAACTTACCATCTCTTCCCTGTCCAAGGCAACATTAAGGCAACATTGTTAATTCGAGCAGAGGCATGTATAAACATTCAGGAGGCAAGCATATGCATACACGAAGGGTCATTTTAACATAATCGTTCAGGTGTTTAGTTGTTCTTGATGCGATGCAGTGACTCGCACGCGGATAGCCGCTAAGCGAGGATGACTTATCTATATGAACACGGTCGCTGGCAAAGCCATTATGGACGTAGCCGGGGACAAGGATAGCTTGCTACAAGAGTACACGATGAGCTGCAAGCTACCTAGTCCCGAACACGAAGACTACACACGAGCTCCATCCGGACCGGATCGGCCCCAGTGCCCCGGTGACCGTCCGTGGAACTTACCTCGGGTCCGAGTTGTCCGCGACATACAAGCATTGGGTCTTTCCAATTATCACGAGATACACGAGAACACGAGAACACGCGTGCACTAGAACAACAGAACACGAGAACACGAGTGCACGGGAACACGAGTACACGAGTACACGGGATACTTGAATCATGATTCTGTACAGTGAATATCTTGTCTTGATGCATTCCCCTGGTTCGGGGCTGCTTGGTGACCTAACGGTCCCGGATACGTGCAGGTTCGTTCAGGCACGGAACGACTACGTAGTAGTCTTCCGGAGTTTGGATGAAAACACGGTAATATACAAACAGACAAGCATGCGTTTCTAAGGAACATAAGCAGGCACGTTGCTCGGACCCGAAGGTAAGCCGAGAGTTAAAACCGTTTGGGGACTTAGCATGCGAGGGTCTGGATATAAGCAGTATTTCCTTTTCCATGTTCTAGCAAGCAATATGAGTTGGGATTATTCCCTTAGCTAGGTGCGTTGGATTTATTAGCATGCAGGGGGTGATTCACCTAGCGACTAGCCTAAACATTCCAGATTTTATGTGTGCTGGATAAGCAAAGACAAGTTTACCGTAGTCACCCACCTTAGCGATGATTTGCCTCGGTAGAGCGATACGTCTGAGCGAGCCTCTGAAAGTCCAAGCCGGATTCCTGTAGGGACAAGTCTGGATATCCTTTGCTTCTTGATCGAGGCAAAGCGGGTCGGGACAGCTGCACGATTGCCGTTTGAGACGGCAGTCCGCTTGAGCGGAACAGGGTGTTACAACGTTAGCCTTTAGCCTTAGCATTGCCTTGGCCGCCCATTGCTTTAGCCTTAGCAACATGTTCTAAGGACCCGCCTCCTATTTGCTATCCCTTAGCAATTAACTATGCCAGGAACCCGCCCCTATTCAGCGGCTTCAACCCGCTCCAATCCAACCCTCTCACTTTCCCTAATATATATATATATATATATATATATATATATATATATATATATATATATATATATATTAACTCTTAAAAAAAAAACCCTAACCTAAATTTCCAGACCTCCTCTTCCCATCTAGAGCAGTCACCGCAGCCAGAGAAGCCCCACCAAGCCATCCAACCATCCCGACGACGCCGACCTCGCGTCCTGCAGTTTCCCACTCGAGGCACCTTCGCTCCGGCGTGATTTTTCGTCGACTCGCTCGACCAAACGTTGTTCCGTCTTCATAAGTATGATCATCCCTTAACCCTCTCCAATATTTGTTTTATAGCCAACCTCGAAAAACGTGTGCCCCTAGGTGTAAAACAGCGTCCAAAGTGGACGGATAGACCCAATTCTGGAATCGCAGAATTCCAGAATGACCACCCATATTGCCGAGTTCGTAGCTCCCACCACAGAGATCCGAATTCGGTGATTCTTTTTGATACCTGTAGAATTCTTAACCTAGTTTATTTTCTGTTAAATAACCCTATGCTATTAGTTGCTGTGGACATAATTATATTCGTCACAAAACTGCGCGCACCCACTTTTTCCAGTTTTCCAAAAGTTGGAAAACGGAGCGCGCCCCGCCAAACGGGACCGCCCCGCCGTGTACCAAGTATACTGAATGGTGCACGCAGCATAACCGGACACGTGAAAATTTGTGGAGATTGATTCGGACGCGTGTGCGCGCCGAAATCAGACCGTATCCGCGGACACACATCGTATCGCAATTTTTGTGGAACTCGTGCGTATTTTGTGCACGCTTGTCAGATTGCGACGAAACTTGTGCCACTGGACTCGTGGTAATGCGCTGGTCCTGTGACCCAATTTTCACGCATTTCTGAGACGGTTGACTAGATCGCCAATTGGCGGGCCCCACAGTTGACTTTTTGGACAAAATTGTATACGGCTTATCGGAATCCACATTTGGATATACCGTTGGGTTCGTATTGACATTTAGAGTTGTTTGACCTATAGTTGTCCCATTTAGAGACTGTTACCCTTGGCACGCTTTTCGGTGCAAAGTGGGCCACATGTGGACCCCACTTTTACCCAAAATTACCGTTTTGCCCCTGTGTCCAAATTGGACGAACGGGAAGTGCTTTCTAGCTATTTTGCTCATTTCGGAAACGTTGGTGATATTTATTTCAGTATCCGGAGACATTATTCTGCGGCCATAGCTTTTGGTCTTGTGCGTTTGACTTCTGGACAGTACACCTTGCAGCTTTCTTACCAGGCAAGATACCTTGCCAAATTATTTACAGTACTTTGCATGCTATTTATATTTCTGTTCATTTATTTCATTTTTGTATAGTTCTTGCATGTGTAGTTTTTCTCCAGTTATTACTTTGTATTAGATATGTTGACACACACATGGCACATAGTATCATAGAGGACAATCATTAGGCGTATGGGCTTTTAACCACTCTGGTAAACCGTAGTATATAGCTCGCACTACGGGCGTGTGTCGCGCTGGTCGCTACCCCCACGGTATGTCGATTTCTGGAGTCTCGCTGGTCGCTACCCCCGCGGTATGTCAATTTCTGATGTCCATTGACGTGTGTGTGAGTTGTGAGGTAGATCGAGTAGCCTACCCTTGCCCATACGTCGAAAAGTTGTCCTCATTTGCATTCATATAGATTGTCTGGTACAACGTACTTATTTATTTTCAAATTATATGCATGTTTACTGTGTTCAAGTTGGCTCGTATTTTCTGTATCTTGTTACGTCCCTCTGAGGACCTGGTCCTCTGCCAGGTGTATCTGCTCTTGAGTATTTGCAGGAGTACGGGCCTGGACCTGACGCATTCTTTTTTGTTGAGGAGGTCTTACCTTCTGAGCATCGTTGATTATCTAGCGATGGATTCTTTTCGCTGATGCACTTCTGTCTTCATATTATTTTATATTGGAGACTTTATACTCCTCTCTCATTTTAGTTTTGGTTATAGTCATTGGTAGTGGATTTGTCTCCACCCGACTATTATTTTCTGGATATTTCAGACTCCTTATTCTAGTTAGTATTTCTCTTCTATGACTTGTTGTGTGGATGAGATTAGCATATCTGTGACTTGTGACATTATATATACCACATGTGAGTTTATATTCATATTACAGCGTACGTATGGGATATGGTTTCCATATATTGGAGTGCCATATCCATGCGGCTGGCATGCTTACGTGTTCTAGTCCTACGTATTATTGGGACTGGGACGTGACATATTTTTGTGGTGGCCCATGCAGGTCGAGTTAGCCGTTTCGGTTACGTCACTGTGCCGAGCGGGCCTGCACCTAGGATTAGAATTTTAGATCTCATCCACACTTGACTATAACTTACTTTTCTTCCAACATGTCCTACTTAAGTTCTTGCATCCTGCTTGATTTATGTACTCTTCTTAATCCTTCGTCCATCTCTTGCAGAGAGATGAATTTGTATAACGGGCATGCCGCCACCGGGGACAACACGTCTCCAGGGGACGACGATCAACCACTAGGAGTGACCTCAACGACACCTCTTCTTCCCGGACCGGATGGACTGACTAACAATCAAATTCCATCGACTCCTTCCATGATACCTAATGGGACATTTCCAGCTCCACTAGCACCGCAGGATGGCCAGACACAGCTGTTCCAATTCTTCCAGATGATAATACAGGAACAAAGGCAGCAGGCAGCCGAGCAGAGGAAGCAAACAGCAGAGCAAAGGCTAGAATTTCTGGCAGTGCTTGAGAGAATGGCTGCACTAGCCTCTACACCAACCCAGGCACTAGTTTCAGTACCACAAGCTCGGGTTGGTTCAGTCAAGGACTTTGTGCAGATGGGCCCTAAGCCTTATAATGGCAATGAGAGTCCAGAGGAGACCACGAACTGGATTTCCAATACCAAGAAGTTGTTAGAGGCATCACAACTACCTACTGACCTATGGATGATAGGCGTGAGGACTCAGTTAGAAGGCAACGCGCATCACTGGTGGAAATCAATGGAGCGCCAGTTGGGTACGCGTCAGACTTGGGAACAATTCTTGGAATGCTTTGAGAGGAAGTACTTCCCGGATACTGTAAGGGACGCATTGTATGATCAGTTCCTCCATCTAGAGCAAGGGGACAAGACGGTTGATGAGTATGACGCAGAATTTAGCCGTCTCAGTAAGTATGGCACAGTCCTAATACCTAATAACTTGGAGAAGGCTAAGAGGCTTCACCGCGGACTGACTCAGGAGCTCCAGCACTACACTAGCTCCCAGTCCCGGATCTCTTATGCCGAGCTATTGACAGAGGCCAGGATCCAGGAGGCCATCAGCAAGGGAAACGGAATTCAACAGAGAAGTCACCAAGGACCATTAAGGACACAGCAAGGAGGACCCATTAGACACCCTTTGACACGCCAGCAACCAGATAGTGCTGCACCATATCCAACCAAGGACCCCCGTACTTGTCACTTTTGTGGTAAGGTAGGTCATATTCATAGAGACTGTCATCGTTGATTGGGGCTGTGCATGATATGTGGATCAAGTCACCATCAAACCCGAAGATGCCCTCAGCAGAACCAGAGGTCTATGGCAGTAGAATCAGGAACACCGCATACACCCTCAAGTATAAAAGACCAAAGGGACCCACCACTACTTCTGCAGTCTGCACAAATGGAGGGGATTAGACCCCAGTTGAACAACCAAGGACAAGGCCAAGCACTCATTATGACAAGTATGGGAGAACAGACACAGGAAGCCGTAGATACAGGTACGACCTTTTAGTTATAAATGTCTTTGCATACTCATAACCCCATTGTGACACAAGATCTTAGATGCACAAATAGATATAGAATTATATATATGGTAGCCTAGCAGTTATGAGGATATATTTCTATTCTATCCAGATGGCATACATGCGATGCTAATGGATGACGTGAGTAGCAGTAGTAGTATTCTCCCCTATTTTTTATCTCGCCCTCTTGGATGACTCATCTCCTCCTTTTATATTCATTCCTTATCTCGTGCTTAACTATTCCTATCATAGTCATATCTTTCGTGCCATTATGAATTGTTTGATATCAACCTCACCCCTATTTTGTTAGTTAAACATAAATGTGTTAGTAATGCTTGATAACTAAGGATGAGTTCTTAATATATATATGCACTATAGCAATATCTGTATTCTTTAGTAGTTTAACCCTTAAGTAGCACCATGTAGCCTAGTAGAAATTGTTAGATCATTTGAGCTAGATCATACCTCTAATAGTTAGTCAAGACCTTAAGTGTTCCCTAAAACTTAGACTATGCCTAGGAAAGAGTTGAAGGCACTTGTTACGAACTGATGACTATGACAAATCGCTGGCAAGGTAGCGACAGTTGCCGCCAGACGATTATAGTAGAGTAGTCGAATTACTTGCAACCATACTGGCCAGGTGGCGAGGCAGTATTAGACTATGATACTTGACGGTTATGGGAAAAAGTCATAGTTATGAGATTCCAGACAGGTATCCCAAGATTCTCGACCCAATAAATATAATTGCCTTACAATCTAGACAATAGCTTCAAAGAAGGTGACCACTAGTAGAATTCTTGTAAGTTGGGTAGTGTAGACAAGTTAGAGGATGATAGAATGGTGTATGGACAATAGATGAGAAAGTATTAGAATGACAGACCATGAGTTTTAGGAGTCCTACTAGATACCAATGTAGTGTAGTAGCTATAGTTATCATTATGAATATGGGTTAGTGTCAATTTCGAGGACAAAATTTTTGTAAGTTGGGTAGAATGTAAAACCCCTATTTCTAAAAAAAAACCGTATTTATTATTTTTTATTATTAATTAATAATTTAAATATAGTATTTAGTGGCTAAATAGGAGAAATAGATTTTTAATAATTTTTATGTTAGGTGTTCGGGCACTTAGATGACTTATGGGACCATCAGGATTTTTCGGAATTTATTTCATCTAGGAGACCCCTTGAGCAGTTGCTAGCCTAATGCTGTGTATTATTCTAATCTAGAATTTTTCTATGAGAATATATATTATATATATATACAAATATATATAATATATATATACTAATAGGAAAAGAAAATTAAATAAGTAACTAACTAGGTATAATAATAATAATAATAATAATATTATTATTATTATTAACAATAACAACCAAACTACTCTTCTACAGCAACTTAGCATTACACGTTAGCCTTTAGCCTTAGCATTGCCTTGGCCGCCCATTGCTTTAGCCTTAGCAACATGTGCTAAGGACCCGCCTCCTATTTGCTATCCCTTAGCAATTAACTATGCCAGGAACCCGCCCCTATTCAGCGGCTTCAACCCGCTCCAATCCAACCCTCTCACTTTCCCTAATATATATATATATATATATATATATATATATATATATACTAACTCTAAAAAAAAAAAAAACTCTAACCTAAATTTCCAGACCTCCTCTTCCCATCTATAGCCGTCAACGCAGCCAGAGAAGCCCCACCAAGCCATCCAACCATCCAAACGACGCCGACCTCGCGTCCTGTAGTTTCCCAATCGAGGCACCTTCGCTCCGGCATGATTTTTCGTCGACTCGCTCGACCAAACGTTGTTCCGTCTTCATAGGTATGATCATCCCTTAACCCTCTCCAATATTTGTTTTATAGCCAACCTCGGAAAATGTGTGCCCCTAGGTGTAAAACAACGTCCAAAGTGGACGGACAGACCCAATTCTGGAATCGCAGAATTCCAGAATGACCACCCATATTGTCGAGTTCGTAGCTTCCACCACAGAGATCCGAATTCGGTGATTCTTTTTGATACCTGTAGAATTCTTAACCTAGTTTATTTTTTGTTAAATAACCCTATGCTATTATTTGCTGTGGACATAATTATATTCGTCACAAAACTGCGCGCACCCACTTTTTCCAGTTTTCCAAAAGTTGGAAAACGGAGCGCGCTCCGCCAAACGGGACCGTCCCGCCGTGTGCCAAGTGTACCGAATGGTGCATGCAGCATAACCGGACACGTGAAAATTCGTGGCGACTGATTCGGACGCGTGTGCGCGCCGAAATCAGACCGTATCCGCGGACACACACCGTGTCGCAATTTTTGGGGAACTCGTGCGTATTTTGTGCACGCTTATCAGATTGCGATGAAACTTGTGCCACTGGACTCGTGGTAACGCGCTGGTCCTGTGACCCAATTTTCACGCATTTCTGAGACGGTTGACCAGATCGCCAATTGGCGGGCCCCACAGTTGACTTTTTGGACAAAATTGTATACGGCTCATCGGAATCCACATTTGGACATACCGTTGGGTTCGTATTGACATTCAGAGTTGTTTGACCTATAGTTGTCCCATTTAGAGACTGTTATCTTTGGCACACTTTTCGGTGTAAAGTGGGCCACATGTGGACCCCACTTTTACCCGAAATTACCGTTTTGCCCCTGTGTCCAAATTGGACGAAAGGGAATTACTTTCTAGCTATTTTGATTATTTTGGAAATGTTGGTGATGTTTATTTCAGCATCCGGAGACATTGTTCTGCGGCCATAGCTTTTGGTCCTGTGCGTTTGATTTCTGGACAGTACACCTTGCAGCTTTCTTACCAGGCAAGATACCTTGCCAAATTATTTACAGTACTTTGCATGCTATTTATATTTCTGTTCATTTATTTCATTTCTGTATAGTTCTTGCATGTGTAGTTTTTCTCCAGTAATTACTATGTATTAGATATGTTGACACACACATGGCACCTAGTATCATAGAGGACAATCATTAGGCGTATGGGCTTTTAACCACTCTGGTAAACCGTAGTATATAGCTCGCACTACGGGCGTGTGTCGCGCTGGTCGCTACCCCCGCGGTATATCGATTTCTGGAGTCTCGCTGGTCGCTACCCCCGTGGTATGTCGATTTCTGATGTCCATTGACGTGTGTGTGAGTTGTGAGGTAGATCGAGTAGCCTATCCTTGCCCATACGTCGAAAAGTTGTTCTTATTTGCATTCATATAGATTGTCTGGTACAGCGTACTTATTTATTTTCAAATTATATGCATGTTTACTGTGTTCAAGTTGGCTCGTATTTTCTGTATCTTGTTACGTCCCTCTGAGGACCTGGTCCTCTGCCAGGTGTATCTGCTCTTGAGTATTTGCAGGAGTACGGGCCTGGACCTGACGCATTCTTTTCTGTCGAGGAGGTCTTACCTTCTGAGCATCGTTGATTATCTAGCAATGGATTCTTTTCGCTGATGTACTTCTGTCTTCATATTATTTTATATTGGAGACTTTATACTCCTCTCTCATTTTAGTTTTGGTTATAGTCATTGGTAGTGGATTTGTCTCCACCCGACTATTATTTTCTGGATATTTCAGACTCCTTATTCTAGTTAGTATTTCTCTTCTATGACTTGTTGTATGGATGAGATTAGCATATCTGTGACTTGTGACATTATATATACCATATGTGAGTTTATATTCATATTACAGCGTACGTGTGGGATATGGTTTTCATATATTGGAGTGCCATATCCATGCGGCTGGCATGCTTACGTGTTCTAGTCCTACGTATTATTGGGACTGGGGCGTGACATGTTTTTGTGGTGGCCCATGCAGGTCGAGTTAGCCGTTTCGGTTACGTCACTGTGCCGAGCGGGCCTGCACCTAGGATTAAAATTTTAGATCTTATCCACACTTGACTATAACTTACTTTCCTTCCAACATGTCCTACTTAAGTTCTTGCATCCTGCTTGATTCATGTACTCTTCTTAATCCTTCGTCCATCTCTTGCAGAGAGATGAATTTGCATAACGGGCATGCCGCCACCGGGGACAACACGTCTCCAGGGGACGACGATCAACCACTAGGAGTGACCTCAACGACACCTCTTCTTCCCGGACCGGATGGACTGACTAACAATCAAATTCCATCGACTCCTTCCACGATACCTAATGGGACATTTGCATCTCCACTAGCACCGCAGGATGGCCAGACACAGCTGTTCCAATTCTTCCAGATGATAATACAGGAACAAAGGCAGCAGGCAGCCGAGCAGAGGCAGCAAACACCAGAGCAAAGGCTAGAATTTCTGGCAGTGCTTGAGAGAATGGCTGCACTAGCCCCTGCACCAACCCAGGCACTAGTTTCAGTACCACAAGCTCGGGTTGGTTCAGTCAAGGACTTTGTGCAGATGGGCCCTAAGCCATATAATGGCAATGAGAGTCCAGAGGAGACCATGAACTGGATTACCAATACCAAGAAGTTGTTAGAGGCATCACAACTACCTACTGACCTATGGATGATAGGCGTGAGGACTCAGTTAGAAGGCAACGCGCATCACTGGTGGGAATCAATGGAGCGCCAGTTGGGTACGCGTCAGACTTGGAAACAATTCTTGGAATGCTTTGAGAGGAAGTACTTCCCGGATACTGTAAGGGACGCATTGTATGATCAGTTCCTCCATCTAGAGCAAGGGGACAAGACGGTTGATGAGTATGACGCAGAATTTAGCCGTCTCAGTAAGTATGGCACAGTCCTAATACCTAATGACTTGGAGAAGGCTAAGAGGTTTCACCGCGGACTGACTCAGGAGCTCCAGCACTACACTAGCTCCCAGTCCCGGATCTCTTATGCCGAGCTATTGACAGAGGCCAGGATCCAGGAGGCCATCAGCAAGGGAAACAAAATTCAACAGAGAAGTCACCAAGGACCATTAAGGACATAGCAAGGAGGACCCATTAGACACCCTTTGACACGCCAGCAACCAGATTGTGCTGTACCATATCCAACCAAGGACCCCCGTACTTGTCACTTTTGTGGTAAGGTAGGTCATATTCATAGAGACTGTCATCGTCGATTGGGACTGTGCATGATATGTGGATCAAGTCACCATCAAACCCGAAGATGCCCTCAGCAGAACCAGAGGTCTATGGCAGTAGAATCAGGAACACCGCATACACCCTCAAGTATAGAAGACCAAAGGGACCCACCACTGCTTCTGCAGTCTGCACAAATGGAGGGGACTAGACCCCAGTTGAACAACCAAGGACAAGGCCAAGCACTCATTATGACAAGTATGGGAGAACAGACACAGGAAGCCGTAGATACAGGTACGACCTTTTAGTTATAAATGTCTTTGCATACTCATAACCCCATTGTGACACAAGATCTTAGATACACAAATAGATATAGAATTATATATATGGTAGCCTAGCAGTTATGAGGATATATTTCTATTCTATCCAGATGGCATACATGCGATGCTAATGGATGACGTGAGTAGCAGTAGTAGTATTCTCCCCTATTTTTTATCTTGCCCTCTTGGGTGACTCATCTCCTCCTTTTATATTCGTTCCTTATCTCGTGCTTAACTATTCCTATCATAGTCATATCTTTCGTGCCATTATGAATTGTTTGATATCAACCTCACCCCTATTTTGTTAGTTAAACCCGCAAACCCTAGCTCCGACCACCCTGTTCCGGCCACCCCCTTCCCCCTAGAGCCGCCGCGACCTGCTCCCCTACTCCTCCTTCCACCTTCCAGCACTTCCCCTGCGCTGCTACGCCCCGCAGCCGACCCCGCTGCCCCTCGATCCCCCGCCGAACCGACCCTCCCCAGGCGAGCCGAGCCCGACCGGCCGTATGTCTCCCCGACGCCGCCTCCGGCAGTCCGACGACAGCCCCGTCGAGCCGCCCTCCTCCAGCGAGCCACCCCGGCCATCTCCAGCAACCCTAGGGCCGCCGTGGAAGCGGACACGGCACAGGACACAGGACACGTGTCAGACACGACAAGGACACGAGAAACACCGTTTTTCAAGCCCTATTCAGGTACGTGTATCTCACTGCTCGTTTACCCATTTCTGATTCTGTCTTTTGCATCACGAAGCCTGCGTGACCCTCTCGGTGCCCGTGCAACCCGCTCGGGGCATCGCGTCCTGTGGCGATCGCGAACCGCGATCCAAAAACAGGAAAAACAACGACCCGTTTTACCTCGGAATTGGGTACACACGCGGTCTTCACAGATACGTGCGCGCCGTCGATACGGACTTGTGGGATTTCGCAGAAGTCAATTCGGGTGTGCGTGCACACCGGGATTAACGCGTATCCGCGGACAACGCCCCGTATCCGACTTTTCTGGATCGTGCCCTAAACCTTTTGTACACACGTCAGATTGAAATGAAACTTGCACCATCGGACTCGTAGCGATACGCTGGTCCTGCGACCCAAGTTTGGTTCGATTCTGAGAACGTTGACAAAATCGCGTGTCATGGGCCCCACAGGCCCCGCTCGACGGGCGATTTTGTGATCGGCTCATCGAAATCCAATTCTGGAAGTTCTGTTGGGTTCGTATCATCGTTCCTGACCTGTTGACACTAAGTTTGGTGAATTTGGAGACTTTTGACCCTGACACATTTTTTGGTGCAAAGTGGGCCCACATGTGGACCCCGTTTTGACCCGAAATTGCCGTTTTTGCCCTTGTCTTCAAATTGGACTCAAGGACAGGCGTTTCTTGCTATTTGATATCTTCTGAGCATGATGGTAATATTTATTTCAGCATCCGGAGACATTTCTGGAATTTTCTCGAGAACAGAACCGTAGTTGGAATCCAAACATCAGGCAAGTACCTGCACTTCAAGTTTATTCTTTATATTATGGTAACTAGTTCCTTGCTCTACTAGCACCATTGGATGATTACACTTAGTGTTAGGATTTGGATTTCATGTCTTGCTTTTCGTGTCGGGAGGGAGAATACTAGGAGGCATGTAGTTTACCCTTCCCCCTGTTCTGACTGCTAGCTGTTGAGTACGCGACTGTACCTTCAGCCTGATACTCGATTATTCCTGACTGATAGCCGTCTATGACGTGCCTGATTAGCCTTATAACCCCCTATATGCCAACTATGTATTCTAAATACACAATCACACACACATAGTTTCTTTATCTTGTTGCAGTTCTATTTTCTTGTCTCATTATAATCATGTTTTACTCATGTCTCTGACTTATAGCATTTAACTCTTAATTAATTTTACTACTTATTATGCATATTCTTATCATGATACTTAGTCAGTTTTTACTACTTGTCATAATTATTTAGTTTAAGCTTTGTTGTGTATTGGTACTTTGCTCCTTTCCTGACTGGATCCGTTGATATTAGGTGATGATGAGGACTATGCCCCCACCTTTTATGGCCCATATGGCGTTGCAGATGATACATTTGAGGAGCCGGTTCCTACTCAGGAGACTACTTTTGAGGAGTAGTTAGCCAGTTTGCTAGTATTTTTCTTTCAGCATAGTACTCGGGTTTGTCCCCAATTTATCTTCTGGTTCTGTATTAAACTATGGATTTGGATGTCACATTTTGTCTTATGAAATCTTAGCATTCCTATTTCCTGTTATTATCCTTGCCTATTTATATTGTGAATGAGCTAGATTTTAAATTACCTGTGAATATGGTCTCGACAGCGTACTACCGCCGACACTGCGGCGTAGGCTGGACGTACTCGCGAACCGGTACCCGATTCATCTGGGTGCGGGTCGTGACATATTTTTATGGTGGCCCATGCAGGTCTAGAATCCTTAAATAGTGTAATATTCTAGGACAGAGTATGAAATAAGATTGAGGATTTTAAGAAAAGCTCATTCACAGAATAGGATCTTTTATTTCTTGACATCATTCCTAGTAAATCTTCCTATCATCCTTGATTTTCAAGTAATCTATTCTAATCCTACTATCCCTTAACCTTTCAGAATGGTTCAGACAAGGAATACCTTAGGAGGCACGTCCGAACCCGTCGAACAGACTGTGCCTGAAACCCTTGCGCTCCCTCCGCCTCCAACTACTCCGACAGTTACTATGGATGGAGCGCAGCTACTCGGAGTATTCCAGGGACTTATAGAATCCCAGAAGGAACAGACTGTCCTGCTACGAACTAGCCTTTCAGGTGCTCTTCGATCCCAGGAGGCACCACAAAAGAGGCCAGGAAGTGCCAAGGACTTCAAGAACCTTGGACCCTTGGAATTCTATGGGACTGAAGGTATTCTCTATGCCGATGAATGGATAGAGAATGTGGAGCGACTCCTAAAAACTGCTCGGATCCCTGATGATCTTAAGGTGGAATCTGCAAGCCTGCAACTATTCGACATAGCTCGGACTTGGTTTAGAGATGAACCTCAGTTATCTGCTCCTGAGCTCACTTGGGAGGATTTCAAGAGGCTGTTCAAGAAGAAGTTCTATCCCGAAGTGGCTCGAGAAGCTCTCGAAAGTCAATTCGAGAGGCTGGAACAAGGTAATCTTTTTGTTGATGAGTACACTGCTGAATTTAGCAGACTGAGCCACTTTGCAGAATATATGGTTCGTACCCCTGAAGATAGAGCCTGTAGATTTAAGAAGGGGTTGTCTCCTGATATTCGCCTTGCTGTCACCACTAGCCGAGCTCGTACATACGAAGAAATCTTGAGCGTGGCACAAGGTGTTGAAAGAGACATGGGACCTAGACTAAAGCGGAAAAGAGATGCTGGAAGTATGGGACCCCACAAACGCCCATTCCAACCACAACTACAGCAGAGGGCCCCGCAACAAACCCAGCGTCCTCTCCCTCGAGCCACCGCACCCCAACACCAAACTCAAGGACAGAACCAACAAGCTCTCGCTTGTGGCTTTTGTCAAAAACAAGGTCACACTTGGCAAGTTTGTAGAAAGAGGCTAGGTGCCTGTCTATATTGTGGATCAGCAGCACATCAAATGAAGGACTGTCCTGCTGCTCAAGGACGTACAGCTGCACAAAAAGTTCCAGTTCAGGCCAGGCCCCCAGCAGCGTAGCAGAGAGGACCCCCACTCCCAACTCAACAACAACGCTTTGCTCAGCACCAGCATCAGCAACAGAGGGGTGCACCTCAACAAGGCCGTGCTTTCATAATGACTCTAGAGAAAGCTGAAGCCACAGCAGATGTGATAACAGGTTCTGTACTTATAAATTCAGTACCAGCCATTACTTTATTTGATTCTGGAGAATCACATTCATTCATGTCCGTAGATTTTCTTATGAAGCATAGCTTAGTCACAGAACCTCTTAGGAATTGTTATAAGATCATTACCGGTGGAGGAATTATCCCGGTTAGTGATGCATGTAACAATTGTCCTATTATACTATGTGGGAGAGAATTATATGCGAGACTACTCGTAATGCCAATTCCCAGTTTTGACATTATTCTGGGTATGGATTGGTTGAGTCAGCATCATGCCACTATAGATTGTCACAGAGGTAGTGTAATCTTCAGGCCCCCTGACAAGCCAGAATTTGAATTCGCTAGAGGTTCTAGAGAATTGGGTAGTAACCAAATTTGTGGAGCCCTAGTACCAGAAGAAGTGCCACTACCTATCATTTTTGAATATCTTGATGTCTTCCCTGAGGATCTCCCAGGATTACCCCCAGACCGAGAAGTTGAATTCTCTATTGACTTAGTGCCAGAAGCAGCGCCAGTATCTCAAAATTCATATAGAATCAACAAGAAAGAGATAGTAGAATTAAATGAGCAGATAAAAGAGTTAGAAGACAAATGCTTCATTAGGTCTAGTGTTTCACCCTGGGAAGCTCTAGTATTATTTGTGCCAAAGACGATGGAACATCTTGAATGTGTATTGATTATAGGGCTTTGAATGCTTTAACAATCAAGAATAAGTATCCCCTACCAAGGATAGACGATTTATTTGATCAATTAAGTGGAGCTCGGGTATTTTCGAAGATTGACTTGAGGTCTGGTTACCATCAAGTAAGGGTGAGGAAGGAAGACATCCCTAAAACTGCTTTCAATACCCGGAACGGACACTACGAATTCTTAGTGATGCCGTTCGGGTTAACTAATGCTCCAGTAGTATTTATGAATTTAATGAACAGAGTCTTCCAACAATATTTAGACAAATTTGTAGTGGTTTTCATTGATGATATTTTGATTTATTCCAAGACTCCAGAAGAACATGAAGAACACTTGAGGCTAGCATTGGAGACATTAAGGAAGGAAAAACTTTATGAAAAACTATCTAAATGTGCATTCTTCCTAGACAAAGTAGAATTTCTGGGACATGTTGTAACTGGAGATGGCATAGCAGTAGATCCTAAGAAGGTAGCAGCAGTAGAATCATGGCCCACTCCAGACTCTGTAGCAGAAATTAGAAGTTTCCTGGGACTAGCTGGCTATTATCGAAAGTTTGTTAAGGGCTTTGCTAGAATTGCTGAACCAATGACGAAATTAACAAGGAAGGATGAAGAATTTATATGGACTGATGAATGTCAACATGCTTTTGAAGAATTAAAAAAAAGGCTGACTACTGCCCCTATTCTGACCTTACCATCTGGAACCGGAGGATTCGCTATATACAGTGATGCTTCTGGAAAAGGCCTAGGTATTGTATTGGAGCAGAACAAAAAAGTAATAGCATATGCTTCTAGACAACTTTGACCTCATGAAAAGAACTATCCAACTCATGACTTAGAATTAGCAGCTATTATCTTTGCTCTTAAGCTATGGAAGCATTATCTTTATGGAGAAAGGGTGGAAATCTTTACAGATCACAAAAGTTTAAAATATATCTTTACTCAAAAAGAGCTGAACATGAGGCAAATAAGGTAGTTGGAGTTAATGAAAGATTTTGACATCACCCTTTAATATCATCCGGGGAAGGCCAACGTAGTTGCTGATGCTCTAAGCAGATATCCTGTGGCAATGTACTTGACGATGGACCGACACTTGCTCGAGGACTTGGAAAGTTTGGGTATTGAGGTAATTATTCCAGGAATAGAAGGTCAAATGATGAATTTGAAGATCCAATCTACCTTAATGGATAAGATTAAAGAGACTCAGTTTCAAGACGAAGGCCTACGAAGCATTCGAGGCCAAGTACAAGCCGGATTATTAGAGGAATTCAAAATTCATGAAGATGGATCACTAAGACATGGAGATAAATTATGTGTACCTCAAGGAGATGTTGTAAACCCCCTGAATTTTCAAATTATTAAATCTTGGATTTTTCCCAATTTTCTGGAATTTTCTGAGAATTTTCTGTAATTAAAATCAGGGTTCTTAATTATTGAATAATTTTTAATTATTAATAAATGATATTAAAATATTATGAAAATAACATTTTTGGGTGTAAAATAGAAAACTGGACTTAGGATAATTTTTCTGAAATTTATCGGGCCCTGAACCTATTTTTAAATGCCTAAAAACTATTTTAATTAATTAATTAATTAAATAAATTATTATTATTATTATTATTATTTCTATTATTATTATTTTTTCTATTTTTCCGGCCCAGCCCGGCCTGCGGCCCAACCCGCGGCCCGTCACCCTAACGGGTCGGGTCGGGTCCGCCTGAACCCGACCCGCCCGGCCCAGACCCTGCCCAGCGGGTCGGGTCGGATCCTCCGCCGCCCGACCCGCACCCGCGACCCGCCAGTAACCCAGCCCCTCTCCCCCGCGCGAACCGCTCCGCCGGCCCGCTTCTGCCGCCGCATCCGCCGGCCGCCCGCCCCGCACGTTGCCGCGAGCCCCGCGGCCAAGTCGCCCGCCTCGCCCGGAGCTCCTCCGCCTTCCCCGGCCCCTCGACCGCCACTCCTCCCTCTCCCTCCCCTATATAACTCCGGCCGCCCCCTCGAATCCCCTCACCCTAGCCACCACTCCTCCGCCCCGGCGCCGCCCGCTGCAGCCCCGCCGCAGCTCCCTCCTCCGCCTCCGCCCTCCGGCGCCCCGACAGCACCCGCAGCTCCGGCCTCCCCCGCGAGCAGCAGCAGCGCCGGCAGCGCTCCGGCCGCCCCGCGCCTCCCCGCGCCGGCAGCGCCGCACCGCGCTGTCCCCTGCCGGCCTCCCCGCCACCGTGCCGACCACCGGCCACCGACACAGGAGTCGGACACAGTAAACCCTAGCCCCCTTTACTGTGCAGTGGACACAGTAACAGTGTCGTGTCGGACACGTATCGTACTCGATCGACCCTGGTTTTCGGGTCCCCTTCAGGTATGCGTAACTTTTTGCTCGTAGCTCCGTTTTCAATTCCGCAAATTACGTTGTGAAGCTTGTATGACCCTCTCGGTGTCCGGACAAACTGTTCGGGGCATCGCGTCCTGTGGTGATCGCACACCGCGATCCAAAAACAGGAAAAATTAGACCCTGTTTCACCCCGGAACTGAGTCCGCCCCGCCAAACGGGACGACTTGGTCGCGTGCGGTCTTCACAGATACGTACGCATCGTCGATACGGATGTGTGAGTCTTCGTGGAAGCTGATTCGGGTGTGCGTGCACACCGGAATCAACGCGTATCCGCAGACATCGCCCCGTATCCGCCTTTTCTGCAATTCACCCTAACTTCGTGCACACTCGTCAGATCGAGACGAAACTTACACCATCGGACTCGTAGCGATACACTGGTCCTGTGGGTCAAGTTTGGTTCGATTCTGAGAACGTTGACGAAATCGCGTGTCGTGGGCCCCACAGGCTCCGCTCGACGGGCGATTTTGTGTTCGGCTCATCGGAATCCAAATCTGGAAGTTCCGTTGGATTCGTATCAGCGTTCCTGACCTGTTGACACTAAGTTTGGTGAATTTGGAGACCTTTGACCCGGACACGTTTTTCGGTGCAAAGCGGGCCCAACGGCGGACCCCGTTTTGATCCGAAACTGCCGTTTTTGTCCTTGTCTCCAAATTGGACCCAAGGACAGACATTTCTAGCTATTTGACATCTTCTGAGCATTATGGTAATATCTATTTCAGCTTTTGGACTCATCTCTAGAATTTTTCCCCGAGAGCCAATATTAATCGGATCCAAACCAACAGGCAAGTACCTGCACTTCAAGTTAATCTTTATATTGTGATAATTAATTTTCTGCCTTACATGTACCCTTGATGTTTACACCTAGTGTTAGAAATATTGAATTTCATGTCTTGAATATTGGAGTTCATGTCTTATTTTTCATGTCGGGTGGGAGAATACTGAAAGACATGTAGCTTACCCTGACTCTTGCCATGATTAATAGCTGTTGGTACACGACTGTCCATCAGCCGGATCTCAATTATTCGTGATTAATAGCCGTCTATGACGGCCGGTTTAACCTTATAGACCCCTACATGCCAACTAGGTATTCTAAATACACAAGTTCACACACATAGCTTCTTGTCTAGTTATGGCTCTTGTTGACTGTTGTAGTTTCATTTCCTGTCACATTTATTCCTGTTTTCTCATATTCCTGTGCATAGCATTAACTCTGAGATATTGATGTTTCTTTTATGAAATTTTCTCAATATGATGCTCAATCTAATTGTCATAAATATTTAGTTTTAATCTTGATGTGCACTGTGTACTTTGCTCCTTTCCTGACTGGATCCGTTGTTTTAGGCGATGTTGAGAACCTTGCCCTACCTATTATGGCCACTATGAGTTAGCAGGTAACACATGAGGAGCCAGTTTCCCCCAGGAGGCTACTTCTGTGGATCAGTTAGCTGTAGCTGCTTTTCTTTCCTTTTCAGCATATACTCGGGTTTGTCCCCGATTTATCTTCTGGCTTGTATTAACTGTGGATTGGTTGTCACAGATTAGATATTATGAAATCTCAGCATTCCTTTTCCCTGTTATTTTCCTTGTCTATTTTACTTTTGTGGATGAGATAGACTTTATATTACCTGTGATTATGCCCTAGACAGCGCACTACCGCCGACACTGCGGCGTAGGCTGGACGTGCCCACGCACTCGTGCCCGAATATCCGGGTGCGGGTCGTGACACGTTTTTGTGGTGGCCCATGCAGGTCCCAACGACTAAATTGTTCGGTTTCAACTCAGGGACCGAATAGGCCTGCAACAAAGCTAGGATAAGTTTATAGGATCTCATCCACTTGCTTGAATCATTTTGATATCTGTATCGTATTCGAACTAATATGAACTTGCATCTTGCCTTGATTCCTGTGCGCCTCTTATTGGTTATTTTGGATACAGGGAGATGGACCCACAAGCCAGCAACGAGACTCATGCAGAAACACCACAAACCGTTGTGATTATCCAAGGAAACGATGTGATACCAGTCGGTGAAGGCCAATCATCACAAGGCAGTCAAGCAAGTCAGCCTGCCTCAATAATCCATCAAGATAGCGTTCCACCCTCGACACAGCCTATTCCACCGATGCCTTCCTTCCCTCCGGGACCGCCTATGGACGAACAGCAGATGTTCCGCATATTCTACATAATGATGCAAGCCTATCAGAAGGTTCAACAAGAAACTCAGCAAAACCAAGCGGAGAACTTCATCAACAGAATTAGCTCGGAGTCACGGAAGCTAAGCAGTTCAAATGCAATTACCATCGACGAAGACGTTCTTACTGCAGCATGACCTGTGGAGTGCACCACAAGGATCGAGTCTAGCCGGAAGCGGCCGTATGCGTCAGCACCAGACCAAGCACAGCAGGAAAGAGCTGCAAAGCGACCACAGATGAATCCAACTCAAGGACAGAACCAACGAGTTCCCACTTGTGGCTTTTGTCGAAAACAAGGCCACATTTGGAAGGATTGCAGAAAGAGGCTAGGTGTCTGTCTATATTGTGGATCAGCAGCACATCGAGTGAAGGACTGTGCCGCTACTCCAAGAATACGGACAAGCTTACGCGATGACCGTGGAGAACGTGCAGACTCTTAGAGTCACTAATGCACGTAAGTGATTCGTAGATACCATTTTCTAGCATTATTTTAACTTGTGCCTATTGGTTCGTGACCTCAGCCCCAACCTAAAAATTTTGAACTTGCTAATAACCTGGTATGCATTTATATTTAATAACTGTAGAGATTGTAGAGTTTTCTGTTATTTTGCTTATTATGTGAATTTAAATTTTGTACCTCCTTTCATCATCATCTAGCGCACTAAATTTTGATGTACTTTGTTTATGCTGCTATTCTATAGCCTAGTTTTGCAAGCTTACTCTTTATCAGGCTTGTTCATGACACGTGTATTATTGGACGCGTACACTAATACAAGTGTCTGTTCAGAATCAGTGTATTACGGTCTGATCAACCTTAGTGCATTTTGATTCGCACTTCGCACGACTACTTTACGTGGATTGAGATACAGACAAACATACTTGACCTAGACATGCTGAGCATATCGTATCAGTTACATAACTAAACTAATACGAGCATGCGAATAAATGACTACCAGAATAGAACCTCAATCCATAACCGCCTGACAAATCCCACTAGAATTCTTTAAACGCCTTGATCCCTATACTTCTGTTCTATCACCCCACCCTTAAACTCTTTATTATTGATCCTCGTCTTCCCTTATTTTGGGAAGACAAAATCATGTGCTTGGTATAAGTTGGATACATAGTGTAAATCCCCTAATTTCTCAAATTATTAAATCTTGGATTTTTCCCAATTTTCTGGAATTTTCTGGAAATTTTCTGTAATTAAAATCAAGCTTTTCAATTAATAAATGATTTTTAATTAGCAATAAATAATATTAAAATATCATGAAAATAATATTTTTGGGTGTAAAATGAAAAATTGGACTTAGGGTAATTTTTCTGGATTTTTCTGGGCCTCAGACATATTTTTAAATGCCTAAAAACATTTTTCTAATTAATTAATTAATTAACTGTTTTAAATTATTATTATTATTATTATTATATTTTATTTTTTTATTTTGGGCCCGGCCCAGTGGGCCGAGCCCAGTCCAGCCCAGCAGCCCACCCGTTCTTATCGGGTCGGGTCGGGTCAGCCAAACCCGACCCGCCCGCAAATACCCGACCCGCCGACTGTTCCCGTTCCCCACACGACGCCCGATTCCTCCGCCGGCCGCCGCGCGCAGCTCCGCGCGATCCGCTCGCCACGCAGCCGCCTCGCTCCTCGCCGTGACCCGCCGACCGCCGACGACTCTTTCCCCCTCTCTCCTCCCTCGGCGCCGCCGCCGTCGACGAACCGCAGCCGCAGCAGCAGCACACAGCAGCAGCCGCAGCCTCCGGCCGCCGCCCTGAACCGCCGCCGTCGCCGCCAACCGACGCGCCGCCCCTCGGCGAGCCATCCCCGGCCCTCTCCGGTGTCTCTCCGGCCTCCCTCCGCCGTGTGCCGCCGAAACCCTAGCCCTAATCACTGTTCCTGTGTCGGACACAGGACACTGTGTCGGATACGACTCGGACACGTTTTCGACCCTGTTTTCGGGTCCCCTTCAGGTACGCGTAACTTTCGCCTCGTAGCTCCGTTTTCAATTCTGCAAATTGCGTTGTGAAGCCTGTGTGACCCTCTCGGTGTCCGGACAAACTGTTCGGGGCACCGCGTCCTGTGGTGATCGCACACCGCGATCCAAAAACAGGAAAAACCAGACCCTGTTTCACCCCGGAACTGAGTATGCCCCGCCAAACGGGACGACTTGGTCGCGTGCGGTCTTCACAGATACGTGCGCAGCGTCGATACGGACGTGTGAGATTTCGCGGAAGCTGATTCGGGTGTGCGTGCACACCAGAATCAACGCGTATCCGCGGACATCGCTCCGTATCCGCCTTTTCGGCAATTCGCCCTAACTTTGTGCACACTCGTCAGATCGAGACGAAACTTGCGCCATCGGACTCGTAGCGATACGCTGGTCCTGTGGGTCAAGTTTGGTTCGATTCTGAGAACGTTGACGAAATCGCGTGTCGTGGGCCCCACAGGCCCCGCTCGATGGGCGATTTTGTGTTCGGCTTATCGGAATCCAAATATGGAAGTTCCGTTGGGTTCGTATCAGCGTTCCTGACCTGTTGGCACTAAGTTTGGTGAATTTGGAGACTTTTGACCCGGACACGTTTTTCGGTGCAAAGCGGGCCCAACGGCGGACCCCGTTTTGGCCCGAAACTGTCGTTTTTGCCCTTGTCTCCAAATTGGACCCAAGGACAGGTGTTTCTAGCTATTTGACATCTTCTGAGCATGATGGTAATGTCTATTTCAGCTTTTGGACTCATCTGTGGAAATCTCCTCCAAGAACCAAATTAAACAGATCCAAACAACAGGCAAGTACCTGCACTTCAAGTTAATCTTTATATTGTGATAATTAAATTCCCTGCTCTACTAGTACTCTTGCTGATTACACGTAGTGTTAGAATACTATATTTCATGTCTTGAATATTTGGAATTCATGTCTTGTTTCTCATGTCGGGTGGGAGAATACTGAAAGGCATGTAGTTTACCCTTCCCCTTGCCGTGAATAATAGCTGTTGGTACACGACTGTCCTTCAGCCGGATCTCGATTATTCGTGACTAATAGCCGTTCATGACGGCCGAATTAGCCTTATAAACCCCTGCATGCCAACTAAGTATTCTAAAAACAAAACACAAGTTTCATACAGATAATTCTAGTCATGTTATCTTTCTTGCTGACAGTGATAGTTTCACTCTGCTCATTTACTTCTGTTTTCTCATATTTCGGTTTATAGTTTTGACTCTGAAATATTGACATTCTTTTATGCAGTTTCCTTAACATGATATTCAATGTTAATTGTCATAAATATTTAGTTTAACATTGTTGTGCACTGTGTACTTTGCTCCTTTCCTGACTGGATCTGTGGATTTAGGCGATGATGAGGATCTTGCCCCTACCTGTTATGGTCCTTATGAGGGTACTGATGATACCTATGAGGAGCCAGAACCCACACAGGAGACCCCTGCTGCTGAGTAGCTAGTAGCAGCTATCTTTTATTTCTATTTCTTATCTTATTTATCGGGTTTGTCCCCGATTTTATTTGAAATTCCTGTATTAAACATATGAATTGTTGTCACATTCATTCCAGTTGCATAATTTAAGATTCTATTCTCATTAATATCTTGCCTATGTTGTTGTGAATGAGCTAGTTAGTAACTGTGGATAAACCTAGACAGCGTACTACCGCCGACTCTGCGGCGTAGGCTGGACGTACCCACGTACTCGTGCCCGAACTTCCGGGTGCGGGTCGTGACACATTTTTATGGTGGCCCATGCAGGTTCTATCCTAAAATAGGGTAATACCCTAGGACAGGGTATGGAATAAAATTAAGGATTCTAGGAAAAGCTCATTCACAGTATAGCGTCCTTATTTCAATTCTTGATATCATTGCTGCTCAATTTTTTCTATCGTCTTTGATTTCCAAGTATTTCTATTCTGATCTTCCTATCCCTTAATCTTTCAGAATGGTCCAGACCAGGAACACAGTAGGAGGCACATCAGAACCAGCTGAGCAGAATGTGCCCGAGACTCTTGCACTCCCACCGCCTCCATCTGTTCCGGCAGTTATGCTGGATGGGGCACAACTACTTGGAGTGTTCCAAGGATTGGTGGAATCCCAGAAAGAACAGACTGCACTTCTGCGGACCAGCCTCTCAGAAGCTATTAAGCCCCAGGAGTCGCCACTCAAGAGGCCAGGAAGTGCCAAAGACTTCAAGAACCTTAGGCCTCTGGAATTCTATGGAACTGAGGGCATTCTCTATGCCGATGAATGGATAGAGAATGTCGAGAGACTCCTGAAGACTGCCCGGGTCCCTGATGACCTCAAAGTGGAGTCCGCAAGCCTGCAACTGTTCGACATTGCTCGAACCTGGTTCAGAGATGAACCCCAACTATCTGCTCCTGACGTCACCTGGGAGGACTTCAAGAGGCTATTCAAGGAGAAATTTTATCCCGAAGTGGCTCGGGAAGCTCTCGAAAGCCAATTCGAGAGACTGGAACAAGGTAACATGACTGTTGATGAATATACTGCTGAATTTAGCAGGTTAAGCCACTTTGCGGAGTACATGGTTCGTACCCCGGAGGACAGAGCCCGAAGATTCAAGAAGGGGCTATCTCCGGATATCCGCCTTGCTGTCACCACCAGCCGAGCTCGCACCTATGAAGAAATCCTGAGCGTGGCACAAGGAGTCGAGAGAGACATGGGGCACAAACTGAAGCGAGAAAGAGATACCGGAAATGCGGGACCCAACAAACGCCCTTTTCAACAACAACAACAGCAGAGGGCCCCGCAGCAAAATCAGCGTCCTCCCCCTCGAGCTCCAGCACCCCAGGCTCAAGGACAGAACCAACGAGCTCCCCCTTGCAACTATTGCCAAAAACCAGGCCACACTTGGCAAGACTGTAGAAAGAGGCTAGGTGCTTGCCTCTATTGTGGTTCCCCAGCACATCAATTGAGGGACTGTCCTGTTGCTCAAGGACGTCCAGCTGCACCAAAGGCTCCAGCCCAGACCAGGGCCCCAGCAGCACAACAGAGGGGACCTCCGCTTCCAACTCAACAACAACGCTTTGCTCAGCACCAACAGCAACAACAGAGGGGTGCACCGCAGCAAGGCCGTGCTTATGCAATGACTCTGGAAGAAGCGGAAGCCACAGCTGACGTGATCACAGGTTCCGTGCTTATAAATTCAATACCAGCTATTACTTTATTTGACTCTAGAGCTTCTCATTCATTCATGTCAGTAGATTTCCTTATGAAGCATAACTTAATCACTAAACCCCTTAGGAATTGTTATAAGATCATTACCGGTGGAGGAATCATCCCGGTTAGTGATGCCTGTAACAATTGTCCTATTACATTATGTGGAAGAGACCTGTATGCTAGACTACTCGTAATGCCAGTGCCCAGTTTTGACATTATACTGGGTATGGATTGGTTAAGTCAACATCATGCCACAATAGACTGTCACAGAGGCAGTGTAATCTTCAGACCCCCTGGCAAGCCAAAATTTGAATTTGCTAGAGGTTCTAGAGAAATGGGTAATAACATAATTTGTGGAGCCCTAGTAACAGAAGAATTGCCACCTATCCTCTCTGAATACCTTGATATCTTCCCTGAGGATCTCCCAGGCTTACCCCCAGACCGAGAAGTTGAATTCTCCATTGACTTAGTGCCAGGAGCAGCACCAGTATCTCAGAACCCCTACAGAATCAACAAGAATGAGATAATAGAACTTAATGAACAAATCAAGGAGCTAGAAGACAAAGGGTTCATTAGGTCTAGTGTCTCACCCTGGGGAGCCCCAATACTTTTTGTGCCCAAGAAGGACGGAACATCCAGAATGTGTATTGACTATAGGGCCTTAAATGCCTTGACAATTAAGAATAAGTATCCCCTGCCCAGGATAGATGACTTATTTGATCAGTTGAGTGGAGCTCGGGTCTTTTCAAAGATTGATTTGAGGTCTGGTTACCACCAAGTAAGGGTAAGGAAAGAAGACATCCCTAAAACTGCTTTCAATACCCGGAACGGACATTACGAATTCTTAGTGATGCCGTTCGGGTTGACGAATGCTCCAGCAGTTTTTATGAACTTGATGAACAGAGTTTTCCAGCCATACCTAGACAAATTTGTAGTGGTCTTCATTGATGATATTTTGATCTACTCCAAGACCCCCGAAGAACATGAAGAACATTTGAGGTTAGCATTGGAGACTTTGAGGAAGGAAAAACTTTATGGAAAATTATCCAAATGTGCTTTCTTCCTAGACAAAGTAGAATTCTTGGGACATGTTGTGACTGGAGATGGAATAGCAGTAGATCCTAAGAAAATAGCGGCAGTAGAATCCTGGCCCACTCCAGACTCTGTAGCAGAGATTAGAAGCTTCCTGGGACTAGCCGGCTACTATCGGAAGTTTGTGAAGGACTTTGCTAGGATTGCTGAACCCGTGACAAAATTAACAAGAAAAGATGAAGAGTTCACCTGGACTGATGAATGTCAGCATGCTTTTGAGGAATTGAAGAAAAGACTGACTACTGCCCCTATTCTGACCTTACCTTCTGGAACCGGAGGTTTCGCTATTTATAGTGATGCTTCTGGAAAAGGTCTAGGTTGTGTATTGGAGCAGAATAAGAAAGTAATAGCATATGCCTCTAGACAGCTTCGACCACATGAAAAGAATTATCCAACCCATGATTTAGAATTGGCAGCTGTCATTTTTGCTCTTAAACTTTGGAAGCATTACCTTTATGGGGAAAGGGTGGAAATATTTACAGACCATAAGAGTCTAAAATATATCTTCACTCAGAAAGAGCTAAACATGAGGCAAAGAAGGTGGCTGGAACTAATGAAAGACTTTGATATCACTCTTCAATATCACCCTGGGAAGGCAAATGTAGTTGCTGATGCTCTAAGCAGGTATCCTATGGCGATGTACTTGACTATGGACAGACACCTGCTGGAGGACTTGGAAAGTTTAGGTATTGAAGTAATTATCCCAGGAAAAGAAGGCCAAATGATGAACTTGCAGATTCAGTCTACTCTAATGGACAAGATCAAGGAGACTCAGTTTCAGGACGAAGGCCTGCGAAGCCTTCGAGGTCAAGTGCAAGCTGGACTAGTAGAAGAATTCAGAATTCATGAAGATGGATCGCTGAGACATGGCGATAGATTATGTGTACCTCAAGGAGACATAAGAGAAGAAATCATGCAAGAGGCGCACAGATCGCAATACTCCATACATCCAGGAGCCAACAAGATGTACAAGGACCTGAGGACGCATGTTTGGTGGCATGGCATGAAAAGAGAAGTAGCCAGGTTCGTATCTCGTTGTTTAGTGTGCCAGCAAGTCAAGGTAGAAAGACAAAGACCTGGAGGATTGCTTTAACCACTACCCATTCCGGAGTGGAAGTGGGAACATATCACAATGGATTTTGTTTCCGGACTTCCAAGGACACCTAGTGGAAAGGATGCAATCTGGGTGATAGTAGATAGACTGACCAAGTCTGCACATTTTCTACCTTTCAAAGTAGGGCTATCTACAGAGAGGCTGGCAGATTTATATATCAGACATATTGTTAGGCTGCATGGAGTTCCAGTAAGTATTGTCTCCGACAGAGATTCAAGATTCACCTCTCACTTCTGGAAGAGCTTACAAGCCAGCTTGGGGACTCAACTCAAATTCAGCACAGCTTATCATCCCCAAACCGATGGACAATCGGAACGTACCATCCAGACACTTGAAGATATGCTCCGTACATGTGTTCTGGATTTTGGAGGATCCTGGGAAGACTATTTACATCTGGTGGAGTTCTCTTATAATAACAGTTATCAAGCCAGCATCGAGATGACTCCATTTGAAGCTCTGTATGGACGAAGATGTCGTACCCCGCTATCATGGGACGACGTTGGAGAAAGAGCCCTACTGGGACCAGAGATGGTGATCGATTCAGCTGAGAAGGTAAAGCAAATAAGGGACAGACTTCGAGTGGCTCAAGACAGGCAACGACATTGGGCAAATAGCCACCGAAGGCCCTTGGAATTTGAGGTAATTAAATTTATGAAATTCAAGTCAATTTAAATATTTTGCTTATGGAACTAAGACTTGATTGTGACTTTATTAAAGGTTGGAGAGCTGGTATTCTTAAAGATTTCCCCGACACGTGGCACCATTAGGTTCGGAAGGAGTGGAAAACTCAGCCCAAGATTCATTGGACCTTTTGGCATTCAGGAGAAAATCGGAGAAGTGGCATACCGTCTGGCATTGCCACCCTCTCTGGAAGGAGTCCATAACGTCTTCCACGTGTCGCAGCTGAGGAAGTATGTGTCAGACCCCAGCCACATTTTGGATCACTCAGAACTCGAAGTAGGCCCAAGTTTGACTTACCAAGAGCAACCCGTGGAGATCCTGGATCGCTCGGAGAAAGTTCTACGGAACCAGGTCATCTCCCTGGTTCGCGTAGCTTGGAAGCACCATTCTCCCGGCGAATCCACCTGGGAGCGAGAAGACGAGATTAGAGAGCGATACCCCTATCTTTTTGAACCCTGAGGTGTATTTTTATTTTTTCGGCCTTTTCTTTTCGTGCCCTGTTATTCTTAAATTTCGAGGTCGAAATTTTTGTAAGTTGGGTAGGTTGTAAACCCCCTAATTTCTCAAATTATTAAATCTTGGATTTTTCCCAATTTTCTGGAATTTTCTGGAAATTTTCTGTAATTAAAATCAAGCTTTTCAATTAATAAATGATTTTTAATTAGCAATAAATAATATTAAAATATCATGAAAATAATATTTTTGGGTGTAAAATGAAAAATTGGACTTAGGGTAATTTTTCTGGATTTTTCTGGGCCTCAGACATATTTTTAAATGCCTAAAAACATTTTTCTAATTAATTAATTAATTAACTGTTTTAAATTATTATTATTATTATTATTATATTATATTTTTTTATTTTGGGCCCGGCCCAGTGGGCCGAGCCCAGTCCAGCCCAGCAGCCCACCCGTTCTTATCGGGTCGGGTCGGGTCAGCCAAACCCGACCCGCCCGCAAATACCCGACCCGCCGACTGTTCCCCGTTCCCCCCACGACGCCCGATTCCCCCGCCGGCCGCCGCGCGCAGCTCCGCGCGATCCGCTCGCCACGCAGCTGCCTCGCTCCTCGCCGTGACCCGCCGACCGCCGACGACTCTTTCCCCCTCTCTCCTCCCTCGGCGCCGCCGTCGTCGACGAACCGCAGCCGCAGCAGCAGCACACAGCAGCAGCCGCAGCCTCCGGCCGCCGCCCTGAACCGCCGCCGTCGCCGCCAACCGACGCGCCGCCCCTCGGCGAGCCATCCCCGGCCCTCTCCGGTGTCTCTCCGGCCTCCCTCCGTCGTGTGCCGCCGAAACCCTAGCCCTAATCACTGTTCCTGTGTCGGACACAGGACACTGTGTCGGACACGACTCGGACACGTTTTCGACCCTGTTTTCGGGTCCCCTTCAGGTACGCGTAACTTTCGCCTCGTAGCTCCGTTTTCAATTCTGCAAATTGCGTTGTGAAGCCTGTGTGACCCTCTCGGTGTCCGGATAAACTGTTCGGGGCACCGCGTCCTGTGGTGATCGCACACCGCGATCCAAAAACAGGAAAAACCAGACCCTGTTTCACCCCGGAACTGAGTACGCCCCGCCAAACGGGACGACTTGGTCGCGTGCGGTCTTCACAGATACGTGCGCAGCGTCGATACGGACGTGTGAGATTTCGCGGAAGCTGATTCGGGTGTGCGTGCACACCGGAATCAACGCGTATCCGCGGACATCGCTCCGTATTCGCCTTTTCGGCAATTCGCCCTAACTTCGTGCACACTCGTCAGATCGAGACGAAACTTGCGCCATCGGACTCGTAGCGATACGCTGGTCCTGTGGGTCAAGTTTGGTTCGATTCTGAGAACGTTGACGAAATCGCGTGTCGTGGGCCCCACAGGCCCCGCTCGACGGGCGATTTTGTGTTCGGCTCATCGGAATCCAAATCTGGAAGTTCCGTTGGGTTCGTATCAGCGTTCCTGACCTGTTGGCACTAAGTTTGGTGAATTTGGAGACTTTTGACCCGGACACGTTTTTCGGTGCAAAGCGGGCCCAACGGCGGACCCCGTTTTGGCCCGAAACTGCCGTTTTTGCCCTTGTCTCCAAATTGGACCCAAGGACAGGCGTTTCTAGCTATTTGACATCTTCTGAGCATGATGGTAATGTCTATTTCAGCTTTTGGACTCATCTGTGGAAATCCCTCCAAGAACCAAATTAAACAGATCCAAACAACAGGCAAGTACCTGCACTTCAAGTTAATCTTTATATTGTGATAATTAAATTCCCTGCTCTACTAGTACTATTGCTGATTACACGTAGTGTTAGAATACTATATTTCATGTCTTGAATATTTGGAATTCATGTCTTGTTTCTCATGTCGGGTGGGAGAATACTGAAAGGCATGTAGTTTACCCTTCCCCTTGCCGTGAATAATAGCTGTTGGTACACGACTGTCCTTCAGCCGGATCTCGATTATTCGTGACTAATAGCCGTTCATGACGGCCGGATTAGCCTTATAAACCCCTGCATGCCAACTAAGTATTCTAAAAACAAAACACAAGTTTCATACAGATAATTCTAGTCATGTTATCTTTCTTGCTGACAGTGATAGTTTCACTCTGCTCATTTACTTCTGTTTTCTCATATTCCTGTTTATAGTTTTGACTCTGAAATATTGACATTCTTTTATGCAGTTTCCTTAACATGATATTCAATGTTAATTGTCATAAATATTTAGTTTAACATTGTTGTGCACTGTGTACTTTGCTCCTTTCCTGACTGGATCTGTGGATTTAGGCGATGATGAGGATCTTGCCCCTACCTATTATGGTCCTTATGAGGGTACTGATGATACCTATGAGGAGCCAGAACCCACACAGGAGACCCCTGCTGCTGAGTAGCTAGTAGCAGCTATCTTTTATTTCTATTTCTTATCTTATTTATCGGGTTTGTCCCCGATTTCATTTGAAATTCCTGTATTAAACATTTGAATTGTTGTCACATTCATTCCAGTTGCATAATTTAAGATTCTATTCTCATTAATATCTTGCCTATGTTGTTGTGAATGAGCTAGTTAGTAACTGTGGATAAACCTAGACAGCGTACTACCGCCGACTCTGCGGCGTAGGCTGGACGTACCCACGTACTCGTGCCCGAACTTCCGGGTGCGGGTCGTGACACATAGATAGTACTGGATATGCCACATAGGTCGATCACATACTTGAGGATTAAACTTTCGTAATTGAGGACATATCATATGTGATATGATCGGCATTGAAGTTCGAGGAGTGAATGACATAAGTAAACATATTAAGGATTATTTTTCTTAGAGTATATGGTCTTTTGTGATGAATGGGTAAACTCTAAGTTGGGTAGCAATGCAGTTGTCAACTCGAGAGGAATGTCCTTTGGATTGTGACCGAGTAAGGCTAGGTTGGAAGAAGCAAGCCTTTATAATTTTGAAAATTTAGAGGAGTGACTAAGATGATTAATGAATTGATATCGAGGACCCAATAGTTACATCCTAGGTACATGATTTAATTTTGAATAATGAGAGTAAAATCGTCAACTTGAATTTAGAGGATGTAATTCAGACTTGAACATTGGTGACTACACTTAAATTATTTTTCAAATTTGATGATTTGAATTAAGAATTTAAAAGTTGATGGTTGGACTACCTAGTTGGAATATTGAGGATATGAATGTAATTTAAAAGGGCTGAAACATACAAATATTGTTGGACTCGAATCACTTCTAGAGGAATTATGATAATTCGAATCGTGAGGCAAGGTCATCTTGAAAATACTATATGGACTAAAAAAAAAAAAAAAAAAAAAAAAATCTGCTTGTGGATACTTTGAGGAAGTAGAAGTAATAACCATAGGTTGAATTTTGATTGAAACAAGTAGTCATTTTAAATCATGAAAGGATTGCAGTGGACATGATTTGGATTTAATTTACCGCAAGGAGATTGCAATTGATATACATGAAGGGTTAACACATTATGGCTTAATTTTAAATTTCGAGGACGAAATTTTTGTAAGTTGGGTAGGTTGTAAACCCCCTGAATTTTCAAATTATTAAATCTTGGATTTTTCCCAAATTTCTGGAATTTTCTGGGAATTTTCTGTAATTAAAATCAGGGTTCTTAATTATTGAATGATTTTTTATTGTTAATAAATGATATTAAAATATTATGAAAATAATATTTTTGGGTGTAAAATAGAAAACTGGACTTAGGGTAATTTTTCTGGAATTTATCGGGCCCTGGACCTATTTTTAAATGCCTAAAAACTATTTTAATTAATTAATTAATTAATTAAATAAATTATTATTATTATTATTATTATTATTATTATTTCTATTATTATTATTTTTTCTATTTTTCCGGCCCAGCCCGGCCTGCGGCCCAACCCGCGGCCCGTCACCCTAACGGGTCGGGTCGGGTCCGCCTGAACACGACCCGCCCGGCCCAGACCCTGCCCAGCGGGTCGGGTCGGATCCTCCGCCGCCCGACCCGCACCCGCGACCCGCCAGTAACCCAGCCCCTCTCCCCCGCGCGAACCGCTCCGCCGGCCCGCTTCTGCCGCCGCATCCGCCGGCCGCCCGCCCCGCACGTCGCCGCGAGCCCCGCGGCCACGTCGCCCGCCTTGCCCGGAGCTCCTCCGCCTTCCCCAGCCCCTCGACCGCCACTCCTCCCTCTCCCTCCCCTATATAACTCCGGCCGCCCCCTCGAATCCCCTCACCCTAGCCACCGCTCCTCCGCCCCAGCGCCGCTCCGCCCCGGCGCCGCCCAATGCAGCCCCGCCGCAGCTCCCTCCTCCGCCTCCGCCCTCCGGCGCCCCGACTGCACCCGCAGCTCCGGCCTCCCCCGCGAGCAGCAGCAGCGCCGGCAGCGCTCCGGCCGCCTCGCGCCTCCCCGGGCCGGCAGCGCCGCACCGCGCTGTCCCCGGCCGGCCTCCCCGCCGCCGTGCCGACCACCGGCCACCGACACAGGAGTCGGACACAGTAAACCCTAGCCCCCTTTACTGTGCAGTGGACACAGTAACAGTGTCGTGTCGGACACGTATCGGACTCGATCGACCCTGGTTTTTGGGTCTCCTTCAGGTACGCGTAACTTTTTGCTCGTAGCTCCGTTTTCAATTCCGCAAATTACGTTGTGAAGCCTGTATGACCCTCTCGGTGTCCGGATAAACTGTTCGGGGCATCGCGTCCTGTGGTGATCGCACACCGCGATCCAAAAACAGGAAAAATTAGACCCTGTTTCACCCCGGAACTGAGTCCGCCCTGCCAAACGGGACGACTTGGTCGCGTGCGGTCTTCACAGATACGTACGCATCGTCGATACGGACGTGTGAGTCTTCGTGGAAGCTGATTCGGGTGTGCGTGCACACCGGAATAAACGCGTATCCGCGGACATCGCCCCGTATCTACCTTTTCTGTAATTCACCCTAACTTCGTGCACACTCGTCAGATCGAGACGAAACTTGCGCCATCGGACTCGTAGCGATACGCTGGTCCTGTGGGTCAAGTTTGGTTCGATTCTGAGAACGTTGACGAAATCGCGTGTCGTGGGCCCCACAGGCCCCGCTCGACGGGCGATTTTGTGTTTGGCTCATCGGAATCCAAATCTGGAAGTTCTGTTGGATTCGTATCAGCGTTCCTGACCTGTTGACACTAAGTTTGGTAAATTTGGAGACCTTTGACCCGGACACGTTTTTCGGTGCAAAGCGGGCCCAACGGCGGACCCCGTTTTGATCCGAAACTGTCGTTTTTGCCCTTGTCTCCAAATTGGACCCAAGGACAGGCATTTCTAGCTATTTGACATCTTCTGAGCATTATGGTAATGTCTATTTCAGCTTTTGGACTCATCTCTAGAATTTTTCCCCGAGAGCCAATATTAATCGGATCCAAACCAACAGGCAAGTACCTGCACTTCAAGTTAATCTTTATATTGTGATAATTAATTCCCTGCCTTACATGTACCCTTGATGTTTACACCTAGTGTTAGAAATGTTGAATTTCATGTCTTGAATATTGGAGTTCATGTCTTATTTTTCATGTCGGGTGGGAGAATACTGAAAGGCATGTAGCTTACCCTGACTCTTGCCATGATTAATAGCTGTTGGTACACGACTGTCCATCAGCCGGATCTCGATTATTCGTGATTAATAGCCGTCTATGACGGCCGGTTTAACCTTATAGACCCCTACATGCCAACTAGGTATTCTAAATACACAAGTTCACACACATAGCTTCTTGTCTAGTTATGGCTCTTGTTGACTGTTGTAGTTTTATTTCCTGTCACATTTATTCCTGTTTTCTCATATTCCTGTGCATAGCATTAACTCTGAGATATTGATGTTTCTTTTATGAAATTTTCTCAATATGATGCTCAATCTAATTGTCATAAATATTTAGTTTTAATCTTGATGTGCACTGTGTACTTTGCTCCTTTCCTGACTGGATCCGTTATTTTAGGCGATGTTGAGAACCTTGCCCCTACCTATTATGGCCACTATGCGTTAGCAGGTAACACATGAGGAGCCAGTTTCCCCCAGGAGGCTACTTCTGTGGATCAGTTAGCTGTAGCTGCTTTTCTTTCCTTTTCAGCATATACTCGGGTTTGTCCCCGATTTATCTTCTGGCTTGTATTAACTGTGGATTGGTTGTCACAGATTAGATATTATGAAATCTCAGCATTCCTTTTCCCTGTTATTTTTCTTGTCTATTTTACTTTTGTGGATGAGATAGACTTTATATTACCTGTGATTATGCCCTAGACAGCGCACTACCGCCGACACTGCGGCGTAGGCTGGACGTGCCCAAGCACTCGTGCCCGAATATCCGGGTGCGGGTCATGACAGATATAAGAGAAGAAATTATGCAAGAGGCACACAGATCACAATACTCTATACATCCAGGAGCCAACAAAATGTACAAAGACCTAAGGATGCATGTTTGGTGGTATGGCATGAAAAGAGAAGTAGCCAAGTTCGTATCTCGTTGCTTAGTGTGCCAATAAGTCAAGGCTGAAAGACAAAGACCTGGGGGATTACTTCAACCACTACCCATTCCGGAGTGGAAGTGGGAACACATTACTATGGATTTTGTTTCTGGGCTTCCAAAGACACCTAGTGGAAAGGATGTAATTTGGATGATAGTGGATAGGCTGACCAAGTCTGCACATTTTCTACCCTTCAAAGTCGGGCTACCTACGAAAAAGTTGGCAGATTTATATATTCGACAGATTGTTAAGTTGCATGGAGTTCCAGTAAGTATTGTCTCCGACCGAGATTCAAGATTTACCTCTCACTTCTGGAGGAGCTTACAAGCTAGCTTAGGGACTCAACTCAAATTCAGCACAGCTTATCATCCCCAAACCGATGGACAATCTGAACGTATAATTCAGACACTTGAAGATATGCTCCGTACATGTGTTCTGGATTTTGGAGGATCGTGGGAAGATTATCTACATCTTGTGGAGTTCTTTTATAATAACAGTTACCAAGCAAGTATTGAAATGACTCTATTTGAGGCCTTATATGGATGAAGATATCGTACCCCACTATCATGGGATGATGTAGGAGAAAGAGCTTTACTGGGACCAGAGATGGTGGTCGATTCAACCGAGAAGGTGAAACAAATAAGGGAAAGACTTCGTGTGGCTCAAGACAGGCAACGACATTGGGCAAATAGCCATCGAAGACCATTGGAATTTGAGGTAATCAATTTATGAAATTCAAGTTAATTTAACACTATGATTATGGAACTAAGACTTGATTATGACTTTATTAAAGGTTGGAGAATTAGTATTCTTGAAGATTTCTCTGACACGTGGCACCATTAGGTTCGAAAGGAGAGAAAAACTCAGCCCAAGGTTTATTGGACCGTTTGGCATACATGAGAGAATCGGAGAAGTGGCATACCGTCTGGCATTGCCACCCTCTCTAGATGGGGTCCATAACGTATTCCACGTGTCGCAACTGAGAAAGTACGTGTCAGATCCAAGTCATATTTTGGATCATTCAGAGCTCGAAGTGGGTCCAAGCTTGACTTACCAAGAGCAACCTGTGGGGATACTGGACCGAACGGAGAAAGTCCTAAGGAATCAAGTTATTCCCCTTGTTCGTATAGCTTGGAAGCATCATTCTCCCGGCGAATCCACCTGGGAGCGAGAAGACGAGATTAGGGAGCGCTACCCCTACCTTTTTGAACCTTGAGGTATATTTTAACTCTCGACCTTTCCTTTCGTGCCATTGTTATTTTAAATTTTGAGGACAAAATTTTTATAAGTTGGGTAGATTGTAAACCCCCGATTTTCAAAAATTTTAAAACTTGGATTTTTCACAATTTTCTGGAATTTTCTGGAAATTTCCTGTAATTAAAATCAGAGTTTTAATTATTAAATAATTTTTAATTAATAATAAATAATATTATAATATTATGGAAATAATATTCTGTAATTAAAACTGGACTTAGGGTAATTTTTTGGAATTTATTGGACCCCGGACCTATTTTTAAACACCTAAAAACTATTATATTTAATTACTTATTTATTTATTTATTTTATTTCTCGAGCCCGGCCCAACCGGCCCCCTAGCCTTCGGGTCGGGTCGGTCAGACCCGCGAGCCCGACCCGCGACCCGTTTCCCTGAACCCTCTCCCCACGACCGCGTCCCCCGCAATTTTCGGCGGCAGCTCAGGCCACGTCGCCGGAGCCCGCGTCAGCCCCCCGCGCCCTGCGTGGCACGACCCCCCCTCGATCCGCCATCTCCGGCCAGCCCCCTCCTCGGCTCCCCTATAAAAATCCACCTCCTTCCCTCATCTCCCCCAAACCCGCAAACCCTAGCTCCGGCCACCCTGTTCCGGCTACCCCCTTCCCCCTAGAGCCGCCACGACCTGCTCCCCTACTCCTCCTCCCACCTTCCAGCACTTTCCCTGTGCTGCTCCGTCCCGCAGCCGACCCCGCTGCCCCTCGATCCCCCGCCGAACCGACCCTCCCCAGGCGAGCCGAGCCCGACCGGCCGTGCGTCTCCCCGACGTCGCCTCCGGCCGTCCGACGGCAGCCCCGTCGAGCCGCCCTCCTCCAGCGAGCCACTCCGGCCATCTCCAGCAACCCTAGGGCCGCCGTGGAAGCGGACACGGCACAGGACACAGGACACGTGTCGGACACGACACGGACACGAGAAACGCCATTTTCCAAGCCCTGTTCAGGTACGTGTATCTCCCTGCTCGTTTACCCATTTCTGATTCCGTCTTTTACATCACGAAGCCTGCGTGACCCTCTCGGTGCCCGTGCAACCCGCTCGGGGCATCGCGTCCTGTGGCGATCGTGAACCGCGATCCAAAAACAGGAAAAATAACGACCCGTTTCACCCCGGAACTGGGTACGCCCCGCCAAACGGGACGACTTGGTCGTGCGCGGTCTTCACAGATACGTGCGCGCCGTCGATACGGACGTGTGGGATTTCGCAGAAGTCGATTCGGGTGTGCGTGCACACCGGGATCAACGCGTATCCGCGGACAATGCCCCGTATCCGACTTTTTTGGATCGCGCCCTAAACCTTCTGTACACACGTCGGATTGAAACAAAACTTGCGCTATCGGACTCATAGCGATATGCTGGTCCTGTGACCCAAGTTTGGTTCAATTCTGAGAACGTTGACGAAATCACGTGTCGTGGGCCCCACAGGCCCAGCTCGACGGGCGATTTTGTGATCGGCTCATCGAAATCCAATTCTGGAAGTTCTGTTGGGTTCATATCATCGTTCCTGACCTGTTGACACTAAGTTTGGTGAATTTGGAGACTTTTGACTCTGACACATTTTTCGGTGCAAAGCGGGCCCACATGTGGACTCCGTTTTGACCCGAAATTGCCGTTTTTGCCCTTGTCTCCAAATTGGACTCAAGGACAGGCGTTTCTAGCTATTTGACATCTTCTGAGCATGATGGTAATATTTATTTCAGCATCCAGAGATATTTCTAGAAATTTCTCGAGAACAGAACCGTAGTTGGAATCCAAACATCAGGCAAGTACTTGCACTTAAAGTTTATTCTTTATATTATGGTAATTAGTTCCTTGCTCTACTAGCACCATTGGATGATTATACTTAGTATTAGGATTTGGATTTCATGTCTTGCTTTTCATGTCGGGAGGGAGAATACTAGGAGGCATGTAGTTTACCCTTCCCCCTGTCCTGACTGCTAGCTGTTGAGTACGCGACTGTACCTTCAGCCTGATACTCGATTATTCCTGACTGATAGCCGTCTATGACGTGCCTGATTAGCCTTATAACCCCCTACATGCCAACTATGTATTCTAAATACACAATCACACACACATAGTTTCTTTATCTTGTTGCAGTTCTATTTTCTTGTCTCATTATAATCATGTTTTACTCATGTCTCTGACTTATAGCATTTAACTCTTAGTTAATTTTACTACTTATTATGCATATTCTTATCATGATACTTAGTCAGTTTTTACTACTTGTCATAATTATTTAGTTTAAGCTTTGTTGTGTATTGGTACTTTGCTCCTTTCCTGACTGGATCCGTTGATATTAGGCGATGATGAGGACTATGCCCCCACCTTTTATGGCCCATATGGTGTAGCAGATGATACATTTGAGGAGCCGGTTCCTACTCAGGAGACTACTTTTGAGGAGTAGTTAGCCAGTTTGCTAGTATTTTTTTTTCAGCATAGTACTCGGGTTTGTCCCCGATTTATCTTCTGGTTCTGTATTAAACTATGGATTTGGATGTCATATTTTGTCTTATAAAATCTTAGCATTCCGATTTCCTGTTATTATCCTTGCCTATTTATATTGTGAATGAGCTAGATTTTAAATTACCTGTGAATATGGTCTAGACAGCGTACTACCGCCGACACTGCGGCGTAGGCTGGACGTACTCGCGAACCGGTACCCGATTCATCTGGGTGCGGGTCGTGACAGCGAGTCCTTGGGACTTTGGTTCACGTCCATATTACCTCTGTACTATCGTCATAATATTTCTCCCCGACTGAGTTTGCCATGTCCATATTACCTCTGAGCAAACCTTTTAGGTTTTGGCTATCTATCATCACGTCCATATTACGTCTGATATCGATTTTTATTCCCACTTATCACCCGTACTCACCAAGGTACACCAGCGGTATTAAGTCCACAAAAATGGTCACGTCCATATTACCTCTGGCATGGCTTGTCTCAAACTTATTACTTGCACTAACATGCACAAAAAGTAACACTACAAGAAAAAGTCAAATTAGCGACGTCTAAAAACGTCGCTAAAAAACGAAATGACATCGATAATTTAGTTTAGCGACGTAATTAGCGACGTTATAAAGTTGTCGGAAAAAACCAAGTCGAAAAAAAATGTCGCTAAACGTCGCTATACCGACGTTTTTAGCGACTTTAGTGTGTCGCAAAATTTAGCGACGTTTAGCGACGCCGAGTCACTAAATAGCGACGTTTTTAAAGTCGCTAAACGTCGCTGATTAGCGACTTATATAGCGACGTTACACCGACGTCTTTAATGACCTGGCTATTCTGCCATGTCAGCAATTGGCGACATATAGCGACGTTTTTAGCGACGTCATTAGCGACGTATTTACTGACTTGTTACAACATCGCTAATTAGCGACTTATTTAGCAACATAACTTAACGTCGCTAAACGTTGTTAAACGTCGCTAAAAACGTCGCTAATTTAAAAAAAAAAATTGTGTCCAGAAGGAATTGAACTTGTGGCTACTTAAATTAATCTACTGGTGGGGACATATCAAGTAAGTATATATTAAGTAAGTATTCAATATATATTAATATTTTGGGAACTATATATATTAGACATTGTATTGTGCCTTGTGGGGACATATCAAGTAAGTATTCAATGCTGGAATTAAGTATTCAATGCTGAAATTGTAGATGTAGCCAAAGTTTAACAATATATAAGATGGACAGTATAAATACGAGATAAGTATCCAATACCAAGGACTATTGTTGAAGTATCAATAATTCATAATATAGAAATCGAACTCGAGTGACCATTGTGTTTACCGAAGAGAGGTATAAGTTCCTGACTAGGTGGCGGAAGATCAATAGATCAAGCCATGGAGGCGTATTATTCCTTCCATTTATTAATGGTGGGAGTTGAGGGGGACAATGGGCCCACAAGACGTGCAACGAAGTATGCGCAAAGTCCCGTGCAAAATGTTGGGCCACATAAAAAAATTATTATAGTATAGGACAAATGTGGATATGCAAGATAACTATATAATCCAATTAAATTAACTAAAAAATTAAAGACCACAAGAAGCATCATACATCATGCCTATTGTTGAAGTATCAATAATTCATAATATACAATCGCATCCTAAATAATAATAAAAATAACTATACTACTGCGGATCTGCAAGAGGCTGACCACCGGCGCACTTGAAGGATAAGAACTCCTCATACTCATCCCGTGGAATCGACACCGATGTCGATGGAGAAGGCAGTGACACAGTGCTGATGGTTTTCCTCTTCAGTTGACTGCTCACTGTTGCAGACCTCCTTCTTACTGCCCACTACAAGGCTCGACCACTAGTACACTGATACACAGTGTGGTCGAGGCACACTGTGCACACCATAGTGAAACCGATTCTCCCCTGATACACTGGCATACTGATGCACAGTTTTACGGCCCGAGCTTTCCCTCCCTCACACAAAAATATAAAGTCACTGAACTTACTCACTCACTCACTGATACACTAAACTCACTGATACACTAAACTAAACTCACTGATACACTAAGCTCAACATAGCCCTACCTTCATGTAAAATAATACTACCCACATTCAACACCACCAAATATCTCATAATTGAAAACTTAGCTAAATACTTAGAAAAACCTTAACCCTCACTCCTCTTTTACTGAACTACCCATACAAAGAAACCCAAGCTCTCCACTGACTGATACACTGAGGTATCAGTGCCAACACAGTGGACATACAGTGAAGACACAGTAAAGAATCTGACTCCCTGTGTAAATCAGTCCCATATCAGTGTCTGTGTGAGTGTGTGTGTGTATCTGCGTCTGTGTGTGTATGTCGTGTGTGTCTGTCAGTGTCTGTCTGCATGTGTCGTGTCTGTGTGCGTGTGTCGTGTCTGTGTGCGTGTGTCATGTCTGTCCAGTCATCAGTTGTGTCAGTATCACATGAGAGAGAGAGAGAGAGAGATTACCTAGAGCTCGAGGAGGAGGAGGGGGGTGCCGGAGTAGCCGCAGCCGTGGAGAGCCGATCGCTGGAGAGGGGGGGACGGGGGAAATCGAAAACTTTTGAAATTTTCGACAGATGGGGGAAAAGAATATGAGCCCTAATTAACCAAAAATTAGCGACGTTTAGCGACGTCTAATTAAAACGTTGCTAAATTAAAATTTAGCGACGTCAAAGATGCCGCTAAACACGTTGCTAAATATTTTTGATATATACGTCGCTAATTACGCCACTAAACGTCGCTAAATCAGATATATTAGCGATGTTTAGCGACCTTAATTGAACTTATAGCGACTCATCTTTTAAAATATGAATAAAAGTCGCTGAACGTCGCTAAATGTCGCCATTTGGCGACGTTTAGCGACATTTTTAATGGAGTCGCTGATTTAGCGACGTTTATACCAGGAGTCGCTAAAATACGTCGCTAATCCCGCTTTTCTAGTAGTGTAATGGGTCCATAAAACCTATCACATCCATATCATCTTTGTTAAGCTTTGTTTCAAATCTATTACCTGCACCCCTAGTGCGCAAAAGGGTAATAGGTCCACCAAAGATCCCTAGCGGGATGTCCTTACTATCCATAAAACCTATTGTAGCGCCCCGTTCCTCCTATTCGAGAAGCGCGGCTAAGAAATATAAGACGGTATCGTTCGATCGGGATAGATTGAATTAAGAACTCGTCCTCGTTATGGATTTGTTTCTTCATAATCGATTCCCATATTCAGTGGACCGCGTCCCAAGGATCGGCTTAGCGGCAGAGTCAGGAGGGGCCTCTCCGCTGCTATCTTTTATTGCCTCGGTTTTCGATGTCGCTAGTTCCTTTCGTGCTTTGAGTTGGTTTTGGGATTTGCTTGTTTTCCTTGAACGGTTTTGATGGTTTTCATTATTTTCGTTCATTGAACTGCACTTCAATTCCGAGATTGGAAAAGTGGAAGAGGTATTGATCGAGCTGTTCGTAATGCAGGTGAACGAGCAGTAGGCGGCTTGCGAGCGGAGTCATGAAGCGCCTCTTTCCTTCTCTCTTCCAACAATCTAAGGGAGTGGCTACCATCCCGATTAGCTAGCCCTGCTTCCAAGCTTCACACCCTAAAATCTTGCATTCTCCTTTGCCCTGATCAAACGATACCAAGTAATAATAAAACATACCAAGATAAAAAGGGATAGGCTTGCTTTGTATTGCTTATCATTCAACTTGGGAACGATTACTTACACTGCATGCTTATTCGTTTGGAATGTTCATCATATGTTTCAATTTTAGTTAGAATACATGTTTCTTCTATAAATTATGCTATGCATATGGAACACACTTTAATTTGGCATAGATTGATCAGTAAGACTATGCAAAACTGTTTGTGCTATGGAGCTTGCCCATATTCGTTTGAAATTCGTATGAAATGATTCGAACTAAATGTGCTTGATCACGGACAACTTGTGCACAAGGTATTTTGGCTTCCGCGGACGGCCGCCAGGGCATTGGGGCCGATCCGATCCGGGCGGAAGAGTTCATATAGTCGTTTGTCATGGACGGGATGCTATGTAGCGGGGCTCGCCACCTGCGTTGCATATCATTCTTGTCCCGAGACTATAACCCATCCCTTTGTGGCATCATGCCAGTGATCCCTGTGTATATTTAAACCTGTTGTAAACTAACTTGTGTCTTCGTGGCAGGGAAGGCATGGTAAGTATTGTGCAAGTCATTCAGACGGACAGGTAAAAATATACCGAACGGTGGCACGTTCATTTCAGTAAATTTCTATATGCTGCTTACTTGTAAATGAACTAAGACAAGAATAGTAACCCACAAAAATATGCATGCTTCATTAAAACAATGTGTTGATTGGTATAGTTGGGTTTAGCTCATCTTCACCAGAATGTTTTGACATGCTGACCCTCGTTGAAACAGGTTCTCCGCACCAAGGCGAACCGAGCGAGGAGCCAAAGTCGTCTTTCCCGATCAAGTCCAACTGTAGGCGCATCCTCTGATCGCGCCGCTTTTGGAGTACTTGAAGAAGAAGCTTGCAACTTTCCATACACAATGCAGCTTCGTGGCAAAGCCGTCCTCCAGCCCGGAGGTCTATACATTTTGAAGTTTAGTAAAGGGATGTAATGTACATGACTGCTATCTCATTTTGAGTCAACACTTTTGTAAGCCCGTGCGACAATCTAGCTGACTCGTTCAGGAGTTTGTAATAGATGTTCATTATCAATAAAGAAAACTTTTCCATGTTTCAAATCTGTGTTTCAATTTATCTGCGTACTCTGAATATGTGCTTGTTATGCAAATCATTAAAGCCTTGTGCGGGCGCAACCCCAGGCCCGCACGGCGGTCACGATTCGGGGGACGCCTCAACGATTCTATGGAATCGGGTCGTGACATAATGGTATCAGAGCACAGATTCAAGTTCCTTGGACTCTCGCACTGGAAAAGTTCCTTTAATGATCAAATTCCTGTGTGAACTCTTGAACTCGCTAGGCCAAAATAAGATACGTTCATGCAATAAGTCCATAATACATTATGATTCTAATGTAATTTACCTTCTTTTGAAGGAATGGCACCAGCGCAATCTGCAGCGCAAGCACCGAACGAAACGCAAGGCCAAGAAAGTAGTTCGGGCACTTTGGAAAGCTCTCAGAGCCAGCGTGGCATATCTCAAGTCTATCCGCTTGAGCGGATAATGCTAATGTTAGAAGCACAACGACAAGGAGATGATGCTCGTCAAGCCAAGTTCGAAAGCAATTTAGAGACCCGATTCTCAGTCCAACAGAAGCAGGTAGATGTCCTGCAACAGATCGTTCAGACTTTGGCTGCCAACCATTCCGCCACAACAATAACGACTCCGGTGGAACAGCCCGTGCTTGAAGTAGAGACGCCATAAATTCCAAGGCCGAGGGACGTGACTGCCTTCAACTTGGGCCACTTCAAGAAAGTCTGCAATACCCCATTCAACGGGACTGAGGACCCAGTGGTAGCTCTAGATTGGCTAGCCGAACTTGAAGATCACTTCGCTCTGTTAGTGGTCCCGAAGAGAAGCGCGTCGCCTGCGCCCAACTTCAGCTCTGCCTCAACGCGCACGATTGGTGGAACGTGCATCGACGATCTCTCCAATTTGATCACAGAGAGGAGGCGATCTCGTGGACGACTTTTCGTGCCACATTTGAAGAGGAGTTTATACCCCCTCCAGTACAACGTCAGATGGAAAACGAGTTCGTGCAGCTGCTGCAGGGCAGTATGACAGTGAAGCAATACTCCGCCGAATTCAACCGACTCTCCAAATTCGCTAGGGCCTATTTACCTGATACAGTGAGTCGAGCTAGAAGGTTTGAAGGTGGTTTGCGCCATGTCATCCATGCGCACGTGGTCAATAATCAGTACGGGACAATGCGTAAAGTCATGAATCACGCCCTATCTCTTGAACCGCAGTATCCTCACGTTTCCACCGGCGCTGTACATACCTACAATCACAAACGCCAAGGCAACGAGAGAGGAAACAACACTGCAAAGTGACAAAACAATGATGGTCGGAATAAGGGAAATGCAGGAGTGCATTGTGAGCACTGTCACAGGCCGGGGCACACCGTCGTTAATTGTTACTTGAAGAATGGGTCTTGTTACAACAGTGGCAGAAATGGACACTTGATTCGAAACTGTCCGCTCCCAGATCGCCGCCAGCAACAAAATAATCCCTAACGGTTGGTTTTATTCCTAAGTTTTGGGACGAAACTTCCAATTGGTTGGGTAGGATGTAGCGCCTCGTTCCTCCTATTCGAGGAGCGCGGCTAAGAAACACAAGACGATATCGTTCGATCGGGATAGATTGAATTAAGAACTCGTCCTCGTTATGGATTTGTTTCTTCAGAATCGATTTCCATATTCAGTGGACCGCGCCCCAAGGATCGGCTTAGCGGCAGAGTCAGGAGGGACCTCTCCGCTGCTATCTTTTATTGCCTCGGTTTTCGATGTCGTTCGTTGCTTTCGTGCTTTGAGTTGGTTTTGGGATTTGCTTGTTTTCCTTGAACGATTTCGATGGTTTTCATTATTTTTGTTCATTGAACTGCACTTCAATTCCGAGATTGGAAAAGTGGAAGAGGTATTGATCGAGCTGTTCGTAATGCAGGTGAACGAGCAGTAGGCGGCTTGCGAGCGGAGTCGTGAAGCGCCTCTTTCCTTCTCTATTCCAAGAATCTAAGTGAGTGGCTACCATCCCGATTAGCTAGCCCTGCTTCCAAGCTTCACACCCTAAAATCTTGCATTCTCCTTTGCCCCGATCAAATGATACCAAGTAATAATAAAACATACCAAGATAAAAAGGGATAGACTTGGTTTGTATTGCTTGTCATTCAACTTGGGAACGATTACTTATACTGCATGCTTATTCGTTTGGAATGTTCATCATATGTTTTAATTTTAGTTAGAATACATGTTTCTTCTATAAATTATGCTATGCATATGGAACACACTTTAATTTCGCATAGATTGATCAGTAAGACTATGCAAAACCGTTTGTGCTATGGAGCTTGCCCATATTCGTTTAAAATTCGTATAAAATAATTCGAACTAAATGTGCTTGATCACGGATAACTTGTGCACAAGGTATTTTGGCTTCCGCGGACGGCCGCCAGGGCACTGGGGCCGATCCTATCCGGGCGGAAGAGTTCGTATAGTCGTTTGTCATGGACGGGATGCTATGTAGCGGGGCTCGCCACCTGCGTTGCATATCATTCTTGTCCCGAGACTATAACACGTCCCTTTGTGGCATCATGCCAGTGATCCCTGTGTATATTTAAACCTGTTGCAAACTAACTTGTGTCTTCGTGGCAGGGAAGGCATGGTAAGTATTGTGCAGGTCATTCAGACGGACAGGTAAAAATCTACCGAACGGTGGCACGTTCATTTCAGTAAATTTCTATATGTTGCTTACTTGTAAATGAACTAAGGCAAGAATAGTAACCCACAAAAATATGCATGCTTCATTAAAACAACGTGTTGATTGGTATAGTTGGATTTAGCTCGCCTTCACCAGTATATTTTGACATGCTGACCCTCGTTGAAACAGGTTCTCCGCACCAAGGTGAACCGAGCGAGGAGCCGAAGTCGTCTTTCCCGATTCAGTCCAGCTGTAGGCGCATCCTCTGATCGCGCCGCTTTTGAAGTACTTGAAGAAGAAGCTTGCAACTTTCCATACACAATGCAGCTTCGTGGCAAAGCCGTCCTCCAGCCCGGAGGTTTATACATTTTGAAGTTTAGTAAAGGAATATAATATACAGGACTGCTATCTCATTTTGAGTCAACACTTTTGTAAGCCCGTGCGGCAATCTAGCTGACTCGTTCAGGAGTTTGTAATAGATGTTCATTATCAATAAAGAGAACTTTTCCATGTTTCAAATCTGTGTTTCAATTTATCTGCGTACTCTGAATATGTGCTTGTTATGCAAATCATTAAAGCCTTGTGCGGGCGCAACCCCAGGCCCGCACGGCGGTCACGATTCGGGGGATGCCTCAACGATTCTATGGAATCGGGTCGTGACACCTATCACGTCTATATTACCTCTGATAGGGTTTATTTCGAATCTATTACTAGCACCCGTGCGCAAAAGGATAATAGGTCCACTAAAATCCCCAGTGGGATGTCCACACTAGCAACAAATAATGTACTACGACCATCTCACCTCTAGTACAAGTGCCCCAAATGTCATAATGTACAAAGAAAGTGATTTCTCCTTTTGTTAAAACAAAAAAAAGATGGAAGGAGAGATTATAAAAAATCAAGAAGAAGAGAAATCAGAATCTTTCGAATTATTGATGTACATAGCAAAAAAATAAAAAATACAAGCGTCTAAGGACGCAAGCAATTGACGTGGAGCGTCTCTAACAATTTCCTCCCCTGAATCAGCAGGGGTTTCCAAAATTTCTTCGAAGATGTCCTCCTTGCGTACTCAAACAGTGAATGTTTCTCCCGTCCTCTTAGTATGAAGCAACTCAGGATCGCTAGAGCGTGGATCAGGGGTAACCGACGCCGTAAAAAAAGACGTGTTGGTTTCCTTTGGAGCACCTCCAGAAGCCATCGCACTAAAGATGAATTTGTGTAAGGAGTTTCGAGATCGTCTTCCACTTATAAGCGGGGAATCAACGGATTACTTCCTGAGTTGTAACTGTTCACTCCATAAGATGCGATGATTCGCTCATGCACAACCCAAGATGTGATTGCCAGGATTTGGTTTACTCCTATTAGAGATCCGGACTGACACAGCGATGTGAACACATCAGGCGCATGCCAAGCACATGAGACGCAGGAAGTGGTCATTTCTCTCTTATGATTCAAATCATACCAACCAGACAATCACAACAGAAAATGAGGAGTTTATTTCTTCTTGCCAAAAGAGCAAACTACACTTAAAGGGCTACTAGCGAGGGTGTCTTTGCACAGTGGCTGCTGCTTTCGACTCTCGGTGGCGTTTGACGGCGCTATCCCGTGTAGCATGACCGACGATGGCAGTGACGCATGCGGCTCTGATGATGCATGCGACTATGGCTACGCATGCGACATAGTATCGGACAGCGCATATGCGACCTTGAGTTTTCTTAGGCCGCATATGTGTTGTTCTCCTCTATATATAGAAAAGCTTTTCTTTCTTTCAAAGGAGAGAAAAAACTGAGAGCACCAGTGCGATATGCGGCCCCAGTGAGCACCCTTTCACAAAGTATTTTCGAGTGATCCGAAGGTGACCAAGAGCGTTCTAGAAGTTCTCGTTTGGACTTGTTGGATCCTGGGGGCAGTTCGTTGTATAACGCAAATATTGCCTTGAGCTCCGGTGGTTTTAATCACCCCAACAAGGAGTTTCCTTCTTTGTATTTCTTTTCTTGTTTCCGTTCCTTCTCGTTGTAGCGTCTGCGAACGTAAAGAGAAGAATAGTTTTCTGATTCTTATTGTATTTACATTTTCTTTGGGTCGTCAGTTTGTAACCTGTTCGTGGTTTAGTGTTGTTGTGGAGTTGTGTGTCACTATAGAGATGCTCTCGAGTGACTCATAGTGCACCAACTTTTGTAGAAAACGAACTCTTGAGTGAGTCTCTACTTTGTGGGCCTCCTCTACTTTGATTTGGATTCGGGACTAACACAACAAACCATAAAATATATTTCTACAAGAAAAATTATACACACCAACTCAAGATTAATATGAAAGTAAGAAATAAATTATTGTTAACCACTAGAAAGCCTACATGTCATAGTTCTTTGTACTAACTTATGCATATATACATTACTGTTCATATAGTCATAGAACCTACAGAAAAATTTCTAGAGTTATTTACTAATATTGCAATGGACGTCGGATCCTCGATGTCTTTTGTGGAGACTATCCCATCTGCCTATCCATCCACAGAAGGGTTTCCTATCATCATTGCTCCTGCTACTCAACTAATTTGGTTGAGCTCATGACTCGTCGATACTCCGAATACAGCTGCAACATCTTCATCTTTAGCAATCAAGTCCATGAGCTGTTTCTGTAATAATATAATCTTAAAATAAAGAAAGACAAAAAGAACAAAATTAGTATGAGCATACATACATACATACATACATACATATATTTATTCATCACAAAACCATATATGGAACCATCTAATATCACAAAACCATGATTAAGTACAGTCCAAAGGATCAATGTCAACGAATGCTCTTCCTCACAAGCTTATCTTTAATGTTAATTTCCTATCAAGCTTAGTAAATTGAATTATTTCAATTAAGATAAATTGACATAAGAGAGTGTAAAAGAATCATGCATTACCAATAAAGGCCTACAAACTTTAAGGTTCAAAGTTAATTAAGGTTCAAAGTTAATTGATGCTCTTTTTGACAAGCTAATTCAGTAGTAACCAAATTTAGATCTTAATTGTAGAAACATTCTTTTAAGAATAAATCAATCTCCACTTTTAAGTGTATATGCGAAAACTATATACGATAATAATTAAACAATCATCACCAAATTTAAGAAGTACAAGCAAATGTTTAACAAATTACCTCGTAAATGACTTTTCTAGTAGCATCTGCTTTAACTATATTGCGTAAAAAAGGCTCCACTTTATCGAATAGTTTCTCCTATATTACAAAATTCCCATTTCAGAAAGGTATATACCACCCAGAAAATAGTAATTCATTAGCAAATAAAAAAGTGTTGAGGATTGCTTCAAGTTCATTTACACGTTTTTTTTTTCTTTGCTCGATAGCATTGTGCGGCCTCCTGATTAATGCTCTTCCTGAATGACAAATGCAAGTCAAAATATTACAATCAAGTAAGTAATATTTTGGTTTAAGATGTTAGTAAGCTACATATACAGGTTTGGTTTGAGACTTGTTAAATATAAAATGTTACCACAAATAGATGCAAACATGGAAATTATCTATTACTTCCAAAATTCTATCATATGGAACAAATGTAAGAATAGTTCGTTTCTATATGTAAAACGACTTGTATATTCTTTAGTTTTGTTTTTTTTCCCGAAATTTTAGTTTTGCTTTTACATTGCACAATCTAGTCAGTTATCCATGCTTGGCAAATACATATAAGTAGGTTAACTTGTTCATCCATCCTTCAAACAACCCAACTTTAATAGCTTAACAAAGCATAAAAAAATTATTCACTTTATTTGAAGGTGAGGACAATATTCTTTTGTATGTTGCAATACAGAAAACCAGTTTATATATATATATATATATATATATATATATATATATATATATCAAGACATGAACATTCATGAGGATTTTTGTGTATCCCATGTGTGAGCTCATACTTGATAGTTTTATAAATATCAATATATGTGAGTTTTAATATGAAACATATTTTTGTGGTTATTTATTATGGAAAAGTTTTGTGAGGTGTGAAAATTCTGCTACCTTTTAATTGAACAATTTATTAAAAAAGAAAAAGATAATTGATGTCGACGTTGCCACACCCATGGACTGGATCGGCCCTAAGCTCATGGGGTCCGAGACGAACTTTCAAAATGAGATCCCGTACATAATATAAAAAAATAAAACAAAAGTAAAATAAAAATTTTGCCTCCACCAAAATTTGAACTTGAAATCCCTTATGTGCAAGTCTAATGTAATAACCACTACACTACAATTACTTTGTGATAAGAAAAACCAATGGTAAATACTAGTTCTATTTTTAGTACAAAATTATTTATACATTTAAACATAATTTTTTTTGGCCCTTCTAGTCCATGGGATCCTGGACGGTCGCCTTGTCTGTCCTAGGCCAGGACCGACCCTGCCCATGGAGAACTCCTTATTATGTGGTTCCTTAGGGTTTCATGAAATATATTTTTATTATCCTTGAAATATATTTTGTTGCAAATCCATGATTATTTTTAATTACTGGAGTACATCAAAATTTGAGTAATTCATCAATGAACTCTTATATTTACTTAATTCTACAAACAATTATTGCAAAATCGATAGTGGTTGTGCGCTCAAGCTTAAGTACTCCAAAATATCATTCTTATTATGAAAATGATAGACACATGATATAATACGAGAGACAATGTTAGTAGTAATAGTATAAGAAATCACGAAAAAGTTTACTTAACTCTTTGATCAAATAATGTTAATTCTAACAAGATAATTGATAGGTTTACCTTCTTTCTTCTTTGGACAATACTCCAGGCGATTCATTTATGAGTGGAGAGTCAGCCACTAAATTTTGTTTAGTCGATGTTGAAGCCTCTTTCCGCTTATCATTTTCCAAATTGTTTGGCAATTCAGAACAATATTCTGATCAATATGAAAAATAAAAATGTCAAGATATAAAGTAGGTAGATACACTTACATAATGACAACACTAGAGTACCGTATCATAGAAAATAGAATATATTGGTGAAAATTTTAATTCTGAATATAAAAGGTTTGTAACTATTTTTTTATCATATTTAAATCTATTATGAAAATTAGTTAGTTTTGAGCACTAGAACCTTGTAGTGTTAAATAGTTCACTACCAGAAAAAGTCAAATTAGCGACGTCTAAAAACGTCGCTAAATAACCAAAAATCGTCGCTAATTAGGTTTAGCGACGTAATTAGCGACGTTTCAAAGCAGTCGGAAAACACCAAGTCGCTAAAACAAAAAACGTCGCTAAACGTCGCTATGCCGACATTTTTTAGCGACTTTAATGTGTCGCTAAATTTAGCGACGTTTTGCGACGCCAAGTCACTAAAAAGCGACGTTTAGAAAAGTCGCTAAACGTCGCTGATTAGCGACATCTATCGCGACGTTACACCGACGTCTTTAATGACCTGGCTATACTGCCATGTCAGCAATTGGCGACGTTTAGCGACGTCATTAGCGACGTCCTTAGCGACGTTTTACAGCGTCGCTAAGTAGCGACGTAATTAGCGACGTAAATTAACGTCGCTAAACGTCGCTAAACGTCGCTAATAACGTCGCTAATTTTTAAAAAAAAATAAAAAAAATAATGTGCAGAAGCAAACATTGGTGATTCCCTGCAGTTTTACATCATCTTCATCATACACACCAACATGATTCAATCTAGTTAACTATATAATCTAATTAAATTAAAGACCATAAGAAGTATCAATCCAATTAAATATGGATAACTATATAATCCAATTAAATTAACTAAAAAATTAAAGACCACAAGAAGCATCATACATCATGTCTATTGTTGAAGTATCAATAATTCATAAATAATAATAAAAATAACTATACTACTACGGATCTGCAGGAGGCTGACCAGCGGCGCGCTTGAAGGATAACAACTCCTCATACTCGTCCCGTGGAATCGACACCGATGTCGATGGAGAAGGCAGTGACGTCGGTGGAGACCGTGCCCGCTCCAAGTCTGCGAGTCGCTGGTTGTAAGAATCCAGGGTAGATAACAGCCTCGTACTGCTATCACCCATTGAATCCTGCATCCTCGTCAGGTTCTCGCCCATCGATAGCTGTGACACCTGCATCCTCGTCAGCTTCTCGCCCATCGATAGCTGTGACGCCTGCAGCTCCATGATGTTGCGATCATTGGAGGCTCTAATATCATTTGTCAATTCTCGTAGCTCCGTCATGCTGCGGTCGAGCATATCCAATCGTGCGATGAGCATCGAATCGTCCGCCTGCGGCTGGGACCGGGACTGGTCCTCCATACTTCGCAGCAAGTCGTCACGGAGAGACGCAATCTGACGGTCAACGGCCTCCTGGACGGCCTCCTGGACTCTGGCCGACGACTGCGAGGGCTGCGACTGCGAGGGGTGTGTGGAATGCACAGCTGTCGGGGAGGCCCTAGATGACTGCGTCGCAACCAGGGCGCCATAGGAGCCCGTACCGTAGTACGTACCCCTCTGGAGACCACCAGCTGCGGTCACCCACAGGTCGTCCACCGACGGAGATGGACCGGGCTGCGACGAAGCACCAGCCTCTCCAGGTGTAGGTGCACTAGCAGTCGCCCGCTCACGAAGCCTAAGATACTCGGCCTAGAAAAGGTTTGGAAACTCAATAATTGCCTAAGTTATATTAAAATAAACACAAAGTAAAGTAATACTTACATAGGTCTGTGAGGCCCTCTCATCAATGAGATTTCCGTCCTTGTGATGGGTGGCCAAGAAGACGATCACCATGTTTGCATCCTCACCCCTCTATACCTGTTAAAAATATATTTTTTATTACTAAACTTAAATATTTTTTCCAAGTACCATTTTATGGTACTTATATTAAAATAATATATTTTAAAAGAAAAAACATACCAAACGACCGAAATATTCTGTCATCGGAATCGAGCCACCACACCACTTGGCAGCATTCTGCCTAGCCGCCTTGGCCTTCTTAGACCTTTCCTTGTAGCTCGGATCGTCGAATCTAGCCCTCATCGCAGTCCACTGCTCAGGCGTGATCCAACCTTGGATCGGTTTTCCAGCACGATCACGAGCCTTCTGGTCATCCAGAGCATCTCGGATAAGCTTGGCGGCAACGGTAGGAAAGAGCCGCTCGATCAACTCGGCCCGGTGCGGAGGATAAAAATACGTTTGCTACAATAAATAATTTATTAAGTTAGCATCACGAATATGCATAAATTAGAGGATTTATTTAATATACTTTTACCTGGAAGTGCGCAAACCAGAACGCCTTCCTCTCCTCCGGAGCCTCAGAGTAGTTGATCCAAGGGCCACCGTAGTTGTTCCTCAGAAATTGGCCCAGGCGTCTCTGAACCGACGATGGACGATATCTATACAGAAATAATAATTTAGATTACTGAAAAAGTCAATATACGATGAATAAAGAGAAACACAAATATATACTAAACCATCTAATTGACTTACTTTGTACCGTCGGCCCAAATCTCTGTCCTCGTCTCCTCCGGTGGTGCGCATGGAGGATCTTGCTGATGCTGGGACAACGTCGGCACGACCTCCTCTACATGATCATCTGTCTCCATGGTTCCGTCAGCAGGAGGAACGCTGGACGAGGGAGTACTATCACGCCTGGAACTACTCGTCCCAGGAGTGATGCCACGCAACATCGTCGCAGTCGGAGATGTGACTGATCGATATACTGGAGTACTGGGCGACGATGATCCGGAACCAACAGTAGGCAGTACCGGAGTGGCACTCTGTCTACCTCGGGACCTGCCGAATCCTCCGCGTCGTCCTGTCATATCTGATAACAACATATGATGAATATAGAGAAACACAAATATATACTACATTCTACAGTCGAAATGTGATACATATCTCAAAGCATTATACAGTCAAAATATAATACATATATTCGTTAATGTCAACATCTACTTCTATATGCAATATTTACAGTCCAAATACAGTTACATTCTACATGGAATATTTTATATTTTCAATCATCTTCAGAAAATTCATCTTGTTCGCCTTCCTCGTCCTGCTCTTCCTCTTCCTCGTCTTCACTTTCATCTACTTCGTCGTCCTCTTCGGATAATTCTACATCTTTTATATTATTACTCGTGTAATGAGTAACTTCCGTTGAGTCCACATCTACAATAATTGTTACAAGAGGTAGATCGTCCTCCTGATAAGCTATTTCGTCAATGTCAAAGGTATTTCTAGCTTTAGTCTTGCATACTGCCCACCAATCCGACCTCGCTGTCCCCCGTCTAGGATAAGTTATGAAGTACACGAGCTGAGCCTGACTTGATAAGACAAATGGTTCGTAGCCTTGATATCTACGCTTGTAGTTTATATCCACAAGGCCATGCTTGTCAATTTTTCAACCTTGATCTTGAATCGGATCGAACCATTCACACCTGAATAGCACGATATTAGCAGGTTCTGGGCCATAATTATATGTCAACTCCACAATCTCTCGTAAGATGCCAAAAAAATTATTGCCCGGATTGACGTCTTTGTAGTTTGTAGATTTGATACACAAACCACTGTTTTTCGTGGAATCAAGATCCAGAAAGCTGTCTCTGATAGGAGCATTTGTTGACTTGAACCTGAACCCATTCACACAGAAACTTGGCCATATTTTTACGGCAGTAATTGGTCCCTTGGCTAGAGTCCTAATAGATTCAGTCTCGGGTGATATTAGACGATCGACCTAAATACCAAAGTAGCGATAGTAAGTTATTTGTTTTGCAAGTGCAGAAATAAAATGTAATTACCAAGCATCTTACATATGCGCTCAACCAAGAAGAAAAATGGCATCTCATATCTTGTTCTACTTCTTCGTCTGTTATGTAGGGTCTAACCGACCTCAACTCATCATTATATGTGCTGAAAAACAATGAAGCAACTGCTGATTAGTAGCATAATAGTATCTTATACTATTACATTGAGATGATGTAAACATGGACGTATTAATTACTTACCCCTCTAGCTTCTCCACTTCATCCTCGTCGCAATTGAGTAATATATACAATTGAGCAGCCCTTAGCTCATCGTCATTCAAATATCTCTTCTTCATTTTTCACGAGGGCTTTCCGGATGCATTAAATACTTTGAGTATTGCATCATTAGATTCCTGATATGCGTCGTCGTTTCTGGGAGCTTTCGTCCTATTAGTAGAAACATGCGGTTTGAAATACGTCGAGCAAAAGTTTGTAATCTCCTCGAGAACATAAGCTTCACAAATAGAGCCTTCAACCCGTGCCTTATTTTTCACCTTTCTCTTTAGGTGATTCAGATGGCGCTCGAAGGGGTACATCCACCGATAACCGACAGGACCACCAACACGTGCCTCATAGGAAAGATGAATTGGCAAATGCTCCATAGAGTCGAAGAATCCAGGAGGAAACACCTTCTCGAGCTTACATAGTGTTACCGCAATGTCTCTCTCTTGCTTTTCTAGACGATCGACGAGCAACTTAGTACAACAAAGATCTCTGAAGAATATGCTCAGCTCTGTCAATGGATCCCAAACGACCTGCGGTAAGAATTTCCGAAATACAATCGGAATTAACCTCTCCATGAATACGTGACAATCGTGGCTCTTCATACCTACTAGTTTGTTCTCCTTGAGGTCGACGCATCTTTTCAAGTTCGACACGTACCCGTCTGGAAACTTTAGACCCTGAATCCACCTACAAAGTCTACCTTTATCCTCTTTATCCAGTGAAAAAACTGACTTAGGTTGCTTTAACTTTCCATTCCCCTCCTCTATCAAATACAATGCAGGACGTCTACATATGTCTTCTAAGTCCAACCTGGCCTTCGAATTATCTTTCGTCTTCCCCTTTACATCTATTACAGTATTAATTATGTTATCAAACACATTCTTCTCGATATGCATGACATCAAGGTTATGTCTGATCAGATTGGTGCTCCAATATGGCAGATCCCAGAATATACTCCTCTTCGTCCAGTTATGGGTGCGACCAAATCCGTCACACTTGTACCCCTTAGCAGGCTCTTCGATAGCACTTGGTAAATCTTTTACCTCTTCCCATATCGTGCATCCGGGCCACCTTGGCGGTGGATTGGCCTTCTCCACAACTCCCGTACGAAAAGCATTCCGATTCCTCCGGTACGGATGATCCTTCAGCAAAAATTGTCGATGACAATCGAAGAAGCACGGTTTACCTCCGTGTTTCAAACGGAAAGCCTGAGAACGGTCCATGCAATACGGACATGAGAGACGACCATGGGTGCTCCATCCCGATAATATTCCATAGGCCGGAAAGTCGTTGATGGTCCACATAAGTGCTGCCCTCATCTGAAAATTCTGCTTCCTAGAAACATCGTACGTGTTGGCACCTACTTCCCACAGCTGATTCAACTCATCTATCAAAGGCTGTAAATACACATCGATGTTCCTCTTCGGATTGTTTGAACCCGGGATAATAACGGTTAGGAACATATACGGAGTCTTCATGCACATCCAAGGCGGTAGATTGTACGGAGTGACGATCACAGGCCAACACGAATACTGGGAGCCCGAAAGTTCGAATGGGGTAAAACTATCAGAGCAGAGCCCCAATCTGACATTACGTGCTTCCTCGGCAAAATATGGATACTCTCGATCAAAGTGCTTCCATGCTTCTCCATCGGATGGATGATCCAATACTCCTTCGATCTGTTTTCGCCTGTGCCAACTCATGTTTTCTGCAGTCTCCTTAACCATAAACAACCGCTGCAACCGCAGCGTCAAAGGCAAGTAGTGCATCGAATCGGTAGGCTTCCTTGCACCGACAGACTTTCCTCTAACAGTGGCCTTGTAGCGATCAGCACCACAGAATCTGCACGCATCTTCATCCCTGTCGTCTTTGTAGTACAACATGCACCCGTTGCGACATGCATCGATTTTCTCGTATCCCATCCAAAGCGATCTCACCATCCTCTTAGATCGATAGAAGTCTTTAGGCAACTTTACACCCTCGGGCAAGATCTCTATAATCAAATCGAGCAGTCGATTATAGCATTCTTGCGACATGTTAAAATCGGATTTGATGCTCAATAATCTTGTAACCACCTCCAACGGTGAATGATCCTCACAACCAGGATATAGTGGAGTCCTTGCATTCTCAAGCAACTCCATAAACTTTGCAGCATCGGCATTCGGTGCCTCCTCAGCTGCATCATAATTGTCCGAATTGAAACTTAGTCCCGCCGCATCATAATTGTCAGGATTGAAACTAGGCCCCGCCGCATCATAAACCATGTTCACCAACCCGTCGTCGTAAGCATCGTGGTCTTGGACATCCATATACGGCTCCACATAGGGCTCCGACTCCGATGCTAGAGATACAAGTTCTTCGTGCGCGGTCCACTGATAGTAATTCGGCGTAAAGCCCTTCGAGTATAAATGATACGTAACTTCCACTTCTGGATGATATTTCCTGTTGCGACATCTCACACACGGACACTTAATTTTGGTACCGTCCATGTACTGAGGGAACGCCTTGGCGAACTGCAGGAACTGCTGTACACCCTCAATGAATTCATCCCGCACACCGCACATGTCATTAGGATAACGGTTGTACATCCACGAACGATGACGCAGATAGTAATTCATATCCATTTCTAGATACTTCTACAAAAATGACAGTATGTATCATATAAATCATTACATACAGTGGTTTATCACCTAGCTTCATAACTTAACCGTACTATAAAAATCATATCTGATATAATACATACTTTCATTTATCAAAGTCTAAAATAAGCAATATTCATGCTAACCCATCTTAAACCAACTAACCAATACCTGGACACTAAGCTAACTAAAACTAGTATACATAGCTCACTAAATGCAACTGAAAACGGATACTGATACAGTGGGACTTGTTGATACTTACTGATACATGGTTGCTGAAATGACACAGTGCTGATGGTTTTCCTCTTCGGTTGCCTGTTCACTGTTGCAGACCTCCTTCTCACTGCCCACTACAAGGCTCGAGCATGCCATCCCGCTTATTCTAGATACCATCTTAGTACACTCCTATCTAACATCTCTAAACATTACTAACCTACATATCTATATATACCCTATTAACACTTGACTTTATACCTTGCCTGCATCAACTCCTACAATTGCCTGTACTGATACCTCACACAGTCCCTGATACGTATCAGTGTATAAGTACTGATGACTGATACCAAACTGAAACTGAGATGCACTAAGGCATGCCTCTGCAGTGCCTAGGGACTGCCCCCAAGCCTAACTGACAGGCACCATTTGGGTGCACTGCTGCAGTGCCCCATGCCAGAGCCCCAAGTCTGTGTCCATGTGATATTAGTGTCTGTGTCCATGTGATATTAGTGTCTGTATCCATGTGATATTAGTGTCTGTCTGTGTCCATGTGATATTAGTGTCTGTGTCCATGTCAAAAAACTTAATCCTAACCCTAGGTCCTTATCAGTGTTTGTGTCAGTGTGTGTGTGTGTCGTGTCGTGTCTGTGTCACCATCTGTGTGTGTGTGTCGTGTCTGTGTCAGTATCACATGTGTTCTGAGAGAGAGAGAGAGAGAGAGAGAGAGAGAGAGAGAGAGAGAGTTAGGCTTTACCTAGAGCTCGAGGAAGAGGAGGGGGATGCCGGAGTAGCCGCGGGGGAGGTCGACGGAGCAGGCGGTCGACGGAGCGGGGGGGGGGGCGGGGGAAATTTTTTTCGTTTCAAAATTTCAACAGATGGGGAAAAACGAAATCGAGCCCTAATTAACCAAATTTTAGCGACGTTTAGCGACGTCAAATAAGGACGTCGCTAAATTAAATTATAGCGACGTTACGGTCGTCGCTAAACACGTTGCTAAATATTTCTAATATAAACGTCGCTATTTGCGTCGCTAAACGTCGCTAACTTAGATATATTAGCGACGTTTAGCGACCAAAATTGAACTTATAGCGACTAATCTTATAAAAACTGAACATAAGTCGCTAAACGTCGTTAAATGTCGCCGATTAGCGACGTCTACCGACGTTTTACATGGAGTCGCTAAATTAGCGACGTTTTTACCTGGAGTAGCTAAAAAACGTCGCTAATCCCGCTTATTCTAGTAGTGGTTTGTCTTTCGAATTTATTCCATACACAATAATATATATATATTTTATGGTTATTGTCTTGTACCATCTCTTGTGGTGATCTCTATTTTAGTTCAATTTTCAAAGGACATACACATACTACATGGACCTTTTACTGTTTTTGTACTTATTTCTATGTATTAACACTAAAAACTTATCGACCTTCCTTATTTCTTAAAAAGGACTTTCACCTTTCCTGACATGAGTATGTTATTATAGTTACATGTATTTCCGTTCTTTTAACCAATTTATATTTGACATGATGATTAATTTCTAAAATCCTTCCACAAAACCTTTCTTGAGCATCATTTCAAAATAATTAAACAAAATGAAATTCAATTTTCACAATAACTTATGTAAGGAAACAAAATAAATACAAAGTGTAACTTAGTTAAATGTGTACTTATTTTCTAAAACACGAACCTGGAGTCCGTCCTTGAGATCCAGTGTCTACGATGATATCATCATATGGTAACTCTCTGTAGTTTTTGACAATGCTCTGTATGTAGGTAAAGAGAACTTAGGAAAATTAGGATACACATACATTATAAATTCTTTATTCCACTGAAAGAAATACAATATATAAAAAAACTAGATAACAAATTTGCATATGAAAGAAGTTTCTGTTGTCCCCTAAAAGTTACAATCCTAACAAATACCACTCAAGAGCAAAGATATAGATATATATATATATATATATATATATAAAATTTAAAGATACATGAAGACATTAATTAGTATAGTTAGATAAATAGTAAATCACTTGCACTTTATTTGTTTACGTACAAAATCTTAGAATGATACATTAATGTTGAACGAACTATTAGTACCTGGTCATGCATAGTTATCTCCTTATCTTGGTCATCAAAATCCAGAGACGGAGGTTCTTCTGAATTAAAAAGTGAATTGACTAACTCTTCAAATGAAGAAATCCTTTCAATCTAAAAAAAATCACTATTAGGCACATATAATGGTTGATAAAAAATAACCACTCCAGAATTAATAATGAGATTCATAGCTGCGTAGTATGGATTGATCGATCGAGCTCTTTCAAAAAAATAAAAGTATATATATATATATATATATATATATATATATATATATATATATATATATATATATATATATATATATACATAATAAGTCTCTCCCAAGCTGATCACACAACCTATCGATCTAAAACCCGGCAGACATATAGCCACGGAAAAGTATAGGCCCACCCCCACAATCTTTCCTTCAAACTGAAGTACTCAGTAGGGATACCGATCGCCACGTAGAGAAATTAAGGTTAGATCGATCATACTCAGTAGACTTTTGTATTTTGTGTCATGCGTATGTTACACTTGTGCATGCATGTCAGCTGCTAATGCACGCACGGTTGTGCCAAATTATATATATATATATATATATATATATATATATATATATATATATATATATATATATATATATATATATATATATATATGCAGCAGGATCTTTATTATTACGTACGTAATAAAACAATTAATGCATGGGAAAGCCAAATACTACAACGAAGAATATCACATATGATACAATTATAAGATACATGTACGACGTGTGTTTGGAACTCATTTAATTGATAATCAAATCTTATTTGTTGCATGCTGAGAGTAATTCCATACATTGAATTTTACACACGCCGCATGTTCCACCAAAGACTTTTGTCCCTCCCCAAATAATTGTGATATCCCTATATACTCTCTCCGATTAGTAAACACATTGAAGTTCATAAACGGCTTGTTCAAAAACTTCCCAACGGTGAAAACACTGTTGCCAAACAAACCCTAACTAATTTAAAGTCGCCTTTCTGGGGACTAACTAACAACAAATACATACATATCAATAACATGCACGGTTTTAAGTCCAAAAACTTGTGTCAGAAACCGAAACATACATAACATTACATGGATGGGACGTAACAGATTAACCAGAAAACCTAGCTAAGCTTATTCTCGTACTGTTAATAACAAAACTATCCAAACTCGAGTGGCTTGTGGTTACCGAAGAAAGGTATAAGATCCCGGTTGGATGGCAGAAGATTAGTGGATCGAACCACGATGGCGTATTATTCCTTCTATTTATTAATGATGGGAGTTGGGGACAGTTGGCCCAAAAGGCATGCATGTATGCTCAAAAGTTTCTAATATTACGTCGGGTCCCGTGTGTTATGTCGGGATTTCAAAATAAAAATAAAAATAAAACTAAGTACTTTAAAATCCTCATTGCACTTACTGATCCATATAGTAGTAGTACTCTTCAAACTTAATTTTATCCATAACTTAAACCAATACTTAATGCATGGATCATATGTTGGTTTTGTTATTCTTGCAAAAGTTCAATTCCTCTCCCTTTCTTTAGTCCCACATCGGATGGGGCAAAGCCTTCCTATGTACATATATTACTTTCTCTTCTTTGCTCTATTAAGTTGTTGTGTGGGGAACCCCTTGGGCCACACGCGCGCGCCGCCGCCGCCGCCCGGCCCGGCTCGGCTCGGTTCGGTTCGGTTCGGTTCGGCGCGCGTAACGGGTGCGGGTATGCGCCCACATCTGCGGGCGCCGAATGCCGATCCGATTTCCTCTTCGGGTTCAGGCTGGGACCCTAAAATTCTTTTTGCTCCTCTTCATTTTATTTAATTTTCTAAACGTTACAAAATTAATTTCTAAACGTTTTGAACCGTTACATTGTTTCTGAACCGGTTTTGTGTCCAGGTTCATTATTCATTTTCTCTTGTGTAACGTCTGAATTAATAGAAATTAATTCAGACCGTTACATAACAGTGTTATATATTCGAGCTGTTTTCTTTGTAAAATTCATTCAGAAAAAAGTTCTTTCCTCCAACCTTTGCTGCCAAAATTTTGTTCGTTGTCTCCAAGCTCTGGGCAGAGCTAAGTCCTAGTCGTTCCCTCCAAGTCGTGTGCGGCAACGAGATACCGGTAGTGCGGGAGTTTTACCACTAGGAGCTTCGGAAACGTCTGCACACAGATCCCGAATAAACTCTTAGGGCAGTGCTTCGTGCACGACTTCCCCAGAGGCCGGTAACATTGTTTAAATTTTATTTTTTGTATTCTTAAATTTTTCAGTAAGTAAAAGAAAATAATTCTAACAATCTAAGAGTTTATCCGTGTTAGAATTGATTTTTTTTTAATTCATTTTTCTAACTGTTGATTTGTTCTACAAAGAAAAAAAAAGGTTAATACTGTTTCGTTTGAATCCTGTTAGAATCAAAATAAAATTAGTTACTGTTGCTAGTTCTATAGCAATTTCATTCATTTCAAAATTAACTGTTCATTTCAAAGTTAATACTGTTTAGTTTGAATCAGGTCTTGTTATTGATCTCAAGACTATAACAAAGTTAATACTATAACAAAGCTCACTGTTCATTTCAAAGTTAACTTGTTCTGTTAATTTGTTCTATAGCAAATTAAAGAAGAAATAGTTACTGTAGCAGTAATCAGTTAATTTGTTCTAGTTACAGTAATCAGTAATCAGTAATCAGTTAATTTGTTCTATAGCAAGCCTTGACATCTAACCAGTAATCAGTGTGAATTTGTGGAAGCAGGTTCTGTTAATTTGTTCTATAGAAAATTAAAGTATACAATAGTTACTGTAGCAAATTCAAGTTAAACAGTAGAAATCTTCTAGATTTTTTTTTAATACTGTTTCTATAGCAATTTGTTCACAAAATTCATTTCAATTGAAACATATAATTTACTTCATTCTTTAATCGCTTATTATTTTTAAAGCAATCTAGGTCCAAAAGAAAAATAGTTTAGTAAAAGAAAATTGCAAATAAAATCTTCAAATCTAAAGTTTTAAAGTAGAGACAAACTCGGGCACAAGCCGAAAGGGTCCTTCTGTCAACCGGGTGTAAATAACCCTAAGTGACACGGTATTTAAGAGTCTTCGGACCACCGCTAGCTGGGAACCGGCCCCTACAGCTAACCTGAGTTGATCAACACTTGAAAAACTAAAGATTTTAAGATTGATTAGCAAAGACCACCTAAACTATTATCTTAGACACTGTGATTAAATAAATTTATATTTTTCAGACTGCAATCATGACTGGTAAGGAGGAATCCGCTACTGCTAAACCTGCTAAGTTTGATGGTTCATATTTCAAGAGATGGCAGAGCCAAATGAAATTTTGGCTCACTACTTTAGGACTTATTTATGCCATTGATGGGTCCACACCCATCACAAATAATTCTGATGATACTGAGTCTGACATAGGAGTGTCCACCTCTTCAAAACCAAAAACACCTAAAGAGATAGACTTCCACTGTTTTCATAGAATTCTAAGTGCATTATCTGAATCCTTGTATGATATATTTTTTGAATACAAGAGCGCTAAAGAACTCTGGAAAGCCTTGGAAGATGAATACGGCTGTGATGATGCCGGAATAGAAAGGTTTAATTCTTCAACCTTTAATAGGTATTTCATGGTAGATAACAAACCAATGAATGACCAGCTCCATGAATTCCAAGAATACCTTAGACATATACAAGCCAAAGGGACATCTTTCTCCAATGAACATAAAATAGCATGCCTAATAGACAAGCTACCTCCCTCTTGGTCTGATATGGCTAAGGATCTTATCCATACACAAGGAGAACTTACCTACAATCAAGTCCTAAAAAAAATTAGAACCGAAGAACAAATTAGATTGAGGTCTAAGTCTAAGACTGAATCTAAAGTTAAGGTAAACCTTGTAGAAGTCCAAGAAAAACCCAAGTCTAATTTTTCTTATAAACCCAAAAAGAATTTCTTCAAGAAGAAGAAAAACTTTCAGTCTAACCACCAAAACCATCATCAAAACCATCATCACAAAAACCAAAAACCTAGAAACTTCAGTCAGACTCAGGATCAGAAGAGGTTTTGTTTTGTGTGTGGTAAAACAAACCATATGGCCATCAACTGCTACCATAGGAAGAAGGAAGCTGTCCAGACCTCCTACAAAGGAAAGGGCTCAGTTAGACCAGAAGCAAACATGCTTCACAAAGGTTCTTCGAGTTCCTTCAGGTCTGTAAGCTTTCAACCCCTTATTAACCTCTCTTACCATTCTGATGATTGGTTGTTGGATTCTGGAGCTAATGTTCACGTTTCGTTTGATCGCTCCTGTTTTTCAAACTATCAGGAATCAAGTGGAGGTGTGACCCTAGGAGATGGCTCAACGACACAAATTATTGGAAGAGAAAAAGTTAACCTGAAGATGACATCAGGAAAAATCTTAACTCTTCATGATGTTCTTCATGTGCCGTCTGTCAGGAGAAACCTAGTTAGTGGATCCCTTCTTGTAGCCTCAGGATACAAAATTGTAATGGAGGCTAATAAAGTAGTTTTTTCTAAACATGACTCTTTTATAGGAAAATGCTTTGTAAAAGACGGTCTTTTTATTTTAAGTACAATGAATAAAATGTCTGATGGTTCTCTCATTGTCTCTAATATAGAATCTTCAAATGTTTGGCATGGCAGACTAGGTCATGTGAACCTAGGTTCTATTAAAAGGATGATGACCTTAGATCTTATCCCCAAGACTCCAATAGATGACAAACACAAATATGAAATCTGTGTTCAAGCCAAACACACTAGATTACCTTTCAAAACTGTAGAAAGAAATTCTGACCTTCTAGAACTTATCCATAGTGATGTATGTGACTCAAATAGGATTTTGACAAAAGGCGGTAGAAAATACTTTGTTACATTTATAAATGATTATTCAAAGTATTGTTACATCTACCTTCTCAAAACCAAAGATGAAGTTCTAGATAGGTTTAAGGTTTTCAAATCTGAAGCTGAGAATCAATTAGAAAGAAAGATTAAGATCCTTAGATCTGATCGTGGTGGAGAATATACCTCAAACGAAATGACTAACTTCTGTGAAGAACATGGAATAATTCATGAGGTAACTGTTCCATATTCACCTCAATCTAACGGAATGGCTGAATGCAAGAACCGCACTCTGTTAGATATGGTGAATGCCATGCTCCTCAGCTCTGGTGCTCCTGATAACTTGTGGGGAGAAGCTCTTTTAACTGCCTGTTACATTCTTAATAGGATTCCTAGTAAGACAAAAGATAAGACTCCCTATGAACTGTGAAAATATAGAGCACCTAGGATTAATTACCTTAAAGTTTGGGGATGCCTTGCTGAAGTCGGAATTCTCGAACCTAAAAAGAGGAAGATTGGTCCCAAGACTGTAGACGCTATTTTCATAGGATATGCCTTAGACAGTTATGCCAATAGATTTCTAGTGACTCACTCAGAAGTAAATAAAATCTCTAACAATACCATTATAGAAGCAAGAGATGCAGTTTACTTTAAAAATATATTTCCTTTTAAGGATAGAAGTTCTATCTCTTCCTCCATACCCTCTACTAGTTCTCAAGTCTAATTACCTAGCTCTCAATCTGAACAAGACTTAGAACCAAGACGGAGTAAAAGGAATAGGATTGAGAAAAATTTAGGAGAATGATTCTTCACATTTTTGATAGAGGGTGATCCCTCAACTTATAAAGAAGCAATGTCGTCTCCTGATGCTCCCTTCTGGAAAGAAGCCATTAACAGTGAATACAACTCCATCATGGAGAATAACACTTGGTTTCTAACAGATCTACCTCTAGGGAATAAACCAATAGGTTGTAAGTGGATTTTCAAGAAGAAATTCAGAGCCGATGGTACTATAGAGAAATACAAAGTCAGACTAGTTGCCAATGGTTTTACCCAGAAGAAAGGGTTAGATTATTTTGATACCTACTCTCCTGTAGCTAGGATCACATCCATTAGAACTCTCTTGGCCTTAGCATCCATTCATGATATGCTAATCCATCAAATGGATGTAAAGACAGCATTTTTGAATGGAGATCTAGAGGAATAACTTTATATGGACCAACCTGAAGGTTTCATTGCTAAAGGTCAAGAAAAGAAAGTCTGCAGACTAGTAAAATTCCTCTATGGCCTTAAACAAGCTCCCAAACAATGGCACAATAAATTTGACAAAGTAATTTGTGAATATGGTTTTTTGTCAAATGAGTATGACAAATGCATATACTCTAAAGGTACATGTAAAAGTTGTGTTGTAAGTCCCTGATTTTTCAAAAAATATTAAAATTGGGATTTTTCACAATTTTTCGGAATTTTCTGGGAATTTTCTGAAATTAAAATCAGGGTTTTGAATTATTACATAATTTTTAATTGATAATAAATAACATTAAAATATTATGAAAATAATATTTTTGGGTGTAAAATGAAAAACTGGACTTAGGGTAATTTTTCTGGATTTTTCTGGGCCTCAGACCTATTTTTAAATGCCTAAAAACAATTTTTCTAATTAATTAATTAATTAACTGTTTTTATTAATTATTATTATTATTATTATTATTATTATTTAATATATTTTTATTTTTGGGCCCGGCCCGGCCCAGTGGGCCGAGCCCAGCAACCCAACCCGCCAACCCGGCCCAGTCGACTTATCGGGTCGGGTCGGGTCAGACCCGACCCGCCCGGACCCGTTTCCCCCTCACCCGTGACCCAGCCCCCGCACGACGCGGTCGCCCCGCGTCCGCCGCCGCCTCCCGCGGCCGTCGCGCCACGCCGGCCACTCGCCCCCGCCCGCGACTCCTGACCCCGATCCCTGCGCCGTTTCTCTCGGCCCCTCGACGCCCCCTCTGCCCTACAAATACCCTAACCCCCGAGCCCTCCGGCCAACCGATCTCCTCCCCTCCGCCGTCTTCTCCGGCGAGTTGGCCCAGACGCCACCACCGCCTCGCCCATCCTCGCCCTCGGCCAGCCTCGCCCTCGCCCGCAGTTTCTTCCCCTCCGGCGCCCCGCTCCGCCGTCCCCGACGCCAGCAGCAGCAGCGGGCAGCGCCTCCCGCCGGACTCCGGCGCCGCCCCGCCCGCCAACGGCTCCGCCTCGCCCAGGCGAACACCCTCCGACCACCGGCCAGCCAGCGCCGCCTCGGCCCCCGGCCGGCCACTCGCCGCAGCGTTCGAAACCCTAACCCTAGCCCTAATTCTTCTTTTCGTGTCCGACACGAGTCGGACACGGTTCGACCCTGTTTTCGGGTCCCCTTCAGGTGCGCGTAACTTTTGCCTCGTAGCTCTGTTTTCAATTCCGTAAATTGCGTTGTGAAGCCTGTATGACCCTCTCGGTGTCCGGACAAACTGTTCGGGGCATCGCGTCCTGTGGTGATCGCACACCGCGATCCAAAAACAGGAAAAACTAGACCCTGTTTCACCCCCGAAACTGAGTACGCCCCGCCAAACGGGATGACTTGGTCGCGTGCGGTCTTCGCAGATACGTACGCACCGTCGATACGGACGTGTGAGTTTTCGTGGAAGCTGATTCGGGTGTGCGTGCACACCGGAATCAACGCGTATCCGCGGACACCGCCCCGTATCCGCCTTTTTGGCAATTTACCCTAACTTCGTGCACACACATCAGATCAAGACGAAACTTGCGCCATCAGACTCGTAGCAATACGCTGGTCCTGTGGGTCAAGTTTGGTTCGATTCTGAGAACGTTGACGAAATCACGTGTCGTGGGCCCCACAGGCCCCGCTCGACGGGCGATTTTGTGATCGGCTCATCGAAATTCAAATCTGAAAGTTCCGTTGGGTTCGTATCAGCGTTTCTGACCTGTTGACACTAAGTTTGGTGAATTTGGAGACCGTTGACCTGGACACATTTTTTGGTGCAAAGCGGGCCCAACGGCGGACCCCGTTTTGACCCGAAACTGCCATTTTTGCCCTTGTCTCCAAATTGGACCCAAAGACAGGCGTTTCTAGCTATTTGACACCTTCTGAGCGTGATGGCAATGTCTATTTCAGCTTTTGGACTCATCTCTGGACTTTTCCCCCAAGAACCAATTTAATCAGATCCAAACAACAGGCATGTACCTGCACTTCAAGTTAATCTTTATATATTGTGATAATTAATTCCCTGCCATACATGTACCCTTGATGTTTACACCTAGTGTTAGAAATGTTGAATTTCATGTCTTGAATATTGGTAGTTCCTGTCTTGTTTTTCATGTCGGGTGGGAGAATACCTAGAAGGCATGTAGTTTACCCTTTCCCCTGTATTGTCTAATAGCTGTTGGTACACGACTGTCCATCAGCCGGATCTCGATTGTATTGTCTAATAGCCGTTTATGACGGCCGGATTAGCCTTATAAACCCCTACATGCCAACTATGTATTCTAAAAACAAACACAAGTTCACACAGATAGTTCTGGTCATGTTATATTTCTTGCTGGCTATTGTAGTTTCATTTCCTGTTTCATTTATTTCTGTTTCTCACATTCCTGTTTACAGCTAACTCTGAGATAATAATGTTCTGCTAATGCTGTTTCTCAACATGATATCCAATATTTAATTGTCATAAAATATTTAGTTTAATCTTGTTGTGCACTGTGTACTTTGCTCCTTTCCTGACTGGATCTGTTGTTTAGGCGATGATGAGAACCTTGCCCTCACCTATTATGGCCCCTATGAGGCAGCAGGTGATACAGTTGCAGAGCCGGTTCCCACCCAGGAGACTACCCCTGCAGAGTAGTTAGCTTTTAGCTATTTGTTTTCCTTTCATCTTAGTAATCGGGTTTGTCCCCGATTTAATTTCTGGTTTTGTAATAAACTCTGGATCTGTTGTCACTTTCAGTTTTTTGAAATCTTAGCATTCTTTTCCTGCTATATTTCTTGCCTATTTAATTATTGTGAATGAGCTAGATTTATCACCTGTGATCATGCCCTAGACAGCGTACTACCGCCGACACTGCGGCGTAGGCTGGACGTACCCACGCACTCGTGCCCGAATTTCCGGGTGCGGGTCGTGACACATTTTTGTGGTGGCCCATGCAGGTCAAACGACTAAATTGTTCGATTTTAACTTAGGGACCGAACAGGCCTGCAATAAGATTGAGGAATCTAGGAAAAGCTCATTCACAGTATAGGGTCCTGATTTCAATTCTTAATATCACTTCTGATCAATTTTTCCTATCGCCCTTGATTTCCAAGTAATCTATTCTGAACTCCCTATCCCTTAATCTTTCAGAATGGTCCAGACCAGGAACACAGTAGGAGGCACATCAGAACCAGCTGAGCAGAATGTGCCCGAGACCCTTGCACTCCCGCCGCCTCCATCTGTTCCGGCAGTTACTCTGGATGGAGCACAGCTACTTGGAGTGTTCCAGGGATTGGTGGAATCCCAGAAAGAGCAGACTGCACTTCTGCGGACCAGCCTCTCAGAAGCTCTTAGGTCCCAGGAGTCGCCACAAAAGAGGCCAGGAAGTGCCAAAGATTTCAAGAACCTCAGACCCCTGGAATTCTACGGAACTGAGGGTATTCTCTACGCCGATGAATGGATAGAGAACGTAGAGCGACTCCTGAAGACTGCCCGGGTCCCTGATGACCTCAAAGTGGAGTCCGCAAGCCTGCAACTGTTCGATATAGCTCGGACCTGGTTTAGAGACGAACCTCAACTATCTGCTCCGGACCTCACCTGGGAGGACTTCAAGAGACTATTCAAGGAGAAATTCTACCCCGAAGTGGCTCGGGAAGCTCTCGAAAGCCAATTCGAGAGACTGGAACAAGGTAACCTATCTGTTGATGAGTATACTGCTGAATTTAGCAGGTTGAGCCATTTTGCAGAGTACATGGTTCGTACCCCGGAGGACAGAGCCCGTAGATTCAAGAAGGGGCTATCTCCGGATATTCGCCTTGCTGTCACCACCAGCCGAGCTCGCACCTACGAGGAAATCTTGAGCGTGGCACAAGGCGTTGAGAGAGACATGGGGCATAAGCTAAAGCGAGAAAGAGATACCGGAAATGCGGGACCCAACAAACGCCCTTTTCAACAACAACAACAGCAGAGGGCCCCGCAACAAGCTCAGCGTCCTCTCCCTCGAGCTCCAGCACCCCAACACCAGGCCCAGGGACAGAACCAACAAGCTGCTGCTTGTAACTATTGTCATAGACCAGGCCATACTTGGCAAGTTTGCAGAAAGAGGCTAGGTGTTTGTCTACTTTGTGGATCACCAGAACATCAAGTGAGGGACTACCCCACTGCTCCAGGACGCGGACAAGCTTACGTAATGACCGTGGAGAACGCGCAGACTCTGGAAGCAATTAATGCGCGTAAGTGATTCGTAGATATCATTTTTCTAGTATTAATTAGCTCGTGCCTATTGGTTCGTGACCTCAGCCCCAACCTAGTAATTTTTGAACTTGCTAAATAACCTAGTATGCTTTTTAATTTTGATAACTGTAGAGTTTTTTTTGAGGTTGTTTTTTTCTATTGTGCTTATTTTGTGTTATTTTGTGAACTTCAATAATTTGCACCTCCTTTTCATCATCATCTAGCGCACTTAATTTTGCCGAACTTGACTTATGCTGCTATTTTATAGCCTAGTTTTGCAAGCTTACCCTTTATCGGGCTTGTTCATGACACATGTATTATTGAGGCCTGATCAACCCCACTAATACAAGTGTCTACTCAGAATCAGTGTACTACGGTCTGATCAACCTTAGTGCATTTTGATTCGCACTTCGCATGACTACTTATGTGGATTGAGGTATAGTCGACTAGTCTACTTGCCCCCTAAATACGTCCGAGCACATCGTTTCAGCATTACCAGAATAGAACCTCGATCCCTAACCGCCTGACAATTCCCATTAGAATTCCTGAAAAATGCCTTGATCCCTATACCTCTGTTCTACCACCTCGCCCTTAAACTCTTTATTATTGATCCTCGTCTTTCCTCGTTTCAGAAAGACAAAAACCTGTGGTTGGTATAAGTTGATTTGTAGTGCTAGACATACCCCTCAGACCGGTCGAATTGATCATAACCCTTTATGACTAAGACAAGACCCTAGGTGCTGTGTTTTGTGTTGCAGACTTAAAGATTCAATACCATGATTTATTAAGTTGGGACCTAGCTTTACTAATTTTACAGCCTTCAAGGATATGGGTAAAATTCTAAGTTGGGTAGCGACCGCAATGTTCACCTAAGAGAAACCCGTTATACTGTGACCAAGTGAGTTTGGACAGAGAGAACCCTGCCATAATTTAAATTTCGAGGACGAAATTTTTATAAGTTGGGTAGATTGTAAGCCCCTGATTTTTCAAAAAATATTAAAATTGGGATTTTTCACAATTTTTTGGAATTTTCTGGGAATTTTCTGAAATTAAAATCAGGGTTTTGAATTATTACATAATTTTTAATTGATAATAAATAACATTAAAATATTATGAAAATAATATTTTTGGGTGTAAAATAAAAAACTGGACTTAGGGTAATTTTTCTGGATTTTTCTGGGCCTCAGACCTATTTTTAAATGCCTAAAAATAATTTTTCTAATTAATTAATTAATTAACTGTTTTTATTAATTATTATTATTATTATTATTATTATTTAATATATTTTTATTTTTGGGCCCGGCCCGGCCCAGTGGGCCGAGCCCAGCAACCCAACCCGCCAACCCGGCCCAGTCGACTTATCGGGTCGGGTCGGGTCAGACCCGACCCGCCCGGACCCGTTTCCCCCTCACCCGTGACCCAGCCCCCGCACGACGCGGTCGCCCCGCGTCTGCCGCCGTTTCCCGCGGCCGTCGCGCCACGCTGGCCACTCGCCCCCGCCCGCGGCGCCTGACCCCGACCCCTGCGCCGTTTCTCTCGGCCCCTCGACGCCCCCTCTGCCCTACAAATACCCTAACCCCCGAGCCCTCCGGCCAACCGATCTCCTCCCCTCCGCCGTCTTCTCCGGCGAGTTGGCCCAGACGCCACCACCGCCTCGCCCATCCTCGCCCTCGGCCAGCCTCGCCCTCGCCCGCCGTTTCCTCCCCTCCGGCGCCCCGCTCCGCCGTCCCCGACGTCAGCAGCAGCAGCGGGCAGCGCCTCCCGCCGGACTCCGGCGCCGCCCCGCCCGCCAACGGCTCCGCCTCGCCCAGGCGAACACCCCCCGACCACCGGCCAGCCAGCGCCGCCTCGGCCCCCGGCCGGCCACCCGCCGCAGCGTTCGAAACCCTAACCCTAGCCCTAATTCTTCTTTTCGTGTCCGACACGAGTCGGACACGGTTCGACCCTGTTTTCGGGTCCCCTTCAGGTGCGCGCAACTTTCGCCTCGTAGCTCTGTTTTCAATTCCGTAAATTGCGTTGTGAAGCCTGTATGACCCTCTCGGTGTCCGGACAAACTGTTCGGGGCATCGCGTCCTGTGGTGATCGCACACCGCGATCCAAAAACAGGAAAAACCAGACCCTGTTTCACCCCCGGAACTGAGTACGCCCCGCCAAACGGGACGACTTGGTCGCGTGCGATCTTCGCAGATACGTACGCACCGTCGATACGGACGTGTGAGTTTTCGTGGAAGCTGATTCGGGTGTGCGTGCACACCGGAATCAACGCGTATCCGCGGACACCGCCCCGTATCCGCCTTTTCGGTAATTTACCCTAACTTCGTGCACACACGTCGGATCGAGACGAAACTTGTGCCATCGGACTCGTAGCAATACGCTGGTCCTGTGGGTCAAGTTTGGTTCGATTCTGAGAATGTTGACAAAATCGCGTGTCGTGGGCCCCAAGGCCCCACTCGACGGGCGATTTTGTGATCGGCTCATCGGAATTCAAATCTGAAAGTTCCGTTGGGTTCGTATCAGCGTTCTTGACCTGTTGACACTAAGTTTGGTGAATTTGGAGACTGTTGACCTGGACACGTTTTTCGGTGCAAAGCGGGCCCAACGGCGGACCCCGTTTTGACCCGAAACTGCCGTTTTTGCCCTTGTCTCCAAATTGGACCCAAGGACAGGCGTTTCTAGCTATTTGACACCTTATGAGCGTGATGGTAATGTCTATTTCAGCTTTTGGACTCATCTCTGGACTTTTCCCCCAAGAACCAATTTAATCAGATCCAAACAACAGGCAAGTACCTGCACTTCAAGTTAATCTTTATATATTATGATAATTAATTCCCTGCCATACATGTACCCTTGATGTTTACACCTAGTGTTAGAAATGTTGAATTTCATGTCTTGAATATTGGTAGTTCCTGTCTTATTTTTCATGTCGGATGGGAGAATACCTAGAAGGCATGTAGTTTACCCTTTCCCCTGTATTGTCTAATAGCTGTTGGTACACGACTGTCCATCAGCCGGATCTCGATTGTATTGTCTAATAGCCATTTATGACGGCCGGATTAGCCTTATAAACCCCTACATGCCAACTATGTATTCTAAAAATAAACACAAGTTCACACAGATAGTTCTGGTCATGTTATATTTCTTGCTGGCTATTGTAGTTTCATTTCCTGTTTCGTTTATTTCTGTTTCTCACATTCCTGTTTACAGCTAACTCTGAGATAATAATGTTCTGCTAATGCTGTTTCTCAACATGATATCCAATATTTAATTGTCATAAAATATTTAGTTTAATCTTGTTGTGCACTGTGTACTTTGCTCCTTTCCTGACTGGATCTGTTGTTTAGGCGATGATGAGAACCTTGCCCCCACCTATTATGGCCCCTATGAGGCAGCAGGTGATACAGTTGCAGAGCCGGTTCCCACCCAGGAGACTACCCCTGCAGAGTAGTTAGCTTTTAGCTATTTGTTTTCCTTTCATCTTAGTAATCGGGTTTGTCCCCGATTTAATTTTTGGTTTTGTAATAAACTCTGGATCTGTTGTCACTTTCAGTTTTTTGAAATCTTAGCATTCTTTTCCTGCTATTTTCCTTGCCTATTTAATTATTGTGAATGAGCTAGATTTATCACCTGTGATCATGCCCTAGACAGCGTACTACCGCCGACACTGCGGCGTAGGCTGGACGTACCCACGCACTCGTGCCCGAATTTCCGGGTGCGGGTCGTGACACGTGTCATTTTATGCTTATATGTAGATGACATCCTTATCCTAGGTTCATCACTGGAATTGATAAATATTACAAATAACTATTTATCTAGCCAGTTTGATATGAAAGACCTAGGAGAAGCCAACCTAATTTTAGGAATGCAAGTGACCAAAGGCAAAGAGGGTTATACTCTATCTTTAGCACATTCAATTGAAAAAATGCTAAAAAGGTTTGAGTTATTTGATAAGAAACCTGTCTTTACTCCTTATGACAGCAGTATTGTACTGAAAAAGAATGAAGGATTTGGAACAACATAAATATTCACAGATGATAGGCTCCCTTATGTATATAACAAACAGGACAAGACCTGATATTGCATTTGCTATTGGGAGACTGAGCAGATATACCAGTAACCCAAATCAGTCACATTGGACTGCCTTGGATAGGATATTTAGATATCTCAAGGGCACCCTGGATTACAAACTTCATTTTACTAGGCACCCTGATATCATAGAAGGTTATTCAGATGCAAACTGGGTAACCGACTCACATGATATAAAATCTACTACTGGATATGTTTTTACTCTAGGAGGAGCTGCAATCTCCTGGGGCTCTTGCAAGCAAACTATCATAGCTAGGAGTACAATGGACTCCGAAATGATAGCTTTAGATACAACTTGTACAGAAGCTGAATGGCTTAAAAATCTTATTATGCATATACCTGTTTCTCTTAGTCTTGTTCCTGCAATTTCTATAAATTGTGATAATAAATCTGTTATTGAACTACTAAAGCATGATTCTGTGAATGCTAAGATGAACAGGCACCTGCAGCTGCGCTTCAAGTCAATAAAAAGCCTACTAGGCAAATATGTGGTTCTTGACTATATAAAGTCAGAAAAGAACCTTGCAGATCACTTGACGAAGGGTCTGTCTAGGACTTTGATCCTAGAATCATCGAGGGGGATGGAGTTAAGCCCATAAGTTAGTCACCAGCAGTGGCAACCCAACCGAGTCTGACTGGAGATCCCAAGAAGCCGGTTCAATGGGTAGAAACAAGCTGAACTTAGGTGACTTTATGGAACACTGACTCGAGATTAAAGTCTCATTAAAATAAAGCCCAAGCGGCTGTACATGTGTACAATGACTCCCCATCCCTATGGTGACAGTGTTCCTGTGTGATATGGTTAGGATGAGTTTAAACTCTTAATAGGTCCAAACTGTAATGCTGGGTTGATTCATATCATCAACCATTAAGGACTTACCTATATGAGAGGTTGTGAAGGCCGCGACTATGGGACAGGGCGATCCCAGACAACTCTCATGAATGTGGATAGTGCGCATGGCCATTTAAAAGTGCCACCCGATAGACCAAGGACCTCTAGCGTACTATGTGTGCTATTCTTCTAAATCTGGTTCAAGAAGTCTGATTCAAGGCATAGTCCATCAAGCACTTCTTCAGATTAAGGCAATAGTCACTACGTGAGATTCAAGGCTGTAGTCCATCTCATCTATGCATAGTATTTTACTGTCCAGATGCTCTCTCTCTCTATTTTTTTCACTCTTATCTCTGTTTCGGAACTTGACCTTTTGGGGGGGGATTGTTGGTTTTGTTATTCTTGCAAAAGTTCAATTCCTCTCCCTTTCTTTAGTCCCACATCGGATGGGGCAAAGCCTTCCTATGTACATATATTACTTTCTCTTCTTTGCTCTATTAAGTTGTTGTGTGGGAAACCCCTTGGGCCACACGCGCGCGCCGCCGCCGTCGCCCGGCCCGGCTCGGCTCGGTTCGGTTCGGTTCGGCGCGCGTAACGGGTGCGGGTACGCGCCCACATCTGCGGACGCCGAATGCCGATCCGATTTCCTCTTCGGGTTCAGGCTGGGACCCTAAAATTCTTTTTGCTCCTCTTCATTTTATTTAATTTTCTAAACGTTACAAAATTAATTTTTGAACGTTTTGAACCGTTACATTATTTCTGAACCGGTTTTGTGTCCAGGTTCATTATTCATTTTCTCTTGTGTAACGTCTGAATTAATAGAAATTAATTCAGACCGTTACACAACAGTGTTATATATTCGAGCTATTTTCTTTGTAAAATTCATTCAGAAAAAAGTTCTTTCCTCCCACCTTTGCTGCCAAAATTCTGTTCGTTGTCTCCAAGCTCTGGGCAGAGCTAAGTCCTAGTCGTTCTCTCCAAGTCGTGTGCGGCAACGAGATACCGGTAGTGCGGGGGTTTTACCACTAGGAGCTTCGGGAACGTCTGCACACAGATCCTGAATAAACTCTTAGGGCAGTGCTTCGTGCACGACTTCCCCAGAGGCCGGTAACATTGTTTAAATTTTATTTTTTGTATTCTTAAATTTTTCAGTAAGTAAAAGAAAATAATTCTAACATCATATGTATATAAAAAATATATGTATGTGTATATAGGAAAACAGAGAGAGAGACATAGTAATTAATAAAAAAAAATTGTGTGGATGCATCCTAATCTTAAATCTTTAGAGATGGAAAGATGATGATGCAGTGGACATTGAAAAGAAAAGAAAAGAAGGAAAGTGCTCACGTTAGAGAAGAATTTTGATCGTGAAAGACCACGGAGACGCATGCATGGGCAGATTTTGCATGTTCTCAATTCTTTTATATATGGTATAATTTATTGTGTGGTTGTATTTGATAACAATATGCCATATATAATTTGCCATGCAACGTGAAAGACCGAACTCAACTGGCTCTAGTTGTCCCTGAGAAGATGTATAACCTATATAAATAGACGGACGGTCTTCAAAATCAAATCGTAAAAAAAAATATAAGACAAAGCAGTGTATTAATTGACAGTGGATAATTAATTAATAAATAATTCTGATGATCAGAAAGAGGAATCCGACTAACAAAAAGAAAGAAGAAATTAAATAGAAAAAAAATTAAAAATTATAATATATACTATATAGTATTAACATATAATAAAAAAAGTTGGTAAATCAATATTTATTTTTTAATCGTGAAATTTTGTACCTTCCGATTCTAGAGAAGAACTTTCAAATTCCCGAGTAAATCGATGGCCAAAAGTAAGTATTTTTTTTGGAAATTCTTGATTTTAATTCTCTCTACCTTTTTTTTCTGCTTATTATTGAGTCCCAGACTCCTAATTTTTTTTTTTCATCTTTTCTCCTTCACGTTCTTCTTCTGTCCAGAATTTTAAAATTTACTTAGTGATTTGAAGTTGAGAATTAGGATTTTACAATTGTTGAATTGGTATAAGTTGCAGCTAAGACAACAAATACTCACTGAAACGATGATGCAACTTTCGTTGAACAATCTCCATGTAATAAACTCGAGTATTTGATCTAAAATTCGAATTTTAATGATGAAATTGAGTGCTCGTGATGCTAATAGTGACAATAATTTTAATAATCTCGAGTTGCAATGATGAATTATTGAATTTTGAATAAATTTATTTGGAATTTTTGCACAACATACTATGTAATATTGTATTACATAGTGGATTTTAACAAATATTAAGGATAAGATGATATAGGAATTGTTGGATTTGTGTCATGTACGAGAACGAAATGTTCACTACAAAGATGTCATTTTCATTGTTCTGATAAATGATTATGGGAAAATTAGTTTGATATTTATATTGATTTAGTTTGTTTATGTTGCTTAGGAGAACTTGAGTTAGAATGAGTTCCGGTGTTTGATTATTCAATTATAAGAAAAATGGTGCAAGAATTCATGTTTAGGTGTTTTTATTGACTTTGTAAAATAATTTTATGATATTGTGTTTAAACGTAATCAAGACGTCTGTACTTAAATTGCGAGGGAACTATTTTTTCGAAAGAAACGAGATTCTATCAAGACCCTAAATGTAGAATGCGTTCTTCATGAATCTTCCCAAAAAAAAATTTATTTTCAATATAATTTGGACATTATTTTGGATTTTGTCCCGACATTAAGATGCTTCAGGTTGACTCTGCTTATCTGGGGTGACGTAAAGTAAAAAGAATTATTTTGGATTTCATCCTGACTTATGTCGTATTTCGTATAGATTTAGGAAGAGCAAAAAGAATAATTTCGTTATTCTTTTTGTCTATAAGTAGTTATCTAATAGTCGAATTTAATTTGATATGAACAATATTAATCGGTAAATATATGGAAGGACATATTTTTTTTTTTTTATGGTAAACTCCAATTAATTTTTCTTATTATATACAAGATATAAAAAAAGAGGGCAGGGAAGGGGACGGTGGTGGGCAAGGGGCCGGTGGCTGGGAGGGTGGCTGCGGGGGAGCGGCACCGGCGACAGCCTGTCCGTGGGGGAAGGGATGAGAGGAAAGAGAAAAAAAAATGAGAGCATCATTTTGGTCAAAAAAATTATCAAAGTAGTTGACCGTCATGACTGGACGGATTACGTTATTAGTAGAAGGACTTGTACATCATGGAAACACTATGAGGTGCATCCTGAATATGGGTAAATAAAGTGGATGGTAAGTCAAAATTTTTCTATAATTATCAAGGATAGCTAGGTGCAGGAGACATACTACCCAGGGGGACGTTGTGACCATTCTTGTTAAAGAGAACATATTATTGATAGAGGGGGTCCAAGACCAAGGACGGAGCCTGAAATTCGAACTAGGGTGGATTGTGATAGGTTAGGATGGATTGGAGTGTGAACTGACTCATATGGAAAAAAAAAATCAAAAAAATATATATATGGAAGAAAAAAAAAATCAATTTTTTTTTCTAATCCAAACTTTTTGTGAATAAGTAGGAAATCTGAGAGATCACCACACATCAATTTGCAATTTTTCTAGCTAGTAAAAACTTTTTCCCTCGTATCTTTCGTTTTATAAAAAACTTTTTTCTTCTTTGAACTTGTCCAACTATTTTTTCTAGAAGGCCACAATTGTGATATCCCTAGTCTCCGATTACTAAACTCATAAACACACTGAAGTTCATAAATGGCATGTGCAAAAAAAATTCATGAAAATATTTTTGTGTAACAAACCCTAACTAATTTAAAACCGCATTTCTGGGGACTAACTGACAACGAATACATACAATATTATCTATAGCACGGTTTTAAATCGAAAAACATGTGTCAAAATCGAAACATAAAGAGATATGAAGGACCCGTTTGGTTTATTACAATGTAAACGTAATCGTAGTGGAATCGAATGAAAAAAAATTATTTGATTCTATATTGTAGTGAACCAAACGGATCCCAATTAATAAAACTAAGTACCTTAAAATACTCTTGCTGATCCATATAGTAGCAGTACTCCTCTCCAAACTTTTTATCCATAACTTCAACCAATACAGAATGAATGGATCATATGTATATAAAAAATATATGTATATATAGGAAAACAGAGAGTCATATATGGAAAGAGTAATTAATAAAAAAATTATTCTACGTGTGGATTCATGCTAATCTTAAATCTAACCAAATGTGGTATGAAAAAAAAAGGGAAAGTTCACGTAAGTAGAATTTCGATCGTGTAAGACCACGGAGACTGCATCGGCAGATTTTGAGTGCTCTCAAATTTTTATATATGGTATATGTAATTTATTATTTATTGTGTGGGTGTATTTGACAACAACATGCCATATATAATTTGCCAAGATTATATGATGAGATATTTCATTTTTGGATGAATATTAATTGACGGTTTATAATTAATTAAAAGATAATTCCGACGAATCAGCCAGCTAGCAGCACCGCTTGCTTGGCTTGGCTGCTCGTAAATGACGCCGTGGAATAAGCCAAATCATATTATATATACTAATTAATTCTGATGATGATGATGATGATATATATATATATATATATATATATATATATATATATATATATATATATATATATTTTATTGCAATTAAGCCAGCCTACTTGCAAACTAAAGGCAATAAGATTATTTCCAAATCAATTCGATCCATCTCTCTCTGGTAATTCATACTCGATAGCTAGGTGACTCAAAGTTGAGCAGAATATTTATTCAAGTCATGGTCTCAAGCTGCTAATTAATTAATTAATTAATTAATTAATGGACCTTTATTTATATATATATATATATATATATATATATATATATATATATATATATATATATATAAAGAGGAGTTTCTTTCTTTGTATTTCTCTACTTGTTTTCGTTCCTTCTTGTTGTAGCGTCTGCGAACGTAAAGAGAAGAACATTTTTCTGATTTTTGTTGTATTCGCATTTTCTTTGGTTCATCAGTTTGTAACATGTTCGTGGTTTAGTGCTGCTGAGGAGTTGTGTGTCACTGTAGAGGCGCTCTCGAGTGACTCATAGTGCACCAACTTTTGTAGAAGATGAACTCTTGATTGAGTCTCTACTTTTTGGGCCTCCTCTACTTTGATTTGGCTTCGGGACTAACACAACAAACCATAAAATATATTTCTACAAGAAAAATTATACACACCAACTCAAGATTAATATGAAAGTAAGAAATAAATTATTGTAAAACACTAGAAAGCCTACATGTCATAGTTCTTTGTACTAACTTATGCATATATACATTACTCTTCATATAGTCATAGAACCTACAGAACAATTTCTAGAGTTATTTACTAATATTGCAATGGACGTCGGATCCTCGATGTCTTTTGTGGATACTATCCCATCTGCCTATCCACCCACATAAGGGTTTTATATCATCATTGCTCCTGCTACTCAACTAATTTGGTTTAGCTCATGACTCGTCGATACTCCGAATACAGCTGCAACATCTTCATCTTTAGCAATCAAGTCATTGAGTTGTTTCCGTAATAATATACTCTGGAAATAAAGAAAGACAAAAAGAACAAAATTAGTATGAGCATACATACATACATAAATACATACATACATGCATACATACATTCATCACAAAACCATATATGGAACCATCTAATATCACAAAACAATGATTAATTACAGTCCAAAGGATCAAAGTCAACGAATGTTCTTCCTCACAAGCTTATCTTTAATGTTAATTTCCTATCAATCTCAGTAAATTGAATTATGTCAATTCAAATAAATTGACATAAGAGACTGTAAAAGAAAAATGCATTACCAATAAAGGCCTACAAACGTTAAGGTTCAAAGTTAATTGATGTTCTTTTTGACAAGCTAATTTAGCAGTAACCAAATTTAGATCTTAATTGCAGAAACAATCTTTTACCAATAAATTAATCTCCACTTTTACGTGTATTAACAATCTACAAATGTGAAAACTATATACGATAATAATTAGACAATCGGCACCAAATTTAAGAAGTACAAGCAAATGTTTAACAAATTACCTCGTCAAAGACTTTTCTAGTAGCATCTGCTTTAACTATATTGCGTAAAAAAGGCTTCGCTTCTTTGAATATCTTATCCTATATTACAAAATTCCCATTTTAGAAAGGTATATACCACCCAGAAAATAGTAATTCATTAGCAAATAAAAAAGTGTTGTGGATTGCATCAAATTTATTTACATGTATTTTTTTTTTTGCTCGATAGCGTTGTGCGGCCTCCCGATTAATGCTCCTCCTGAATGACAAATGCAAGTCAAAATATTACAATCAAGTAAGTAATATTTTGGTTTAAGATGTTAGTAAGCTACATATGCAGGTTTGGTTTGAGACTTGTTAAAGATAAAATGTTACCACAAATAGATGCAAACATGGTAATTGTCTATTACTTCCAAAATTCTATCATATGGAACAAGTGTAAGAATAGTGTTTCTGTATGTAACAAGACTTGTATATTCTTTAGTTTTTTTTTTTTTTCTAGATTTTTGTTTGTTTTTGCTTTTACATTGCACAATCTAGTCAGTTATCCATGCTTGGAAAATACATATAAGTAGGTTAACTTGTTCATCCATCCTTCAAACAACCCAACTTTAATAGCTTAACAAAGCATAAAAGAATTATTCACGTTATTTGAAGGTGAGGACAATATTCTTTTGTATGTTGGAATACAGAAAACCAGTTTATATATATATATATATATATATATATATATATATATATATAAATATGACATGAACATTCATGAGGTTTTTATGTATATTCCATGTGTATCCCATGTGTGAGCTCATACTTGATAGTTTTATAAATATCAATATAAGCGAATTTTAATACGAAATATATTCTTGCGGTTATTTATTATGGAAAATTTTTGTGAGGTGTGACAATTTTGCTACCTTATAATAGAACAATTTATTAAAAAAAATAAAAAAGATAATTGATGTCGATGTTGCCACACCCATGGACTGGACCGGCTCTAAGCTCATGGGGTCCGAGACGAACTTTTAAAATGAGATCACGTACATAATATAAAAAAATAAAACAAAAGTAAAATAAAAAATTTGCCTCCACCAAAATTTGAACTAGAAATCCCTTATGTGCAAGTCTAATGTAATAACCACTACACTACAATTACTTTGTGATAAGAAAAACTAATGGTAAATACTAGTTCTATTTTTAGTCCAAAATTATTTATATATTTAAACATAATTTTTTTTGGCCCTTCTAGTATATGGGGTCCTGGACGGTCGCCTTGTCTGTCCTAGGCCAGGACCGACCCTGCCCATGGAGAATTCCTTATTATGTGGTTCCTTAGGGTTTCATGAAATATACTTTTATTATCCTTGAAATATAATTCGTTTCAAATCCATGATTATTTCTAATTACTGCATTACATCAAAATTTGAATAATTCATCAATGAACTCTTATATTTACTTAATTCTGCAAACAATTATTGCAAAATCGATAATGGTTGTACGCTCAAGCTTAAGTACTCCAAAATATCATTCTTATTATGAAAATGATAGACAAATGATATAATACGAGAGACAATGTTAGTAGTAATAGTATAAGAAATCACGAAAAAGTTTACTTAACTCTTTGATCAAATAATGTTAATTCTAACAAGATAATTGATAGGTTTACCTTCTTTCTTCTTTGGACAATACTCCAGACGCCACTAAATTTTGTTTAGTCGATGTTGAAGCCCCTTTTCGCTTATCATTTTCCATATTGTTTGGCAATTCAGGATAATATTCTGATCAATATGAGAAATAAAAATGTCAAGATATAAAGTAGGTAGATACACTTACATAATGACAACACTAGAGTACCGTATCATAGAAAATAGAATATATTGGTGAAAATTTTAATTCTGAATATAAAAGGTTTGTAACTATTTTTTATCATATTTAAATCTATTACGAAAATTAGTTAGTTTTGAGCACTAGAACCTTGTAGTGTTAAATAGTCTGTCTTTCCAATTTATTCCATACACAATAAGATATATATATTTTATGGTTATTGTCTTGTACCATCTCTTGTGGTGATCTCTATTTTAGTTCAATTTTCTAAGGAACATACACATACTACAAGGATCTCTTACTGTTTTTGTACTTATTTCTATGTATTAACACTAAAAACTTATCGACCTTCCTAATTTCTTAAAAAGGACTTTCACCTTTCCTGACATGAGTATGTTATTATAGTTACATGTATTTTCGTTCTTTTAACCAATTTATATTTGACATGATGATTAATTTCTAAAATCCTTCCACAAAACCTTTCTTGAGCATCATTTCAAAATAATTAAACAAAATGACATTCAATTTTCACAATAACTTATGTAAGGAAACAAAATAAATACAAAGTGTAACTTAGTTAAATGTGTACTTATTTTCTAAAACACGAACCTAGAGTCCGTCCTTGAGATCCAGTGTCTACGATGATATCATCATATGGTAAATCTCTGTAGTTTTTGACAATGCTCTGTATGTAGGTAAAGAGAACTTAGGAAAGTTAGGATACACATACATTATAAATTCTTTATTCCACTGAAAGAAATACAATATATAAAAAAACTAGATAACAAATTTGCATATGAAAGAAGTTTCTGTTGTCCCCTAAAAGTTACAATCCTAACAAATATATATATATATATATATATATATATATATATATATATATATATATATATATATATATTAAGATACATACATACATACATACATACATACATACATACATAACAAGACCTCTCCCATGATGATCACACAACCTATCAATCTAAAACCCGGCAGTAGGCATATCGCCACGGAAAAGACATTAATTAGTATAGTTAGATAAATAGTAAAGATTTTGCAGCTTTATTTGTCTACATACAAAATCTTAGAATGATAATTTAATGTTGAACGAACTATTAGTACCTGGTCATTCACCATGTTCATCTCATTTTTATTTATCTCCTTATCTTGGTCAAGAAAATCCAGAGACGGAGGTTCTTCTGAATTAAAATGTGAATTGATTAACTCATCAAACGAAGAAATCCTTTCAATCTATAAAACAAAATAAAAATCACTATTAGGCACATATAATGAAATCCTATGCTAATAACATTTTTGTTTATAAAAAATAAGCACTCTAGAATTAAAAATAAGACTCATAAGTGCGTAGTATGGATTGACGATCGAGCTCTTTCAAAAAAAATAGAAGTATATATATATATATATATATATATATATATATATATATAATACATAACAAGACATCTCCCATGATTACTACCTGTTATTATATGTTTACTTTAAGTACTTGAATCCAATTTGAACCGGAATTGTTTACTTGCTTAGCTCCGTGAGCTAAGGCCGGTAGTTACTAAGGAAGGCCAAACAGAGGTCCACAACCCGGAGACATTAATAAACTTAGTTAATAACATTGTATTGTCTTTATGATCATTCTTTTTTGTTCTGCATCATCGACTCATCATCGTCAGAATCTAAGTTTTGAGAAAGAAAGAAAGAAGATGGGAACCACCACAAACAACATGAGAATTATATTATAAGGTGGAATAGGAGCATCCTCTATAAGGTGTTTGAAGCCAAATTTGCCTTCAAAGGTGGGTCCACTGTGGGATGCACCCCGAATATGGATAAATAAAGTCAATTTTTTTTCTATAATTATCAAGGATAGCTAGGTGCATGAGACATACTACCCAAGGGGACGTTGTGACCATTCTTGTTAAAGAGAACATATTATCGATAGAGGGGGCCCAAAACCAAGGACGGAACCATAAATTCGAACTAGGGTGGGTTGCGATGGGTTAGGATGGATGGATTGGAGTGTGGACCGACTCATATGAAGAAAAATAAAATCAAAAAAATATATATGCAAGAAAAAAAACCTAATTTTTTTTCTAAGCCAAACTTTTTGTGAATAAATAGAATTTTGAGAGAGCACCACACACACCAATTTGCAAATTTTCTAGCCAGTAAAAACTTATTCCCACGTATCTTTCGCTTTATAAAAAAAAATTTCTTCTTTGAACTTGTCCAACTATTTTCTCCAAAACTCAGTGTCGAAAAATATTGTTGTGTAGCGACCCTAACTAATTTAAAACGACATTTCTGGAGACTAACTGACAACGAATACATACAATATTATCTATAGCATGGTTTTAACTCGAAAAACTTGTGTCAAAATCGAAACATAAAGAGATATGAAGGACCCGTTTGGTTCATTTGTAATGTAATCGTAATCGTAGTGGAATCGAATAAATTTTTTTTTTTTAATCAATTCCAATACGATTATTTTTTTTTATTCGATTTTACATTGCAGTGAACCAAACGGATCACAATTAATAAAACTATAATAAAACTAAGTACCTTAAAATACTCTTGCTGATGATCCATATAATAGCAGTACTCCTCTCCAAACATAATTTTATCCATAACTTCAACCAATACTGAATGAATGGATCATATGTATATAAAAAGATATGTATATATAGGAAAACAGAGATTCATATATGGAATGAGTAATTAATAAAAAAATTATTCTACGTGTAGATTCATGCTAATCTTAAATCTAACCAAATATGGTATGAAAAAAAAGAGGGAAAGTGCTCACGTAAGTAGAATTTTGATCGTGTAAGACCACGGAGACGCATGCATCGGCAGATTTTGAGTGCTCTCAATTTTTTATATATGGTATATGTAATTTATTATTTATTGTGTGGTGTATTTGACAACAACATGCCATATATAATATGCCAAGATTATATGATGAGATATTTCATTTTTGAATGAATATTACTTGACGGTTTATAATTAATTGATAAATAATTCTGACGAATCAGGCAGCTAGCAGCACCGTTGCTTGGCTTGGCCAAATCATATTATATATACTAATTAATTCTGATGATGATGATATATATATATATATATATATATATATTATTGCAATTAAGCCAGCCTACTTGCAAACTATTACTTCCAAATCAATTCGATCGATCTCTCTCTGGTAATTCATACTCGATCGAGGAAAAGTTGAGCAGAATATTTATTCAAGTCATGGTCTCAAGCTGCTAATTAATTAATTAATGGACCATTATATATATATATATACATATACATATATATATATATATATATATATATATATATATATATTTTTTTTTTTCTGGGACTTTAAGGAGCTAGCTTAAATTAAGACATTGTAGCTTAAATTAAGACATTGTAGCTAAAACCCGAAGCGACTCAGACTCGGGTTTAAGGACACAAACTGGCGCTTTGATGGCGTACTTTGCACTTAGCAAGTAAGCATCGTCGCATGACGTTCATGCACTCTTTTTCTGCACGAGTTGCTTGCTCGGGGGCATGTTTCGTGGCGCTATGCGGCCAACGAGTTTGTAACAGGGAGTCACATATGGAGGGGACAGAGTCTGCTGTTGGCAGCACATGCGGCGCATGGTTATCCATGCCATCCGGATTATGCGACACATGCGGCGCGAGGGTGTCTTTGTAAAGTGGTTGCTGCTTTCGGCTCTTAGCATTAATAATAATTATTATTTTCATATGGTTAGTTCGGTAATTAATAATTATTTTTTTTTATTTTAATATTTATTCAAATTAAAATTTGGAAACCAACCACCATGGTTTTAAGATCTTGAGTGCAACACTAGCCTTCCCCTTCAAACCAACCTAGCATGCTCGACTTAGACGAGTCAAATTAGGCTTCTGCCATGACTGTTACTCAAAAATTCGCAATCCCATGCCTTATTTTGGTCGCACAACTTTTATGACACAATTACGAGGAAACGATGATTAGTTAACTCTTTTGTCATGGCGTACGATTTTAACACACCACACCAACCCATTGATCCCAACTAAGTCTATGCTATGAGGGTAACTAGTCCTATTATGTACATGACCCTCGAGTTACGTTATTCGAACCCCCTGCATGCTCCTAATTTAATATTAAGTAGAAAATAAAATTTATAAATTTATTTAATTATTTTAATATTCACTAATATTTAGTAAATAAATTTTTTTATTATTATAAATTGAGTTGCAAATTATTTATTGGTGAAAATATAAATTTCTAGAATTTTTTCCAAGAACCTAACTATTTTTGAAAATTTTCTACATATAATTATTATATAAACAAAAGAAAAGAAAAGAAAAAGAAAAAGAAAAAGAAAAAGAAATAAACCTAAAGCCCTAACCCTACCCGTTAACCCAAACAAAAACCCATTACCGAAACCTAAACTCTAAACCCCCCCATCCACGTACAGTAGCCTTCCCCCCTCCTATATATATATATATATATATATATATATACATTACAACCTAAAATCCTAACCCACGCCTACACCACCTCCATCATCACCCACGCCTACATCACCTCCACCACATGTCGGAGCCGTCGACAGTCGTAGCCCCGACAACCGCCACAACAGCACCAGAGCGCCGCCGCAACAGCCGCGCAGCCGGCGGCAGCAGCAACAACACATCGTGGCCCCCTTCGTGCTGAGGTTTCGCCCTCTTCGCTCATCCGTTTCATGTTCCATCTTCGCTGGTATGTTCACAACCTAACCCTCTAGGATTCTCTTCAAGTGGAACAAATTTAGGCACCCGGGTTTGATCGAAAAATTGATTGAAAGTTGGCCGAAAAACTGTTCAACAACAGTTCAAAAATTCAGTCCAAGTACCCCTGTTCATGTCCAATTTTCTAGCATCTCGTTAATTATTTTCAAAATATAATTGAAAGAACTTCTTCATAATATAACCAAGATTTTTACTGTTATTTTAGTTTTTATTAGTTTGCTATAATGGTTAAATTATTCTGGTTCCAAAATGACCAAAAACTTATTTTTAAAACACACAAAATCTCGCGATACGGGGTACGTTCCGCCAAACAAGGCAACTTTGTCATGTGCGAGTTGCATCAAAAGACGTGTAATATAAACGCGGATGTGTGGGCTTTCATGGAACTTGATTTGGATTTGCGTGCACACCGGAATCAACGCGTATCCGTCGAAAAGTACCGTATCGGTCTGTTCTGACATTCGCCATAACTTCGTATGTACTCATCAGTTCACAACGAAACTTATGCCATTAGATTTGCAGCATTACGATGGTCTTGTGACCCAAGTTTGGTTCGAATCTGAGAAAGTTGACGAAATACCGTTTTGTGGGCCCTACGGTTCTACATGGCGGGCAATTTCGTGATCGGCTCATCAGAATTCAGTTCTGGATATTTTGTTGGGTTCGTATCATCTTTCTAGATTCGTAGACACTAAGTTTGAAAATTTTAAAAAAATTTATCTCCGACATATTTTTTAGTGCGAAGTGGGCCACATGTGGACAAAAATTTGACCCAAAATTTTTAATTATGTTCCTGTGTCCAAATTAGACTTATGGGTAGTCAATCATAGCTATTTCAAGTATTCTAAGAACATTGGTGATGTTTATTTTATCAATCCGGAGGTGTACGTGCAGATTCTACTTTTTCAGGTGTAGTTGACGGAGATCAGAACCCAGGCAAGTATACCTTGCCAAACCTACAGAGATCCTGTTATATTACTTGCTTGTGTTCTTTTATTATATATACTTCTATGATGTATCTGTTCAACGTAGGACCGTGAGACATTTCTTAGAGTCCGAACAAGATTCGGATGTCAACGCCGTACGCGGAGTCATGCAATGTCACTTAGAGAGTTGATTCCGCGATCCTATAATTTTGTGTGCTTGCTTTACCAAGTACGTCATACCGTAGGACACTTGACACTATTTTATGTGACAAAATCTTTCTTGAGTTATTCATGGTAATTTTGTATAGGCTTGCATGATTCGTGATATGAGACTTGCATATTTCATGGATGTTATTATGACTCGTTGCACTAGATAGAGGTCATGATCTTGCATGTTATGGACATGAGACATGAGGTTACATTGGACGGGGAGAGACACACAGTCTACAGGCTGATTATTTATATATATACTACTGGAGGTGCCTTAGACTCTGTCTCAGATCTTTGGCATATATATTGGAGTCGTGATACTACTTGCTGCTATGGGCTCTCAGACACAGAGTATGTAGTGGTCTCAGCCTGAGTACTAGTGATGCTCTCATTTGTATTTCACTTAGCTAGTTACATAGATTGCCCTGAGGATCTGTTTATATTTACTTGCTATATTTTATTTGGCTTGAGTGTTTATTGTAACTTGCTATGTCTCATGAGGACCTGGATCCGGATTATGTCCCCAAGTGTAGACGAGGAGAGCTATCCCGAGGTTTATGGGACATGTACTACTATTGGAGACGTACAAGTTGCAGATGACGAGGTTGTTCCAGAGGACTTCTCTTGAGCACACAGTATTCTTACCATTCTTTATTTATGCTTAGTGTTCTTTGATATTTTATCTTGTACTGACTTCTGATATTGTACTTGGATGTATTTTGCTTTCCATTTTGATCACGGGTTGTTCTCCGTAACATTATTTATATTTCTTTGATTGGACAGATCATTTTATATTATTGTGACTGGACTTGTTTCTTTATGATTTCGTTACTTATTGTGGATGAGATTAGATATATAAATTATGACAGATATTTGTAGACCATTTTTATGTATTATAACTTAAGTGCACTCTAACAGGTCCATTAAATTGGGTTTGCCCATTGGAGTTGTGCTGCTGGCCATTGCCATGTGGCTAGTCCTTTGGTATTTTGGGACTGGGTGTGACACCGACAAATTCTAACCTAAATGGGAGGTCCCCTTTATTGTGGAAACCATATTTTTCAATGGCGCATACCGGCTTCTGAAATCCAACGGAGACTAGCTCATGATGCCTATCAACGGAAAGTTCCTGAAAAAGTGCTCCATCTAAACTAGACTTGTACTCTCCTCATCGCCAGCGGGATAACCCAGATGTACATCTCTACACTCTTGGTTCTTCATCCCCAACAAGTACCTATGTGCAACATTTTCTCCTTCGTTATAAATTCTTGTAAAAGCCATCATCTGTACCCATGAGTCCTGGATACGCAATGGATGATGAATCCTCAAAGTCTCCCCAGCGGAGTAGTCTTCAAATTCACCCGCACACTCCCGCAATGACCACTCAAAAAAAAAAAAACCAAGCTCGTTAGACGCTAGCCATGTTCATATTGCCTCTGAGCTATTGTCCCACCACTTTCCCCAGCGGAGTAGTCCTTAGGTCTATCTTCATTTTCGGATAGACCATACTCAGCAAACTACGCCCTAGCGAGTCCTTGGGACTTTGGTTCACGTCCATATTACCTCTGAACTATCGTCATAACATTTCTCCCCGACTGAGTTTGCCATGTCCATTTACCTCTGAGCAAACCTTTCAGGTTTTTGTTATCGATCATCACGTCCATATTACCTCTGATATCGATTTTTATCCCCACTTATCACCCGTACTCACCAAGGTACACCAGCGGTATTAAGTCCACAAAAACTGCCACATCCATATTACCTATGGCATGGCTTGTCTCAAACTTATTACTTGCACTAACATGCACAAAAAGTAATAGGTCCACAAAACCGATCACGTTCATATCATCTTTGTTAGGCTTTGTTTCAAATCTATTACCTGCACCCCTAGTGCGCAAAAGGGTAATAGGTCAACCAAAGATCCCTAGCGGGATGTCCTTACTATCCATAAAACCTATCACGTCTATATTACCTCTGATAGGGTTTGTTTCGAATCTATTACTTTCACCCGTGCGCAAAAGGATAATAGGTCCACTAAAATCCCCAGTGGGATGTCCACACTAGCAACAAATAATGTACTACGACCATCTCACCTCTAGTACAAGTGCTCCAAATGTCACAATGTACAAAGAAAGTGATTTCTCCTTTTATTAAAACAAAAAAAGATGGAAGGAGAGATTACAAAACATCAAGAAGAAGAGAAATCAGAATCTTTCGAAATACTGATGTACATAGCAAAAAAATAAAAAATACAAGCGTCTGAGGACGCGAGCAATTGATGTGGAGCGTCTCTAACAATTTGCTCCCCTAAATCAACAGGGGTTTCCAAGATTTCTTCGAAGATGTCCTCCTTGCGTACTCAAACAGTGGATGTTTCTCCCGTCCTCTTAGTATGAAGAAACTCGGGATCGCTGGAGCGTGGATCAGGGGTAATCGACGCCGTAAAAAAAGACGTGTTGGTTTCCTTTGGAGCACCTCCAGAAGCCATCGCACTAAAGATAAATTTGTGTAAGGAGTTTCGAGATCGTCTTCCACTTATAATCGGAGAACCGACGGCTTACTTCCTGAGTCGTAACTGTTCACTCCATAAGATGCGAAGATTCGCTCCTGCACAACCCAAGATGTGATTGCCAGGATTTGGTATACTCCTATCAGAGATCCAGACTGACAGAGCGGTGTGAACACATCAGGCACATGCCAAGCACATGAGACGCATGAAGTGGTCATTTCTCTCTTATGATGCAAATCATACCAACCAGACAATCACAACAGAAAATGAGGAGTTTATTTCTTCTTGCCAAAAGGGCAAACTACACTTAAAGGGATACTAGCGAGGGTGTCTTTGTACAGTGGCTGCTGCTTTCGGCTCTCGGTGGCGTTTGACAGCGCTATCCCGTGTAGCATGACCCGCGATGGCGGTGACGCATGCGGCTCTGACGATGCATGCGACTACGGCTACGCATGCGACATAGTGTCGGATAGCGCATATGCGACCTTGAGTTTTCTCAGGCCGCATATGTGTTGTTCTCCTCTATATATAGAAAAGCTTTTCTTTCTTTCAAAGGAGAGAAAAAACTGAGAGCACCAGTGCGATATGCGGCCCCAGTGAGCACCCTTTCACAAAGTATTTCCGAGTGATCCGAAGGTGACCAAGAGCATTCTAGAAGTTCTCGTGTGGACTTGTTGGATCCTGGGGACAGTTCATTGTATAACGAGAATATTGCCTTGAGCTCCGGTGGTTTTAATCACCCCAACAAGGAGTTTCCTTCTTTGTATTTCTTTTCTTGTTACTGTTCCTTCTCGTTGTAGCGTCTGCGAACGTAAAGAGAAGAACAATTTTCTGATTCTTATTGTATTTACATTTTCTTTGGGTCGTCAGTTTGTAACCTGTTCGTGGTTTAGTGCTGTTGTGGAGTTGTGTGTCACTATAGAGACACTCTCGAGTGACTCATAGTGCACCAACTTTTGTAGAAGACGAACTCTTGAGTGAGTCTCTACTTTGTGGGCCTCCTCTACTTTGATTTGGCTTCGGGACTAACACAACAAACCATAAAATATGTTTCTACAAGAAAAATTATACACACCAACTCAAGATTAAAATGAAAGTAAGAAATAAATTATTGTTAACCACTAGAAAGTCTACATGTCATAGTTCTTTGTATTAACTTATGCATATATACATTACTATTCATATAGTCATAGAACCTACAGAACAATTTCTAGAGTTATTTACTAATATTGCAATGGACGTCGGATCCTCGATGTCTTTTGTGGAGACTATCCCATCTGCCTATCCACCCACAGAAGGGTTTCCTATCATCATATGTCCTGCTACTCAACTAATTTGGTTGAGCTCATGACTCGTCGATACTCCGAATACAGCTGCAACATCTTCATCTTTAGCAATCAAGTCCATGAACTGTTTCCGTAATAATATACTCTTAAAATAAAGAAAGACAAAAAGAACAAAATTAGTATGAGCATGCATATATACTTACATACTTACATATATTCATTCATCACAAAACCATATATGGAACCATCTAATATCACAAAACCATGATTAAGTACAGTCCAAAGGATCAATGTCAATGAATGCTCTTCCTCACAAGCTTATCTTTAATGTTAATTTCCTATCAAACTCAGTAAATTGAATTATTTCAATTAAGATAAATTGACATAAGAGAGTGTAAAAGAATCATGCATTACCAATAAAGGCCTACAAACTTTAAGGTTCAAAGTTAATTGATGCTCTTTTTGACAAGCTAATTCAGTAGTAACCAAATTTAGATCTTAATTGTAGAAACAATCTTTTAAGAATAAATCAATCTCCACTTTTAAGTGTATATGCGAAAACTATATACGATAATAATTAAACAATCATCACCAAATTTAAGAAGTACAAGCAAATGTTTAACAAATTACCTCGTAAATGACTTTTCTAGTAGCATCTGCTTTAACTATATTGCGTAAAAAAGGCTCCACTTTATAGAATAGTTTCTCCTATATTACAAAATTCCCATTTTAGAAAGGTATATACCACCCAGAAAATAGTAATTCATTAGCAAATAAAAAAGTGTTGAGGATTGCTTCAAGTTCATTTACACGTTTTTTTTCCTTTGCTCGATAGCATTGTGCGGCCTCCTGATTAATGCTCCTCCTGAATGACAAATGCAAGTCAAAATATTACAATCAAGTAAGTAATATTTGGTTTAAGATGTTAGTAAGCTACATATGCAGGTTTGGTTTGAGACTTGTTAAATATAAAATGTTACCACAAATAGATGCAAACATGGAAATTATCTATTACTTCCAAAATTCTATCATATGGAACAAATGTAAGAATAGTTCATTTCTGTATGTAAAACGACTTGTATATTCTTTAGTTTTGTTTTTTTTCTCAAAATTTTAGTTTTGCTTTTACATTGCACAATCTAGTCAGTTATCCATGCTTGGCAAATACATATAAGTAGGTTAACTTGTTCATCCATCCTTCAAACAACCCAACTTTAATAGCTTAACAAAGCATAAAAAAATTATTCACTTTATTTGAAGGTGAGGACAATATTCTTTTGTATGTTGCAATACAGAAAACCAGTTTTATATATATATATATATATATATATATATATATATATATATATATATATATATATATATATATATATATATCAAGACATGAAAATTCTGCTACCTTATAATAGAACAATTTATTAAAAAAAGAAAAAGATAATTGATGTCGACGTTGCCACACCCATGGACTGGACCGGCCCTAAGCTCATGGGGTCCGAGACGAACTTTCAAAATGAGATCTCGTACAAAATATAAAAAAAAAAAAAAGTAAAATAAAAAATTTGCCTCCACCAAAATTTGAACTTGAAATCCCTTATATGCAAGTCTAATGTAATAACCACTACACTACAATTACTTTGTGATAAAAAAAACCAATGGTAAATACTAGTTCTATTTTTAGTACAAAATTATCTATCAATTTAAACAAAAAAAATTTTTTGGCCCTTCTAGTCCATGGGGTCCTGGACGGTCGCCTTGTCTGTCCTAGGCCAGGACCGACCCTGCCCATGGAGAACTCCTTATTATGTGGTTCCTTAGGGTTTCATGAAATATATTTTTATTATCCTTGAAATATATTTTGTTGCAAATCCATGATTATTTTTAATTACTGGAGTACATCAAAATTTCAGTAATTCATCAATGAACTCTTATATTTACTTAATTCTACAAAAAATTATTGCAAAATCGATAGTGGTTGTGCGCTCAAGCTTAAGTACTCCAAAATATCATTCTTATTATGAAAATGATAGACACATGATATAATACGAGAGACAATGTTAGTAGTAATAGTATAAGAAATCACGAAAAAGTTTACTTAACTCTTTGATCAAATAATGTTAAATAATTGATAGGTTTACCTTCTTTCTTCTTTGGACAATACTCCAGGCGATTCATTTGTGAGTGGAGAGTCAGCCACTAAATTTTGTTTAGTCGATGTTGAAGCCTCTTTCCGCTTATCATTTTCCAAATTGTTTGGCAATTCAGAATAATATTCTGATCAATATGAAAAATAAAAATGTCAAGATATAAAGTAGGTAGATACACTTACATAATGACAACACTAGAGTACCGTATCATAGAAAATAGAATATATTGGTGAAAATTTTAATTCTGAATATAAAAGGTTTGTAACTATTTTTTTATCATATTTAAATCTATTATGAAAATTAGTTAGTTTTGAGCACTAGAACCTTGTAGTGTTAAATAGTTTGTCTTTCCAATTTATTCCATACACAATAAGATATATATATTTTATGGTTATTGTCTTGTACCATCTCTTGTGGTGATCTCTATTTTAGTTCAATTTTCTAAGGAACATACACATACTACAAGGACCTTTTACTGTTTTTGTACTTATTTCTATGTATTAACACTAAAAACTTATCGACCTTCCTTATTTCTTAAAAAGGACTTTCACCTTTCCTGACATGAGTATGTTATTATAGTTACATGTATTTCCGTTCTTTTAACCAATTTATATTTGACATGATGATTAATTTCTAAAATCCTTCCACAAAACCTTTCTTGACCATCATTTCAAAATAATTAAACAAATTGACATTCAATTTTCAGAATAACTTATCTAAGGAAACAAAATAAATACAAAGTGTAACTTAGTTAAATGTGTACTTATTTTCTAAAACACAAACCTGGAGTCCGTCCTTCAGATCCAATGTCTACGATGATATCATCAGATGACAACTCTCTGTAGTTTTTGACAATGCTCTGTATGTAGGTAAAAAAAACTTAGGAAAATTAGGATACACATACATTATATATAATTTAAAGATACATGAAGACATTAATTAGTATAGTTAGATAAATAGTAAATCACTTGTACTTTATTTGACTACATACAAAATCTTAGAATGATACATTAATGTTGAACGAACTATTAGTACCTGGTCATGCACCATGTTCAACTCATTTTTATTTATCTCCTTATCTTGGTCATCAAAATCCAGAGATTGAGGTTCTTCTGAATTAAAAAGTGAATTGACTAACTCTTCAAATGAAGAAATCCTTTCAATCTAAAAAAAAAAATCACTATTAGGCACATATATTGGTTGATAAAAAATAAGCACTCCAGAATTAATAATATGGTTCATAGCTGCGTAGTATGGATTGATCGATCGAGCTCTTTCAAAAAAATAAAAGTATATATATATATATATATATATATATATATATATATATATATATTGGTGAAAATACATACATACATACATAACAAGCCTCTCCCAAGCTGATCACACAACCTATCGATCTAAAACCCGGCAGACATATAGCCTCGGAAAAGTATAGGCCCACCCCCACATTCTTCCCTTCAAACTAAAGTACTCAGTAGGGATACTGATCGCCACGTAGAGAAATTAAGGTTAGATCGATCATACTCAGTAGACTTTTGTATTTTGTGTCATGCGTATGTTACACTTGTGCATGCATGTCAGCCGCTAATGCACGCACGATTGTGCCAAATAATATATATATATATATATATATATATATATGCAGTAGATGCAGCAGGATCTTTATTATTAAATACGTAATAAAACAATTAATGCATGGGAAAGCCAAATACTACAACGAAGAATATCACATATGATACAATTATAAGATACATGTACGACGTGTGTTTGGAACTCATTTAATTGATAATCAAATCTTATTTGTTGCATGCTGAGAGTAATTCCATGTATTGAATTTTACACACGCCTCATGTTCCACCAAAGACTTTTGTCCCTCCCCAAATAATTGTGATATCCCTATATACTCTCTTCGATTAGTAAACACATTGAAGTTCATAAACAGCTTGTTCAAAAACTTCCCAACGGTGAAAACACTGTTGCCAAACAAACCCTAACTAATTTAAAGTAGCCTTTCTGGGGACTAACTAACAACAAATACATACATATCAATAACATGCACGGTTTTAAGTCCAAAAACTTGTGTCAGAAACCGAAACATACATAACATTACATGGATGGGACGTAATAGATTAACCAGAAAACCTAGCTAAGCTTATTCTCGTACTGTTAATAACAAAACTATCCGAACTCGAGTGGCTCGTGGTTACCGAAGAAAGGTATAAGATCCCGGTTGGATGGCAGAAGATTAGTAGATCGAACCACGATTGCGTATTATTCCTTCTATCTATTAATGATGGGAGTTGGGGACAGTTGGCCCAAAAGGCATGCATGTATACTCAAAAGTTTCTAATATTACGTCGGGTCCCGTGTGTTATGTCGGAATTTCAAAATAAAAATAAAAATAAAACTAAGTACCTAAAAATCCTCATTGCACTTGCTGATCCATATAGTAGTAGTACTCTCCAAACTTAATTTTATCCATAACTTAAACCAATACTTAATGCATGGATCATATGTATATAAAAAAATATATGTATGTGTATATAGGAAAACAGAGAGAGTCATAGTAATTAATAAAAAAAAAATTGTGTGGATTCATCCTAATCTTAAATCTTTAGAGATGAAAAAAAGAAGAAGAAGGATATTATATAAATTAATTCCGACCGGTCAGCCAGCTAGCAGCACCGCTTGCTTGGTCTTGGCTGGTCATAAATTGAAGCCGTGGAGTAAGCAAAAGCATATTATATAAATTAATTCTGATGATCAGAAAGAGGAATCCGACTAACAAAAAGAAAGAAGAAATTAAATAGAAAAAAAAAAATTATAATATATACTATATAGTATTAACATATAATAAAAAAAGTTGGTAAATCAACATTTATTTTTTAATCGTGAAATTTTGTCCCTTCCGATTCTAGAAAAGAACTTTCAAATTCCCGAGTAAATCGATGGCCAAAAGTAAGTTTTTTTTTGGAAATTCTTGATTTTAATTCTCTCTACCTTTTTTCCTGCTTATTATTGAGTCCCAGACTCCTAATTTTTTTTTTCATCTTTTCTCCTTCACGTTCTTCTTCTGTCCAGAATTTTAAAATTTACTTAGTGATTTGAAGTTGAGAATTAGGATTTTACAATTGTTGAATTGGTATAAGTTGCAGCTAAGACAACAAATACTCACTGAAACGACGATGCAACTTTCGTTGAACCAATCTCCATGTAATAAACTCGAGTATTTGATCTAAAATTCGAATTTTAATGATGAAACTGAGTGCTCGTGATGCTAATAGTGACAATAATTTTAATAATCTCGAGTTGCAATGATGAATTATTGAATTTTGAATAAATTTATTTGGAATTTTTGCACAACATACTATGTAATATTGTATTACATAGTGGATTTTAACAAATATTAAGGATAAGATGATATAGGAATTGTTGGATTTGTGTCATGTACGAGAACGAAATGTTCACTACAAAGATGTCATTTTCATTGTTCTGATTAATGATTATGGGAAAACTAGTTTGATATTTATATTGATTTAGTTTGTTTATCTTGCTTAGGAGAACTTGAGTTAGAATGAGTTCCGGTGTTTGATTATTCAATTATACGAAAAATGGTGCAAGAATTCATGTTTAGGTGTTTTTATTGATTTTGTAAAATATCTTTATGATATTGTGTTTAAACGTAATCAAGACGTCCGTACTTAAATTGCGAGGGAACTATTTTTTCGAAAGAAACGAGATTCTATCAAGACCCTAAATGTAGAATGCGTTCTTCATGAATCTTCCCAAAAAAAAAAAAAAAAATTTCAATATAATTTGGACATTATTTTGGATTTCGTCCTGACATTAAGATGCTTCGGGTTGACTCTGCTTATCTGGGATGACGTAAAGTAAAAAGAATTATTTTGGACTTCATCCTGACTTATGTCGTATTTCGTATAGATTTAGGAAGAGCAAAAAGAATAATTTCGTTATTCTTTTTGTCTATAAGTAGTTATCTAATAGTCGAATTTAATTTGATATGAACAATATTAATCGGTAAATATATGGAAGGACATGTTTAATTCTTTTATGGTAAACTCCAATTAATTTTTCTTATTATATACAAGATATAAAAAAAGAGGGCAGGGAAGGGGACGGTGGTGGGGAAGGGGCCGGTGGCTGGGAGGGGGGGCTGCGGGGGAGCGGCACCGGCGATAGCCTGTCCGTGGGGAAAGGGATGAGAGGAAAGAGAAAAAAAAAATGAGAGCATCATTTTGGTCAAAAAAATTATCAAAGCAGTTGACCGTAATGACTGGACAGATTACGTTATTAGTAGAAGGACTTGTACATCATGGAAACACTATGAGGTGCATCCTGAATATGGATAAATAAAGTGGATGGTAAGTCAAAAAATCTCTATAATTATCAAGGATAACTAGGTGCAGGAGACATACTACCCAAGGGGACGTTGTGACCATTCTTGTTAAAGAGAACATATTATTGATAGAGGGGGTCCAAGACCAAGGACGGAGCCTGAAATTCGAACTAGGGTGGATTGTGATAGGTTAGGATGGATTGGAGTGTGAACTGACTCATATGAAAAAAAAATCAAAAAAAATATATACGGAAGAAAAAAAAATCAAAATTTTTTTCTAAGCCAAACTTTTTGTGAATAAGTAGGAAATCTGAGAGATCACCACACAGCAATTTGCAATTTTTCTAGCTAGTAAAAACTTTTTCCCTTGTATCTTTCGTTTTATAAAAAACATTTTTCTTCTTTGAACTTGTCCAACTATTTTCTCCAAAACTCAGTGTCCCTCGCCAAGTAATTCTAGAAGGCCACAATTGTGATATCCCTAGTCTCCTATTACTATACACATAAACACACTGAAGTTCATAAATAGCATGTGCAAAAAAAATTCATGAAAATATTGTAGTGTAGCAAACCCTAACTAATTTAAAACGGCATTTCTGGGGACTAACTGACAACGAATACATACAATATTATCTATAGCACGGTTTTAAATCGAAAAACTTGTGTCAAAATCGAAACATAAAGAGATATGAAGGACCCGTTTGGTTTATTGCAATGTAAACGCAATCGTAGTGGAATCGAATGAAAAAAAATTATTCGATTCTATATTGTAGTGAACCAAACGGATCCCAATTAATAAAACTAAGTACCTTAAAATTCTCTTGCTGATCCATATAGTAGCAGTACTCCTCTCCAAACTTTTTATCCATAACTTCAACCAATACAGAATGAATGGATCATATGTATATAAAAAATATATGTATATATAGGAAAACAGAGAGTCATATATGGAAAGAGTAATTAATAAAAAAATTATTCTACGTGTGGATTCATGCTAATCTTAAATCTAACCAAATGTGGTATGAAAAAAAAAGGGAAAGTTCACGTAAGTAGAATTTCGATCGTGTAAGACCACGGAGACTGCATCGGCAGATTTTGAGTGCTCTCAAATTTTTATATATGGTATATGTAATTTATTATTTATTGTGTGGGTGTATTTGACAACAACATGCCATATATAATTTGCCAAGATTATATGATGAGATATTTCATTTTTGGATGAATATTAATTGACGGTTTATAATTAATTAAAAGATAATTCCGACGAATCAGCCAGCTAGCAGCACCGCTTGCTTGGCTTGGCTGCTCGTAAATGACGCCGTGGAATAAGCCAAATCATATTATATATACTAATTAATTCTGATGATGATGATATATATATATATATATATATATATATATATATATATATATATATATATATATATATATATTATTGCAATTATGCCAGCCTACTTGCAAACTAAAGGCAATAAGATTATTTCCAAATCAATTCGATCCATCTCTCTCTGGTAATTCATACTCGATAGCTAGGTGACTCAAAGTTGAGCAGAATATTTATTCAAGTCATGGTCTCAAGCTGCTAATTAATTAATTAATTAATTAATTAATGGACCTTTATTTTTATATATATATATATTTATATATAAATGAGTTTCCTTCTTTGTATTTCTCTACTTGTTTTCGTTCATTTTTGTTGTAGCGTCTGCGAACGTAAAGAGAAGAACAATTTTCTGATTCTTGTTGTATTCGCATTTTCTTTGGTTCATCAGTTTGTAACATGTTCGTGGTTTAGTGCTGTTGTGGAGTTGTGTGTCACTGTAGAGGCGCTCTCGAGTGACTCATAGTGCACCAACTTTTGTAGAAGATGAACTCTTGAGTGAGTCTCTACTTTTTGGGCCTCCTCTACTTTGATTTGGCTTCGGGACTAACACAACAAACCATAAAATATATTTCTACAAGAAAAATTATACACACCAACTCAAGATTAATCTGAAAGTAAAAAATAAGTTATTGTAAGCCACTAGAAAGCCTACATGTCATAGTTCTTTGTACTAACTTATGCATATATACATTACTGTTCATATAGTCATAGAACCTACAGAACAATTTCTAGAGTTATTTACTAATATTGCAATGGACGTCGGATCCTCGATGTCTTTTGTGGATACTATCCCATCTGCCTATCCACCCACATAAGGGTTTTATATCATCATTGCTCCTACTACTCAACTAATTTGGTTGAGCGCATGACTCGTCGATACTCCGAATACAGCTGCAACATCTTCATCTTTAGCAATCAAGTCATTGAGCTGCTTCCGTAATAATATACTCTGGAAATAAAGAAAGGCAAAAAGAACAAAATTAGTATGAGCATACATACATACATACATACATACATACATCACAAAACCATATATGGAACCATCTAATATCACAAAACCATGATTAATTACAGTGCAAAGGATCAAAGTCAATGAATGCTCTTCCTCACAAGCTTATCTTTAATGTTAATTTTCTATCAATCTCAGCAAATTGAATTATGTCAATTCAGATAAATTGACATAAGTGACTGTAAAAGAAAAATGCATTACCAATAAAGGCCTACAAACTTTAAGGTTCAAAGTTAATTGATGTTCTTTTTGACAAGCTAATTTAGCAGTAACCAAATTTAGATCTTAATTGCAGAAACAATCTTTTACCAATAAATTAATCTCCACTTTTACGTGTATTAACAATCTACAAATGTGAAAACTATATACGATAATAATTAGACAATCGGCACCAAATTTAAGAAGTACAAGCAAATGTTTTACAAATTACCTCGTCAAAGACTTTTCTAGTAGCATCTGCTTTAACTATATTGCGTAAAAAAGGCTTCGCTTCATTGAATATCTTATCCTATATTACAAAATTCCCATTTTAGAAAGGTATATACCACCCAGAAAATAGTAATTCATAAGCAAATAAAAAAGTGTTGTGGATTGCATCAAATTTATTTACATGTGTTTTTTTTTTGCTCGATAGCGTTGTGCGGCCTCCTGATTAATGCTCCTCCTGAATGACAAATGCAAGTCAAAATATTACAATCAAGTAAGTAATATTTTGGTTTAAGATGTTAGTAAGCTACATATGCAGGTTTGGTTTGAGACTTGTTAAAGATAAAATGTTATCACAAATAGATGCAAACATGGTAATTGTCTATTACTTCCAAAATTCTATCATATGGAACAAGTGTAAGAATAGTGTTTCTGTATGTAACAAGACTTGTATATTCTTTAGTTTTTTTTTTTTTTTTCTAGATTTTTTTTTTGTTTTTGCTTTTACATTGCACAATCTAGTCAGTTATCCATGCTTGGAAAATACATATAAGTAGGTTAACTTGTTCATCCATCCTTCAAACAACCCAACTTTAATAGCTTAACAAAGCATAAAAGAATTATTCACGTTATTTGAAGGTGAGGACAATATTCTTTTGTATGTTGGAATACAGAAAACCAGTTTATATATATATATATATATATATATATATATATATATATATATATATATATATATATATGACATGAACATTCATGAGGTTTTTATGTATATTCCATGTGTATCCCATGTGTGAGCTCATACTTGATAGTTTTATAAATATCAATATAAGCGAATTTTAATACGAAATATATTCTTGCGGTTATTTATTATGGAAAATTTTTGTGAGGTGTGACAATTTTGCTACCTTATAATAGAACAATTTATTAAAAAAATAAAAAAGATAATTGATGTCGATGTTGCCACACCCATGGACTGGACCGGCTCTAAGCTCATGGGGTCCGAGACGAACTTTTAAAATGAGATCCCATACATAATATAAAAAAATAAAACAAAAGTAAAATAAAAAATTTGCCTCCACCAAAATTTTAACTAGAAATCCCTTATGTGCAAGTCTAATGTAATAACCACTACACTACAATTGCCTTCAAAGGTAGGTCCACTGTCGGATGCATCCCGAATATGGATAAATAAAGTGGGTGGTAAGTCAATTTTTTTTTCTAATTATCAAGGATAGCTAGGTGCATGAGACATACTACCCAAGGGGACGTTGTGACCATTCTTGTTAAAGAGAACATATTATCGATAGAGGGGGCCCAAAACCAAGGACGGAACCATAAATTCGAACTAGGGTGGGTTGTGATGGGTTAGGATGGATGGATTGGAGTGTGGACCGACTCATATGAAGAAAAATAAAACCAAGGACGGAACCCAAAACCAAGGACGGAACCTAATTTTTTTTTTCTAAGCCAAACTTTTTGTGAATAAATAGAAAATTTGAGAGAGCACCACACACAGCAATTTGCAAATTTTCTAGCCAGTAAAAACTTATTCCCACGTATCTTTCGCTTTATAAAAAAAAAATTCTTCTTTGAACTTGTCCAACTATTTTCTCCAAAACTCAGTGTCGAAAAATATTGTTGTGTAGCAAACCCTAACTAATTTAAAACGACATTTCTGGGGACTAACTGACAACGAATACATACAATATTATCTACAGCATGGTTTTAAGTCGAAAAACTTGTATAAAGAGATATGAAGGACCCGTTTGGTTCATTTGTAATGTAATCGTAATCGTAGTGGAATCGAATGAAAAATATATATTTTTTTTTATTCAATTCCAATACGATTATTTTTTTTATTCGATTTTACATTGCAGTGAACCAAACGGATCACAATTAATAAAACTATAATAAAACTAAGTACCTTAAAATACTCTTGCTGATGATCCATATAGTAGCAGTACTCCTCTCCAAACATAATTTTATTCATAACTTCAACCAATACTGAATGAATGGATCATATGTATATAAAAAATATATGTATATATAGGAAAACAGAGATTCATATATGGAATGAGTAATTAATAAAAAATATGGTATGAAAAAAAAGAGGGAAAGTGCTCACGTAATTATATGATGAGATATTTCATTTTTGAATGAATATTACTTGACGGTTTATAATTAATTAATAAATAATTCCGACGAATCAGGCAGCTAGCAGCACCGCTTGCTTGGCTTGGCCAAATCATATTATATTTACTAATTAATACTCGATCGAGGAAAAGTTGAGCAGAATATTTATTCAATTCATGGTCTCAAGCTGCTCATTAATTAATTAATGAACTTTTATATATATATATTCTGGGACTTTAAGGGGTTAGCTTAAATTGAGACATTGTAGTATATTGGGTTGTTGATGTATTTACCTACAGTACGGATGGCAAAAATTAAATAGATGGTGCAACAAATATTATACGTTTTGAGAGTAGCTAGCACAAGTTGGTAACCAAGTCTTGTGAATCATGATGCAATTTTTATTATTATATATTAGATATCTTTACTTATTATACAGTGGTTTGAAAACTGCTCAAAATTAGCTGTATAAGTCTTATGTATATCTTAACCTAATTATTAATATGAAAATAATTCCATGTCTAAGTTGGATTTTGTTGATGTTTTTCACTTAACTTTGGGAGTTTTAGTCCCACATTGAAAAACCATCAATGTGTATATCTCAATCTAAATCTATGCTTAGTATTGGTATATGCACATGGGGTGGTGATCCATGTGGGTTGACTTTCTTAGAGGGATTAAGTGTAAACTCCTTTAGGACAATTTTTGTTTTGTCACCACCTTTGAGAAGTTTTTTTTAGGAGCTAAGTCCCGAAGCGACTCGGACTAGGGTTTAAGGGCACAAACTGGCGCTTTGATGGCGTATTTTGCACTTAGCAAGTAAGCATCGCTGCATGGCGTTCATGTGCTCTTTTTCTGCGCGAGTTGCTTGCTCGGGCGCATGTTTCGTGGCGCTATGCGGCCATCGAGTTTGTAAGAGCGAGTCACATATGGAAGGGACAGAGTCTGCTGTTGGCGGCACATGCGGCGCATGGTTATCCATGCCATCCGGATTATGTGGCGCATGTGGCGCGAGAGTGTCTTTGCACAGTGGATGCTGCTTTCGGCGCTTGGCGGTGCTGTCTTATGCAGCGTGACCGGCGACAGCGACGCATGCGGCTTCGGCTACGCATGCGACTTGGTGTCTGGTCGGATGGCGCATATGCGGCATGGGCTTACTCAGGTTGCATATGTGCCAATTTTCTCTATATATAGAGGAAGTTCTCTTTTTTTTGAGAGGTTGAGAAAAAAAATCGAGAGCAATAGAGCGTATATGGCCACCCGAACGCCCCTACCTCATATTAGATTTTCGAGTGATCCGAAGGTGGCCAAGAGCATTTCAGAAGTTCATTATGAGCTTGCTAGTTCCTGGGGACAGATCGTCTGTACGGCGAATCTTGCTTTGAGCAACGATAGTTTTGACCACCCTAGCAAGGAGCTTTTCTTCAAAAAAAATTTGCTTTGTTCTTTCTCTTTGTAGCATCTGCGAACGTAAAGAGGAGAATGATTTTTCTTGTTGCTAGTTGTAATCTTCTTTTTTCCTTCGAAGTCTATTTGTAACATGTATTGGTTCATGATTCGTTGGAATCGATAATATCCGATGAGGAACTCTTGTTGAATCTTTGATCTCGAAGACAACTTGGGTTCTAGTAGAGAGCGGACTTTCGGGTCTCGCTTGGAGCTCTGCTGATGGCCCGTGTTCTACCATCTTTGATCTGCCCTAGGACTAACAATCTCAAAGCAAGATCCGAAAAAATATGAAGAACATCCGTTCAAATCTTCTCGGCAACAAGTTTTTACAAACTTGAGAAGATTGACGAAATTTACTTCAAATATTTAGATGAGAGAATGAGTCCTCTGTCAAATGTTAAAAGAGAGTTGTCAGAACCTACCATTTCCCAGGATGGAGGAGATAGAGTTTGCATGACATGCATTCTAGAAGGAAGGAAGATTACAAAGATTGCAGATTATGCGCATAACAAGACTTGGTGCATGGTAGAGATTGTGGCATGACCGGAACTGCGCAAGGCAAGACTTGGAAGATGGCGGATCTTGGCGCATCCAAGGTCTTAGCGCATGGCATAGTTGGCCGCATAATGTCTTATGCATATGATGGTCTCTGCGCATGCGGGACATGCATGAAGGATTATACGCATGGACGTCTCTGTGTCATGCCCCAGTCCCAAAATATCGAGGGACTAGACACATGGCAATGGCCAGCAGCACACACTGATGGACAAACCCAATTTAATGGATCCACCAGGGCGTACTTAAGCTGTAACAACAATAAATAGGTCCAATGATACAAGTCACAGTCTATTTTAATCTCATCCACAACAGATAATCACAGATCAAGTGCCAGAATAAATGTAAATAAATATAATCTAACATATCTCAATAAAAGTGTCTTGGGGAACAACCCGAGAATAAGTCTGATATATCAATGCAATAGACAGGAAATAAAGTAACTAGAAACAGAAATAACTGAGTATATAAATCCAATACTCAGGAGAAGTCCTCTGGCACGATCTCGTCCTCGGGTTCTGGTACTGCTCTAATGTATGCACCTGTTCCTGCTTCTGCTAATGCTCCGGTCTCGTATACCTCGGGATAGATCTCGTCTGCTAATCCTGGGGACATAATCCGGATCCAGGTCCTCAGGGGACATAGCAATGTATAGATAATACAAGCCAAATAAATAATGCAGTGAAGCAATAAATGAAACAATAGGGTAACTATATAACCATCTATGTGAAATATAATTTGAGAGTTTTAGTCATACTCGGGCTGAGACTACTATAGGCTCTGTGTCGGGGAAACCCATAGCAGCATATTACGACTCCAGTATATATGCCAAAGCAAGTAGTATCACGACTCCAGTATATGTGCCAAAGCACCTCTAGACAATAATATATGTAATATAATCAGCCTTTGATATGGTAATACTCTCCCCACCCAATGTAATCACACGTCTCGTATCCATGACACGCAAGATCAAAACTAATGCAGCAAGTCATATAATGTCTATGAATATAATGTCTATGTCACAAAACATGTATCCTTAGGAGAATCACCTTAAATATTTCAGGAAGATTCTGTCACATGAATAGTGTCCAGTGTCCTGGGTTATGATGTACTTGATAAGACAAGCACGAGAATATAAAAGGTCACGATATCCATCTCTAGGTGACGTTACACAACTCCGCGTACGGTATTGGCACCCGACTATTAATCGGACGCTAAGTAAAGTCACACGGTCCTAGGTCAAGCATGTACAACACATAAATAAATCAAGGAACAAGAACTGCAAGATTTGGCAAGGTACACTTGTATGGGGTTCTGGCTCCAACTGTAGCTCTGACTTCAGTGGGATTTGCAGGGACTCCTCCGGTTGCTGAAATAAACATCACCATAAGATTCAAAAAATATCAAATAGCTGGAAACGCCTGTCCTTGAGTCCAATTTGGACACAGGGGCAAAACTGATAGTTTCTGGTCAAAGCGGGGTCCAAATGTGGGCCGCTTTGCACCAAAAAATGTGTCAGAATCAATGGTCTCCAAATTCGTCAAACTTAGTGTCAACAAGTTCAGAACGATGATACAAACCTAACAGAACTTCCAGAATTGGATTCTGATGAGCCGGTCACAAAATCGTCGGTCAGGTGGAGCCGCGGGGCCCACGATACGCGATTTTGTCAACGTTCTCAGAATCGAACCAAACTTGGGTCACATGACCAGTGTATTGCTACGAGTCCGATGGCGCAAATTTTGTTTCGATCCGACATGTGTACACAAAGTTATAACGAGTTCCAGAACAAGCGGATACGGAGCGTTGTCGGCGGATACGCGTTGATTTCGGTGTGCACGCACATCCAAATCAACTTTTGCGAAATCTTGCACGTCCGTATCAACGGCGTGCACCTTTCGGTGAAGACCGCACGCGACCAAGTCATCCCGTTTGGCGGAGCGCACTCAGTTCCGGAGAAAATAGGGTATTAATTTTCCTGTTTTTGGATCGCGGTTTGCGATCGCCACAGTATGCGACGCACCGAGCGGGTTGCACGGGCATCGAGAGGGTTACGCAGCCTACGCGTCACAACTGACGGAACAGAAAACGGGGCAACGAGGAGAGAGAACGGGTTACCTGAACAGGGCTCCGTGAAAACTGAATTTTTTTGTGTCCGTGAGACGACACGACATGACACGAAGTGCACAGTGCTGTATCGTGTCCGGGTCAGGGTGCTGTTGTGTCCGGGTCAGGGTGCTGCTGTGTCCGGGTTAGGGTGCTACTGTGGGAGACTCGCCGGAGGAGGACAGCGCCGCTGGAGCGAAGACAGCGAGGTGGAGGCACCGCGGGGAGAGCAGCGGCTGTTGCTGCTCGTAGTCGAGGCGGAGGGGTTAGACGGAGGCGAGGCGAGGCGGGGACATCGAGGGGAGAGGGGAGTTCTGGTCGTCGAGGCTGCGGGAGGGGGTCGTGGCAAAGCGGGGTGGAGTCAGGGCGGCCGGCGCTAGGGCAGGGGAGACGGGTAGTGGAGTTGGCCGGGGACGAAGGCGAGGGGGTCGACGGGGACGACGGTGGCGAGGTTGGGGAGAGAGAGACGTAGGCGAGCGGCGAAGGCTCGTCGGGAGAGACGGTGGAGAGGGAAGGCGAGGGAGCTGGCTAGGGCGGTCGAGGGGAGAGGGGGTTCGTCGAGGGAAAAGGGTGGTGGCGGAGAGGGGGTTCGGTTCAACTGCGGTTCGGTTCGGGTTGGTTTGGTTCAACTGAACCGGGTTTATTTTGGTTTATTAAAAACTTAATTTTTAGGGTTTTAAAAATGCTTTCGGGGTCCAATAAATAGGTAGTCACTGTAGTTTTCTGAAAAACACTACTCCCCTCCCCCACTAATACCATTGGATCCAACCACAACACGCTACGTACATGATAATAGCTCGCGCACATGAAGACGAGAGCACAAGAAGCACATGATAGCACATGAGAATCAATACCCGAAGCACATGATGAAATACACGTGATAGAGTACCCGCTGAACACGGTAAGGGGGATAGGATCACATAACGAACTTGTGCTCAAGGCACTTAGCTAGTATTCATGTTTCTCACCTGCAGCTACTTTTCCACTACTTGTATTATTCTCCAGTTTACATTGCAGCTACTTATTATGCTCCAGCATATATTTATTTCCTGTGCATCTTGATTACTTTTCTATTGCTCGTCATATACACCTTACCATGCATTTGGAGTTGCTTTCAGAGTTATGTACTTCGCTCCAGTCCTGACTGGGCATATTTTTCCAGAGGATCCTGAGGACTATTGCCCTATGTTCTACGGGCCTGGTATTGACGACTGTTGTGACCCTGAGATCGAGGAGGAGTGCGCCGAGGAGACGCCGATAGCACCCTAGTTAGCTAGGTGGGTTTTCTGGGTTATTTCCAGTGGTTTGTATTTTGGATGACTGTACTTATTCTTTTGTTGCTTGAGATGTTGTAGCTATTTGTAGACTTGGACTGTATTATTTTGGATTGTCTTGCTCTCTTGGTTCTGTTTCTTTGTTTATATCATATCGTGCTTATATTCTTCCTCTAGATTTTGTGATTGAGATCATTGATATATATATATATATTGCGTGGTTGCCTCCTTTGGGAGAGGATTTTATATATATATTGCGTGGTTTTGCCCTCCTTTTGGAGAGGTCATGCCGGATTTTTCAGTGAGATATAGATAGATATGGTTAACCTAGAACGGACCTTTACAGCATTCTACCGCCGATTCTGCGGCGTAGGCTGGACGTACCCACGGCTCATGCCCGATTTTCGGGTGCGGGTCGTGACACGTTTTTGGTGGTGGCCCACGCAGGTCTGCTTTTTAGGGTTACCTGCAATAGGATATAGGAGATAGGCTGAGAGAGAGTGTGCTCAATCACAACTAGGACCCTTCCTACTTCCTTTTGCTATCTTTAATTTTTCTGAAATTGTTTTCTTTTGCAATATTATTGTCCTTCATTGATGTTATCGTTTCTTGCACTATATTGACTTCCAGAGCACCTGCAGCGCAACAGAGAGGACAGCCTTTGCAGACTCAGCAGCAGAGGTTCGCCCAGCACCAGCAGCAGCACCGAGGAGGACAGCAGGGGCGAGCTTTTGCCCTGACAGTGGACGAGGCCGAGCCAGTTGGTGATGTTATCTCAGGTTCTGTTCTCCTTGATTCCATTCCAGCACTTGCTTTATTTGATTCCGGTGCTTCCCATAGCTTTGTGTCTGTATCTTTTGCTGTTAGACACCATCTTGTTGCTGAACCTTTAGCTAGACTCTGCAAGATCACGACCGGGGGTGGTATCATCCTAGTCCGTGATGTTTGCAGAGACCGGAGAGTTATCTTGGGAGGCCGGGAGTTGAGTGTGTGCCTACTCGTAATGCCACTTCCGAGCTACGATGTTGTACTCGGGATGGATTGGTTGAGTACGCATTGTGCTAGTATAGATTGTCGTGGAGGCAGAGTTTTGTTTAGTCCGCCGGGTGAGCCAGAGTTTCAGTTTGCCAGAGGAGCAGCGGAGCAGACCGAGGGAGTCTTCTGCGGAGCCCTGGTGGTAGAGTCGAGGTCGCTACATCCACTGATAGAGGAGTATATGGATGTCTTTTCGGAGGAGTTGCCAGGGTTACCTCCGGACAGAGACGTGGAGTTCTCTATAGACTTGGTGCCAGGCGCGGAGCCGATATCCCAGCACGTCTATAGAGTCAGCAACAGTGAGCTGATAGAGTTGAAGAAGCAGGTGGATGAGCTTCAGGACAAGGGATTTATCAGATCTAGTTCTTCTCCGTGGGGTGCTTCGGTACTTTTTGTGCCGAAGAAGGATGGGTCGATACGGATGTGTATCGACTACAGGGCTCTGAACAGCCTCACAATCAAGAACAAGTATCCGCTGCCGCGTATTGATGATCTTTTTGACCAGTTGAGCGGAGCGAGGGTAATTTCCAGGATTGATCTGAGGACAGGCTACCACCAGGTGAAAGTCAGGAAGGAGAATATTCCGAAGACAGCTTTTTGGACCAGATATGGACAGTATGAGTTCTTGGTGATGTCGTTTGGGTTGACTAATGCCCCGGCAGTGTTCATGAATCTGATGAACAAGGTATTCCATCAGCATCTGGACAGGTTTGTGGTGGTGTTTATAGATGATATCTTGGTGTATTCGAAGACCCCAGAGGAGCACGAGGAGCATCTGAGGATAGTGCTGGAGACTCTCAGGAAGGAGGAGCTTTATGGAAAGCTCTCGAAGTGTGAGTTCTTCCTTGACAAGGTTGAATTCCTTGGTCATGTAGTGACTGGAAAGGGTATCTCGGTGGATCCGAGAAAGATCGTGGCAGTTGAGGCATGGAGTGCTCCGAGTTCAGTAGCCGAGGTCAGGAGTTTCTTGGGACTGACAGGCTACTACAGGAGATTTGTTCAGGATTTTTCCCGGATTGCAGAGCCGTTGTCCAGGCTGACTCGGAAGGACGTGGAGTTTGTTTGGTCAGAGGAGTGCCAGATCGCCTTTGATGAGCTGAAGAGGAGGTTGACGACAGCTCCAGTGTTGACGTTGCCATCAGGTTCTGGAGGTTTCACTATCTATAGTGATGCATCGGGGAAGGGACTGGGTTGTGTATTGCAGCAGAATGGAAGGGTGATTGCCTATGCTTCCAGGCAATTACGTCCTCATGAGAAGAACTACCCTACCCACGATTTGGAGTTGGCAGCGGTCATCTTTGCTCTGAAGTTGTGGAAACACTATTTATACGGAGAGCGTGTGGAGATCTTCACAGACCACAAGAGCTTGAAGTATGTGTTTACCCAAAAAGAGCTGAACATGAGGCAGAGGAGATGGTTGGAGTTGATGAAAGACTTCGACATATCATTGCAGTATCATCCAGGGAAGGCGAACGTAGTTGCGGATGCATTGAGCAGGTATCCGGTAGCTATGTGCCTGACTACAGATCGTTATCTTCTGGCAGATCTAGAGAGCTTGGGCATTGAGGTGATAGTGCCTGGAGTTGAGATGCAGATGTGGGGACTGCAGATTCAGTCAGAGTTGGTAGACCGGATCAGGGCTACACAGTTTGAGGATGAGTCCCTGAGGAGCATCAGGGAGCAGGTTCAGATGGGTTTAGCAAATGACTTCACCATTGCTGATGATGGTTCTTTGTGGCACGGTACCAGGTTGTGTGTGCCGAGTGGGTCGTTGCGCGAGGAGGTTCTCCAGGAGGCGCATCGATCCCAGTACTCTATGCATCCCGGTGCCAACAAGATGTATAGAGATCTGAGACAGCATGTATGGTGGTACGGGATGAAGCGGGAGGTAGCACGCTTCGTATCCCGATACTTAGTGTGCCAGCAGGTGAAGGCGGAGAGGCAGAGGCCAGGAGGATTACTCCAGCCGTTACCCATTCCGGAGTGGAAATGGGAGCATGTGACCATGGATTTTGTTTCTGGACTTCCCCGTTCTCTAGGCGGAAAAGATGCGATTTGGATCATCGTGGACAGGTTGACCAAATCGGCCCACTTTCTACCGTTCAAAGTGGGTACGTCTACAGAGAGACTCGCAGAGATGTATGTGCGCCAGATAGTCAGACTACATGGAGTTCCAGTGAGCATAGTATCAGATTGGGACAGTCGCTTTACTTTGCATTTCTGGAGGAGTCTGCAGGCTATCTTGGGCACCCAGCTCAAGTTTAGTAGTGCGTATCACCCGCAGACAGATGGTCAGTCAGAGAGGACCATTCAGACACTTGAGGACATGCTTCGCACCTGTGTTTTGGATTTCAGAGGCTCTTGGGAGGATCACTTGCACTTGGTAGAGTTTGCTTACAACAACAGCTACCAAGCCAGTATCGAGATGTCACCTTTTGAGGCGTTGTATGGATGGAGGTGTCGCACTCCGTTGTCATGGGATGATGTAGGTGAGAGAGCTTTGCTTGGCCCGGAGATGGTGGTTGATGCAGCGGAGAAGGTCAAGCTCATTAGAGATAGACTTCGGGTGGCGCAGGACAGGCAGCGGCATTGGGCCGATAGCCACCGGAGACCTTTGGAGTTCGAGGTATAGCTTAGAATCTAGATTTTGTTCTTGTGTTTGCTTGTGATTGCTTGTTTTAGACTAAGTGCAGAGACCTTGTTTGTGCTAGGTTGGAGATCTGGTGTTCCTGAGGATTTCTCCGACGCGGGGCACTATTCGCTTCGGTGGAGGCGGGAAGCTTAGCCCACGTTTCGTCGGACCCTTCCGTGTTCTTGAGAGGGTCGGCGCCGTGGCGTATAGGCTTGAGTTGCCGCCTATGCTGGAGGAAGTTCATGATGTGTTCCACGTATCGCAGTTGAGACGGTACGTGGCGGATCCCAGTCACGTATTGGATCACTCGGAGATCGTGGTGGGCCCTACTCTTAGCTATCCGGAGCAGCCGGTGGAGATTCTGGATCGGCGAGAAAAGGTGTTGAGGAACCAGACTATTCCCTTGGTTCGCGTCGCGTGGAGGCATCACTCTCCAGGAGAGTCGACCTGGGAGAGGGAGGATGAAATGCGCGAGCGATACCCCTATCTCTTCGAGCCCTGAGGTATGGTTCTTTCTTTGCATTCCTGTCCTAGTTTCGTCTTTTAATTTCGAGGACGAAATTATTTTAAGGAGGGTAGACTTGTCACTACCCAATTCTAGAAATAGGGTATTTTTTTTATTTTTTATTTGGTAAATAGTGGATTGTATTTAATTAATTATATTTGTATTTAAATAGTGATTGTATTATTTTTTATTATTTTTATTTTGATTGTTTTAGGGTTTTGGCTAGCCTGGACCCATGTCAGACCCTAGTGGACCCATGTCCGACCCAGCCCACACCCTTGTGAGAATTATTTTGGGGCTTAGAATTATTATTTTATTTTTAGGAGGTTAGTTGGAGAGATTTGGAACTAGTTTGAGTGCTTTTGGAACCCGGAACCCAAAACCAAGTCAATAGGGGCATTTTGGGAATTTGGTGACTTATGTACCCATTTATTTGCCAAGGCCGGCCCCTACCTACCCCCACCCATGGGATTCCAGCAGCAGCCCCCTCCCCTCTTTGCATTCTTCTTCATTCCACTCTTCTTCTTCTTCATTTCTTCTTCTCCACTTCTCCTTTCTTCTTCCTTCTTCTTCCAAGTAAGCTTCTCTTCACTTTTCTTCTTTCTTTCTTCCATTCCTTCTTCTTTAAGCTAACCCTAACCTTGCATTTTCTCTAACCTAGGTGTGAGGAGCTTAGATCTAGTGTGAGAGCTAGATTTGGTGGCTTGGAGCTTGAGGGAGGTGATTTCTAGGGGTTGTGAGACTTTGGCCTTGGGATTCCAACTCCCAAGAGGTAAAACCTAACTTTCCCCTTCCTAATTATTTTTGTGTAGTGTAATTAGTGTTGTAGAACCTTCCTAGACCCTAACCCTACCCGTAGGAGGAAGTTGGAACTAGTTTGGGTGAGTTTAGAGACTTTGACATTAGGTTTTGTGTCGAATTCGGATGGAATCCGAATTTGGCCCAATTTTGGGTGATGCCCTAGGTTAGATGGACCTAGATAGACATTGTCAGGTGTCTAGAGGGTGAGTGCGTGTCTCCGTTCGGACACGGGAAGCCGTGTCGCGGAGAAACGGGCGTTTCGGGCAAAATTGGGGCTTTTCGTCGTCGCCGATTCTAAGTGCGTGTGCGTTTCCGCCACGAACCTAGAATCGATGCGGGACCACTTTTTCTAGGATCTAGACATCGTGTAGAGCGCGTGGGTAAATTTTGGGCCGATTCCGAGTTTGTTTGGTGTGCGTTTCAGGAGATTTTCCGAGCCGCGCACCACGTGTTCGTCGAAATGACCGAACGGCCATTTCGACTTGGTTTCCTCGTTTCGGGCTTGTATGCGCATTGGGTTAGTATCGGGGAGTGTGTGCTAGAGTTTTCGGGCTATATTTTATATATTTTAGGGTATTGGTGAGTGTCGGGGTCGTTGGGCGTGAGTAGGGCGTGTGGTTTGAGTGTCGTGTGCATGGTTGTGTTTGTATTTATATATAGTTATATATATTTATATATTTATATATATGTATGTGTGTTTATGTATATATATACTTATATATATATGTGTATTTATATTTATGTACTTGTATGTGTACATGTCTATGTATATATATATGTATATGTGTAAGTGTGCTTGTGTGTGTGTATATGTATATATATATTTTGGGTGTATGTATATATATATATATAGTTGAGAGTGTGTGTAGATATATATATATATTAAGTGTATATATATATGTAGCTATGTATATATATTTATGTGTGTGTGTGTATTAGTGTGTGAGTGTGTTAGTGTGTGTGTTAGAGTGTGTGGATGAGTGTATATATATATAGATATCTAGTTATATATATATAGATATATATGTATGTATATATATATATATATAGTGATATATATATGTATATATATGGATGTGTGTGTGTGTGTATGTGAGTTGGAAGGGGGGTTCCAGACTGCAGCAAGGAGCAGCTGCTGCTGCACTGCAGCAGCAGCACAGCAGCAGCAGGAATAGCTGCAGCAGCAGCAGTACAAAGAGCAAGAGCAGCAGCATCAGCAGTAGCATGGAGCAGCAGCAGCAGGAATAAGAAGCTTCAGCAGTAGCAGCGGGTAGTAGCTAGTGAGGAAGAGAGTTTGATATATAGATATATATATATGTTGATAGATAGGTAATAGATAATAAGTTAGATAGATAGATAGTAGGATAAATAGATAAGATAGCTAGTTAAATAGTTATTAGATATTTAGATAGATAGATACTAGATAGGTAGATAGATAGTTTTATCTATCTAAGAGATAGATATCTATATACCTATAGTTATATATATATATATATATATATCTTGATAGGTATATATATATATATATATATATATATATATATATATATATATATATATATATATATATATATATATATATATATATATATATATATATATATATATGTTATGATTAGGTAAGGAAATGGGTATAAGTGTATATGTGTGTGTGGATATATATGTATATAGGTAGATACCTATTTAGATATATATAAATATGATAGGTAACTATATTACCTAGCCTAGATTAATAACTAGGTGTATAATTAATAGCTAGATAGCTAGTTAGAGGGTTTTAGAGCGAAACCTCAATACCTTGAGATACCGAGGTATCTCGATACCTTGAGATATTCAAGGTATTGAGTTTCGAGCGGGGTATTTGAGCATTAGCCTAGGAAATGCTTGGGAGTGATTTTTATATGTTTATATATATATAATTACGCGTGCTAGTATAGGTTTTAGCGGGTTTAAGCGGGGTGCGTGGCCTAGGGCGAGGTATCGGATACCGAGGGTATCCCGGTATCTCGATTAGGCGAGTTTGTGAGTTTAGTAGCTTAATGAGCTCGGTTTGACCTAGAATTTCAGGGGCACCCCAGTTTGACCTAGCTTTGACCAAATTTGTCCTCGTTGACCGTAAAAGTCAATGTTGACCTAGTTTTGACCTAGAGTTGACTTTTTGGACCCCGAGTTGACTTTTTGACCCGAATTTTATCGGTTTGACCCGTTCGACCTAGAATAGCCCTAGAAGCCTGTTTTTAATTATTTTATATCAGTTTAAATGCTTAGAACCCTATTTAATCCTTGTTTTTCGTATTAGGTCCCTGCGACACCGGTCCGGACCTCGATCCTCATCAGTTGCTCAGGACATCAGGCGAGTACCTACCTCTGATAGTTTCTATTTCATGATAGCGTTTATATCACCTGTTCTAGAACTGTAATACTTGATTCTGACACATTATTACACGAGCTGGTACTAGTGGATCCCGTCATGAGATGCTATCCCCCTTACCGTGTTCAGCGGGTACTCTATCACGTGTATTTCATCATGTGCTTCGGGTATTGATTCTCATGTGCTTCTTGTGCTCTCGCCTTCGTGTGCGCGAGCTATTATCATGTACGTAGCGTGTTGTGGTTGGATCCAATGGTATTAGTGGGGGAGGGGAGTAGTGTTTTTCAGAAAACTACAGTGACTACCTATGTTCATGGGTTCGTATCTCCCACCACAGAGATCCGAATTCGATTTTTCTTTTTGGTATGCGGAGACCACTTGACCTAGTTTAAGTTAATTATATTAAATTATTAACTGCTGTATGTAGAATTAAATTCGTTGAAATACCCCAAAAATTCACTTTTTTTATATTTTCAAAAATTGCGATACGGAGCGCGCCCCGCCAAACGGGACCGCCCTGTCATGTACCAAGTGTACCAAAAGGTGCGCGCAGCGTACCCAGACGTGAGAGATTTTGCAAAAATTGATTTGGACACGTGGGCGCGTCGGAATCAGCCCGTATCTGCAGCAAATTTCCCGTGTCGTAACTTTTGCAAAAGCACTGTGCGTTTAGCGCACGCTCGTCAGATTGCGATAAAACTTGTGCCACTGGACTCGTGGTAACGCGCTGGTCATGTGACCCAATTTTTACGCAATTCTGAGACAGTTGACCAAGTCGCTAATTGGCGGGCCCCACGATTGACTTTTTGGGCAAAATTATTTTCGGCTCATTGGAATCCACATTTGGACATACCGTTTAGTTCGTACTAAATTTAGAATGATTTGACCTATAATTTTTCCCATTTAAAGACTGTTACCCTTGGCACACTTTTCGGTGCAAAGTGGGCCACACGTGGACCCCACTTTGACCCAAAATTACCGTTTTGCCCCTGTGTCCAAATTGAACGCAAGAGTAGTGATTTCTAGTTATTTTGCTTATTCCGTAAATGTTGGTGATGTCTATTTCAGCATCCGGAGATGTTTGTTCGGAGACATTAGTTCCTGATTCTGTGTCCTTGACATTTGGACGCGTACACTTTACAGATTTCTTGCTAGGCAAGTATACCTTGCCATTGTACTGTATTTATATTCCATATATTATATGCATGTCTTATTTTGGTTTATTTTAGTTCATTTATTTTAACTGTTATATAAACTGCGCGTCCAAGGAAACTTGGGTGCAACGACGGTGTCGTCGTATTCTGTTTTATTTATGTATATGCATTGGACCTACTTTATGAGACCACCCCATTATCATAAGGCATTTTATGTTACATTGGCTATGACACTATTCTTACATGAGAGTGAGTCACATGTAGGACACGGACTTGCGTACTCGGCTGGCCACTGGTACGTATAGGTCGTACGACGGATAGGGATAACTGCCGATAGAAACTTTGCATGCTAGTAGACATGGCAGTTATTTAGAGGTTTTATCGTGTCATGGATGTGACATGCTTAGAGCATGGGATGGGGAGAACAACAAGTAAGGCATTTGGGCTTCTTTCCACTTTCCTTTTTATGTAACCCGTATGCTCCGTCGGAGATACGCGGTCGTGATGACCCCTATACTACTTGGCGACCTTTGCCGTTCTAAAGGCGACATGCTTTGTAGGCCCCTGATTCTCCGAGAGAATCATGCCAATCTCATTTTATGGCCAGATAGCCCACTTGTTAGAAAGTGGTTCTCAAACTGCATTCACTTAGACGGTTAGGGACCCCATTGGATGTTTACATTTCAGTACTTATTGGCATGTTATTATGTATCTTGTTACGTCCCTCTGAGGACCTGGTCCCTTTCCAGATATAGATGAGCAGGAGTATCCACAGGAGTACGAACCTGGACCTGACGCTACTTATCAGACGGAGGAGGTCTTACCTTCAGATTATATGTGATTCATTGCAGCTGTTTAAAGATTCTAGTTGCTATTCTTTTCGAGACGTTATTCTTATATTAGAGTTTATTCTCTTATCTTTTTATTAGTTTATTATAGTCGATTTGCAGTGGATTTATTTACATCCGACTATCATACTTTGAGATTTCTTATTTGATACTCATCTTGGATATTCGGTTATTTATTTCCATTTATCTATTTATTTGTGTTATGGATGAGATATAGATTGTGTGTGACTTATTGTGACAGTATATTACCATTGTGGATTGGATATTCATGTACAGCGTACGTGTGTATATGGTTTCCATATATTAGAGTTCGTATACATACGGCTGGCGTGTTACGTATTCCTAGTCCTACGTATTTTGGGACTGGGGCGTGACATATTTTTAGTGGTGGCCCATGCAGGTCCTGAATATATTGTCTCGGTTATGTAACTGTACCGAACAAGCCTGCATATAGGAATAGAGTATAAGGATCTCATCCACGCTTGACTGAAACTCATCCTTCCTATTTAAATACTTGCATCTTGTTTGATTCTCGTACTTTTCTAATCGTTCGTACATCCCCTGCAGAGAGATGGATATGCAAAATGGATGTACCGCCGCCAATGGCGACACACCTTCAGGAGTCAATGGTCAGACTCAAGGAGGGACCTCAACGATTCCTAGACTTCCGGGACCAGATGGACAGACTCACAGCCCAATTCCATCTGATCTTCCCGCTTACCTATTGGGAACCTTCCAACTTTCCCAGTACTGCAAGATGGTCAGGCGCAGCTGTTCCAATTCTTCCAGATGATGATGCAGGAGCAGAGACAACAGACAGCCGAGCAGAGGCAAGAATTTCTGGCAGCACTTGAGAGGATGGCTGCACAGGCTACTGTACCAGCTCAAGCACTAGCTCCAGTACCTCGAGCTAGAGTTGGTTCAGTAAAGGACTTTATTCAGATGGGTCCAAAGCCGTACAAGGGCACTGAAAGCTCGGAGGAGACTACCAACAGGATCACCTGTAAACTCCCTCGACCAGATTTCACTATTTTAAAATTATTTTTAGCAAATTAGAATTTATTGCAATATTTTATTTATTTATATCCTATTGATTGTGCACATGTCCATTATACAATTAATTAGAGCATTGCACTAGCTGTAATTCCCAAACAAAGTTCACATACCTATCCTAGACATGTTAGACTATTTCCCTGAATTTTGTGCAACTCCCAGATGCTTTATTTTGAGCCTCGTGTGAGACGCACAAATATCGTTACAAAAGTTCGTATTTAATTCCTATTTAATTTTCTGCTCTTTACCCATCTCTGTACCCCTAGAGATTTGAGGACCAGTAGGCACCTGTTTTGCCCAAACAAAAATACGATAATATTCTAGACTGAATATACTACAATTAGTGTATTGACACCGTAGAAAAATTATGATCCTAACTGCCTCTAAATAATTAGTGAACTCCGTGCGCAGTATTTATTAAATAATAAATACGGTGACCCGTATCACCCAAAGAACTAGACCCTGCCCCTGCCCAGACTAACCCCCACCCCTGCCTAGGCACTCCCCCAGCTTTCCCCCTCATTTCTGTGCAATTTGGTATTTTTAGGAATCAGCGTTTTTAATCAGACAAATTGCGTAATTGCGCAATTTCCCAATTTTAGGACTTTTCTGCAATTTATGGAATTACAGGGGTTTTCTGTAAAATTATAGCGCGAGGTGGCACCCTCCTATTGGCCAGTGGCCGTGCACGTGACACATGTCAAGAGGGACCCACAAAATATCAGATTTAATATCCTAAATATCTGAATTAGATATTTTACCTAAATAATTACTAAAATACCCCTAAACATTTAAGCTAATTCCTAAACTATCCTAAAACCTAACCCTATAAATAACCCCCTCACCGAACTTCCCTCACTCCCCACAGCCAACTCCGGCCACCGCCCTCCGCCGGACCACCGCCAACCTCCTCGCCTCAACCCTGCCCTCCCCTCCGACCATCGTCACCCCCTCCAGCTACCGCCTCCGCCTCCGGCAACGGCCGCAGCAACCAACCCGACCCCAAACACCAACAGCAGCCCCCTCCTCCGACCGCCCACCACCGCCACCCTGGTCGCCGTAGTCCACCGCCACCACCCCCAACTGCTCCGCCACCCTCCCCTCTATCGAAACACCATCGCCCCACCCCCCCACGACCATCACCGCCGCCGCCACATCCCCCGCAACCCTCTGCCACCTCTCCCTGCCACCTTCCCCGAGTCACCCCGACCTCCCTCACACTCCCCTCCGGCAGCCTTCGACCTCCGCCACCACCCCAGACTTCTTCGTCCCAACCACCCCCTCCGCCCTGACCACCTGAGCCACCTCCACCACCACCGCAACCGCCGCCACAAGCTGCTGCAGCTGCCACTGCTACTGCTGACTGCGGCTACTGCTGCAGTTGCAGCTCCGGCCAGCAGCCGCCGTAGCCTCGCCGGAGCTCCACCGGCGACGACGCGGGCCCCCCCCCCTGACGTGGCAGGTGACTCACCTCTCTCTCTTTTCTTATTTAAATATGTATATGTATATGTATATATGTATATGTATATGTATATATGTATATGTATATGTATATGTATATATATATATATGTATGTATAGATATTTGTATATTAATATATATATATGTGTTAAAATATATACTATATATTATATAATACTATATAAATATAATATATATATGTATGATTATTATTATTATTATTATTATTATTATTATTATTATTATTATTATATGTACATATTTATGTATATATATATGTATGTATATATGTATATATATGTATATATATATGTGTATCAATATATATGTTATCATATATATATATATATTTTTATTGTTATTATTATTAATATTACAGTATATAATAAATACAGTATATATATATATTTACTTATATATATATATATTTTTTGTTCATTTTTATATATATATATATATGTGTGTGTGTATATATATATATATGTAAATACACATATGTATTTCTTTTTCTTTCTTATATATATATATTATATATATATATGTATACATATGTATGTATGCCTTTCATTCTTAATTCATTCCTGCATTTTTCTTTTCTTTATATATTTATGTATACATATATCTATGGATATATGTATTACCTATATATAAATTATGTATATAAATATATGTAAGTATATATTTATATATATATCTATATATATTACTCTATATAATTATATATGTATTATATAATTATATACATTATATTATCATAGTACTGGATATACAGTACATATATATTATATATATATATTTATTTTATCTATTGCTGGATAATACAGCCTATATATCTATATATATGCATATTTACATTTCTTCCACTGTCTTTAATTTATTATATATGTATATATAATATCTATATACATAGATACTATATAGTACTATTTACTTTCTGTACTGTCATTTCAATTTATTTATTACTATATATCAGTGGATATACCCTGCTAAAATATACTACTATATAAAACAGTGGTCACATATAGACCCTGATAATATTTATATTATAATTGCTGAATAGTACAGCATTTATATATATATTTAAATTTCTGCACTGTCCTTTTCATTTATCTCAGTGGATATACCCTGACTACTATATTATTATATATCAGTGAATACACCCTGATAATATTATTATTTATTATATATATAGCAGTGGATATTCCCTGCTACTATTAAAATTATATATATACCTGCATTTGTCTGTTCTTTATATACTATATATACTACTATATATATATATATTATATCTATATATATATACATACTATATATATATATCTATATTATATATGTGTTTATAAGTATATATATATACTTTATATTACAGCCATGATATTCACGAACCCTGTCTGTTTTAACAGAAACCACATTCAGCACAGCCAGTGACCCCCTGTCATCAGCACCCTCAAACCTGACTGTGAGATCAGGTTATCAACACTATCAGGGAGTAGGCAAGTATACCTTGCCAAGTTTATACTGTTTAAATTATTAACTGTTGAATGTTCATTGTAGTAAATTTACATATAACAGTATGTATCTGGGACTGCCTCGGGTACGTCAACAAGTACGTTGACACGTAGTGTAATTAACTTAGTCTATACAGACTTACCATCAACTGTGAGGGTATTCTAATATCCTCTTAGACCCTATCACGGGTACACGCAACAAGGTTGCACTTCATTTTGGGATACAAGTTTACGTAGTTGATTAGCTACCAGTACGTACGACGTACATCACGGCTTAGCTTAAAATCATGAAGGTTACGACTTGACATTAGTTACATTGGGCGGGGAGAACGACTAAAATACGTATGGGACACCCACCTCTTTATCATGTGCCGCACTCGACGGAGTGATACGGATGTTATATATATATTCATGTGACCATACTCATCGTAGATGGAAAATTTTATAGTGCCCTTGAACGGGGACATATGTGGCATATACTAGCCAGTCACTACAGATTGGTGAATTACGTCAGCATATGTCTAGCCACACATTTCCCATACGTACTAGGTTGTCTCAATTTGTATTCACTTAGCTGGTTAGCACTCTGTATTCATTTATTTAGTATTTACATACATGGCATGTTATTTTTCTGTATCTTGTTACGTCCCTCTGAGGACCTGGTTCCCTGCCAGGTTTAGCTGAGACATTCCACCCCACAGTACCTGGACCTGGACAGGAGTCTGGACATGCCCTTGAGATGGAGTTAGAGGAGATGCCATCAGAGTCTGCCTGAGTACATCTGGAGTTGGAGCTATATATTTTGAGGACGATGCACTAGTTTATCTTATTTCACTTTCTGCTTATCTTTATGTAGTGGGTTTGTTCCCACTTGACTTTATCTGATTTATATATGACATTTCAGACTCAGCACCTATATATTCAGCACTTTTCTTGATATTTTTTGTGGATGAGATAGATTTACCTGTATTTAGACTTGTAGTATTTAGGACAGCGTAGCACATCACTTTGGGTCCATTAAATTGGGTGATCCCTTAGTGACGTGTCAGCTGGCCAGTGCCATGTGGCCTAGTTCCGTATATTTTTGGGACTGGGGCGTGACATCACCCACACGCAGAAGCTATTGGAAGCATCACAGTTACCTACGGACCTATGGATGACAGGTGTAAGGACGCTTCTAGATGGTAATGCTCATCACTGGTGGGAATCTATGGAGCGCCAGTTGGGTACATGCCAGACTTGGGAGCAGTTCTTGGAGTGCTTTGAGAGGAATTACTTCTCGGACACCGTCAGAGATGTATTGTACGATCAGTTTCTTCACTTGGAGTAGGGGAACAGAACAGTTGACGAATATGATGCCGAGTTTAGTCCTCTCAGTAAATATGGCGCTGTCCTGATACCAGATGACTTGGCTAAGGCTAAGAGGTTTCATCGAGGACGGACTCAGGAGCTCCAATATTACACTAGCTCACAGTCCCGGATCTCTTATGCCGAGCTATTGACAGAAGCCAGATTTTAAGAGACCATCAGCAGCGGAAAGGGAGGTCAGGTGAGGACACAACAAGGACCAGCAAGGACACAACCAGTACCAGCAAGGATACAACAAGGAGGACCTATCAGACGTCCTTTAGCTCAGCAACAGCAGTACCAACACAGAGCGGGACCGTATCAGATCCCAGAGAAGCCCCATTGTAATTATTGTGGAAAACGTGGGCATATTATGAGAGACTGTCGGACTCGCTTAGGACAGTGTATGAGATGTGGTTCTGGACAGCATATTATGAAAGACGGTCCTATGTAACAGGCATTGACACTTCCACCACCAGTTCAGAGGCTAGCGCTTCCAACACCCAAGCCAGCTCAGCAGATGACTGGACCAGGAGCACCTCGACCCCCAGCAGCAGGAGGATTTCAGAGAGGACCACCGCTACCTACCCAGGAGGATCAGTATATGAGGGTCGGGCATGGACAGCCACAGAGGAACGGACGAGCTTTTGCATTGGAAGTAGATGACATGGATCAAGAGGTGGATGTCATAGCAGGTATTACTCTTGCTTTTACTTTTCCTGCTATGACATTATTTGATACGGGAGCCACCAACTCATTCATATCATCTAGTTTTATTGCCAAACACAATATTGCCTCTATACCCTTATCTAGTTGTGTTAGAATTCTCACCGGAGGAGGAGTTGTACCAGTTAGATGAGTTTGTAGATCGGGTCCTATAGTGATACGTGGCAAGGAGATGAACGCCCGACTCTTAGTCCTTCCTATGCCATCTTTTGATATTGTGCTTGGAATGGACTGGCTAAGCAAGTACCATGCTTTCTTCGATTGTTTTAGAGGAAGCATTCTTTTTAAGGTACCAGACCTGCCTGAACTTGTGTTTGCCCGAGGATCCACAAAAATCCTTGATGGTATGTAGCTCGCGATGGACGACGTTGTTTATCACCCCATTATTTCATAATTTTAAGACGTCTTTTCAGAGGAATTGTCAGGACTACCCCCAGACAGAGACGTAGAGTTTTTAATTAAATTAGCGCCAGGAGCAGCACCTATAGCATCGCATGTTTACAGATTGGCGAAGAAGGAGATGGATGAGCTGAAGGCACAGTTGAAAGAACTAGAGGAGAAAGGTTTCATCCGACCAAGTGCATCACCCTGGGGAGCACCAGTGTTGTTTGTACCAAAGAAGGATGGGTCAGTGCGTATGTGCATTGACTACAGAGCCTTAAATGCAGTGACAATGAAGAACAAATACCCATTACCCCGCATTGATGACCTATTTGATTAGCTTAGTGGAGCTAAGGTGTTCTCGAAGATAGATTTGAGATCGGGATATCACCAGGTGAAGGTACGGAAGCAGGACATTCCGAAGACCGCATTCAGAACAAGGTATGGACACTACGAGTTTCTGGTCTTGCCATTTGGATTGACCAATGCTCCAGCTATCTTTATGGACTTAATGAATCGAGTCTTCCACCAGTATTTGGACCAATTCGTGGTCGTCTTCATAGATGATATACTTGTCTATTTGAAGAGCCACGAGGAGCACGAGAAGCACCTGTAGATTATTCTAGAGACATTAAGGAGAGAGCAGTTATATGCAAAGCTCAGTAAATGTGAGTTCTTCTTGGACAGAGTTTCATTTCTTGGGCATGTTTTAACGGGAGATGGTATTTCTGTTGATCCAAAAAAGATCTCGGCAGTTGAGACATGGCCTGTTCCTAAATCAGCAGCAGCGGTGAGGAGTTTCCTTGGACTTGCGGGATATTACCGACGGTTCGTGGAGAACTTCTCAAGGATAGCAGCACCTATGACTCGTTTGACTTGTAAGGATCAAGAATTTATATGGACTGACGAGTGTTAAGCCGCCTTTGAAGAGCTGAAGAAGTGACTGACTACAGCACCAGTATTGACTATTCCATCAGGATCAGGAGGCTACGTGATCTACAGTGACGCGTTAGGGAAAGGCTTGGGATGCGTATTGATGCAGCATGGCAAGGTAATTTCATATGCATCTAGACAGTTACGAGTGCATGAGAAGAATTATCCAACTCATGACTTGGAACTTGCAGCCGTTGTATTTGCTCTGAAGCTATGGAGACATTACTTATATGGGGAACGAGTGAAGATCTATACAGACCATAAAAGCCTCAAGTACGTCTTCACGCAGAAGGAGTTAAATATAAGGCAACGATGATGGCTTGAGTTGATAAAAGATTTTGAGATAGAGCTACATTATCATCCATGCAAGGCCAACGTTGTAGCAGACGTGTTAAGTCGGAAAACAGCAGCTTACTTCTTGACAGCACAGAAGAAATTATTGGAGGACTTGCAAGAGATTGGCATTGAAGTGATATTACCCAGAGCAGATGGGACACTAGCCAACTTGCAAGTACAGTCATCACTAGTAGAGAGGATTAAGGCAGCTTTGCCTACAGACGCTAGATTCAGGAGACTGAAGGAAAGGACAGAGGCCGGAGAGCAGACTGGATTGTGCATTCATGAGGATAGGACATTACGATGTGGTAATCGTCTTTATTTTCCAAATGAAGAGATTCGACAAGAGCTGATGACAGAAGCTCATAGTTTGATATACTCTATTCATCCTGGAGGCACCAAGATGTATCGTGACTTACGATAGCACTTTTGGTGGCATGGAATGAAAAGAGAGATAGCTCGCTTTGTAGCTAAATATCTGGTATGTCAACAAGTAAAGGCGGAGCACCAGAGAACGGCAGGATTATTGCAACCACTTTCGATTCCAGAGTAGAAGTGGGAGCACATCACTATGGACTTCGTCACGGGTTTTCCCAAGAGTCCAAGTGGAAGAGATGCAGTGTGGGTAATAGTGGACTGACTCACCAAGTCAGCCCATTTCTTACCTTTTAGAGTGGGTCAGTCTACAGAAGCTTTGGCTGACTTATATATGAGGCAGATCGTGAGATTGTACGGCATACCAGTCAATATTGTATCAGACAAGGATTCGCGCTTTACATCGCACTTTTGGAGGAGCATGCAAGAGAGTCTTGGAACTCATCTAAAGTTCAGTACATCATATTACCCGCAGACAGATGGGCAGTCAGAGCATACTATTCAGACATTGGAGGATATGTTGAGGGCTTGCATGTTAGACTTTGGAGGATCATGGGAGGACCACCTACATCTTGTGGAGTTTTCTTACAACAATAGCTATCAAGCGAGTATTCAGATGGCTCCGTTTGAAGCATTGTATGGAAGAAAATGTAGGTCTCTTGTGTGTTGGAGTGACGTGGGAGAACGTCAGATTCTGGGACCCGAGTTGGTGGTCAACACCGTAGAGACAGTTAAGAAGATACAGGGGCACTTGCGAACAGCGCAAGACAGGCAGAAGCAGTGGGCAAACCTTCATCGTCGTCCCTTGGAGTTTAAAGAGGGCGATCATGTCTTCTTGAGGATATCACCTACCAGAGGCACCATTCGATTCAGAGGGCGCGACAAGTTGAGTCCAAGGTATATTGGACCATTTGACGTGCTAGAGAGAGTGGGAGAAGTGGCATATCGACTTGCGCTACCACCTTCACTGGAGGGAGTACATAACCTATATAAATAGACGGACGGTCTTCAAAATCAAATCGTAAAAAAAATATAAGACAAAGTAGTGTATTAATTGATAGTGGATAATTAATTAATAAATAATTCTGATGATCAGAAAGAGGAATCCGACTAACAAAAAGAAAGAAGAAATTAAATAGAAAAAAAATTAAAAATTATAATATACACTATATAGTATTAACATATAATAAAAAAAGTTGGTAAATCAATATTTATTTTTTAATCGTGAAATTTTGTACCTTCCGATTCTAGAGAAGAACTTTCAAATTCTCGAGTAAATCGATGGCCAAAAGTAAGTATTTTTTTTGGAAATTCTTGATTTTAATTCTCTCTACCTTTTTTTTCTGCTTATTATTGAGTCCCAGACTCTTAATTTTTTTTTTTTCATCTTTTCTCCTTCACGTTCTTCTTCTGTCCAGAATTTTAAAATTTACTTAGTGATTTGAAGTTGAGAATTAGGATTTTACAATTGTTGAATTGGTATAAGTTGCAGCTAAGACAACAAATACTCACTGAAACGACGATGCAACTTTCGTTGAACAATCTCCATGTAATAAACTCGAGTATTTGATCTAAAATTCGAATTTTAATGATGAAACTGAGTGCTCGTGATGCTAATAGTGACAATAATTTTAATAATCTCGAGTTGCAATGATGAATTATTGAATTTTGAATAAATTTATTTGGAATTTTTGCACAACATACTATGTAATATTGTATTACATAGTGGATTTTAACAAATATTAAGGATAAGATGATATAGGAATTGTTGGATTTGTGTCATGTACGAGAACGAAATGTTCACTACAAAGATGTCATTTTCATTGTTCTGATTAATGATTATGGGAAAACTAGTTTGATATTTATATTGATTTAGTTTGTTTATGTTGCTTAGGAGAACTTGAGTTAGAATGAGTTCCGGTGTTTGATTATTCAATTATAAGAAAAATGGTGCAAGAATTCATGTTTAGGTGTTTTTATTGACTTTGTAAAATAATTTTATGATATTGTGTTTAAACGTAATCAAGACGTCTGTACTTAAATTGCGAGGGAACTATTTTTTCGAAAGAAACGAGATTCTATCAAGACCCTAAATGTAGAATGCGTTCTTCATGAATCTTCCCAAAAAAAAAATTTATTTTCAATATAATTTGGACATTATTTTGGATTTTGTCCCGACATTAAGATGCTTCAGGTTGACTCTGCTTATCTGGGGTGACGTAAAGTAAAAAGAATTATTTTGGATTTCATCCTGACTTATGTCGTATTTCGTATAGATTTAGGAAGAGCAAAAAGAATAATTTCGTTATTCTTTTTGTCTATAAGTAGTTATCTAATAGTCGAATTTAATTTGATATGAACAATATTAATCGGTAAATATATGGAAGGACATATTTATTTTTTTTATGGTAAACTCCAATTAATTTTTCTTATTATATACAAGATATAAAAAAAGAGGGCAGGGAAGGGGACGGTGGTGGGCAAGGGGCCGGTGGCTGGGAGGGGGGCTGCGGGGGAGCGGCACCGGCGACAGCCTGTCCGTGGGGGAAGGGATGAGAGGAAAGAGAAAAAAAAAATGAGAGCATCATTTTGGTCAAAAAAATTATCAAAGTAGTTGACCGTCATGACTGGACGGATTACGTTATTAGTAGAAGGACTTGTACATCATGGAAACACTATGAGGTGCATCCTGAATATGGGTAAATAAAGTGGATGGTAAGTCAAAAAATTTCTATAATTATCAAATATAGCTAGGTGCAGGAGACATACTACCCAAGGGGACGTTGTGACCATTCTTGTTAAAGAGAACATATTATTGATAGAGGGGGTCCAAGACCAAGGACGGAGCCTGAAATTCGAACTAGGGTGGATTGTGATAGGTTAGGATGGATTGGAGTGTGAACTGACTCATATGGAAAAAAAAATCAAAAAAAAATATATATGGAAGAAAAAAAAAATCAATTTTTTTTTCTAATCCAAACTTTTTGTGAATAAGTAGGAAATCTGAGAGATCACCACACATCAATTTGCAATTTTTCTAGCTAGTAAAAACTTTTTCCCTCGTATCTTTCGTTTTATAAAAAACTTTTTTCTTCTTTGAACTTGTCCAACTATTTTTTCTAGAAGGCCACAATTGTGATATCCCTAGTCTCCGATTACTAAACACATAAACACACTGAAGTTCATAAATGGCATGTGCAAAAAAAATTCATGAAAATATTTTTGTGTATCAAACCCTAACTAATTTAAAACGGCATTTCTGGGGACTAACTGACAACGAATACATACAATATTATCTATAGCACGGTTTTAAATCGAAAAACTTGTGTCAAAATCGAAACATAAAGAGATGTGAAGGACCCGTTTGGTTTATTGCAACGTAAACGTAATCGTAGTGGAATCGAATGAAAAAAAATTATTCGATTCTATATTGTAGTGAACCAAACGGATCCCAATTAATAAAACTAAGTACCTTAAAATACTCTTGCTGATCCATATAGTAGCAGTACTCCTCTCCAAACTTTTTATCCATAACTTCAACCAATACAGAATGAATGGATCATATGTATATAAAAAATATATGTATATATAGGAAAACAGAGAGTCATATATGGAAAGAGTAATTAATAAAAAAATTATTCTACGTGTGTATTCATGCTAATCTTAAATCTAACCAAATGTGGTATGAAAAAAAAAAGGGAAAGTGCTAGAATTTCGATCGTGTAAGACCACGGAGACTGCATCGGCAGATTTTGAGTGCTCTCAAATTTTTATATATGGTATATGTAATTTATTATTTATTGTGTGGGTGTATTTGACAACAACATGCCATATATAATTTGCCAAGATTATATGATGAGATATTTCATTTTTGGATGAATATTAATTGACGGTTTATAATTAATTAAAAGATAATTCCGACGAATCAGCCAGCTAGCAGCACCGCTTGCTTGGCTTGGCTGCTCGTAAATGACGCCGTGGAATAAGCCAAATCATATTATATATACTAATTAATTCTGATGATGATGATGATGATATATATATATATATATATATATATATATATATATATATATATATATTTTATTGCAATTAAGCCAGCCTACTTGCAAACTAAAGGCAATAAGATTATTTCCAAATCAATTCGATCCATCTCTCTCTGGTAATTCATACTCGATAGCTAGGTGACTCAAAGTTGAGCAGAATATTTATTCAAGTCATGGTCTCAAGCTGCTAATTAATTAATTAATTAATTAATGGACCTTTATATATATATATATATATATATATATATATATATATATATATATATATAAATAAAGGAGTTTCTTTCTTTGTATTTCTCTACTTGTTTTCGTTCCTTCTTGTTGTAGCGTCTGCAAACGTAAAGAGAAGAACATTTTTCTGATTTTTGTTGTATTCGCATTTTCTTTGGTTCATCAGTTTGTAACATTTTCGTGGTTTAGTGCTGCTGAGGAGTTGTGTGTCACTTTAGAGGCGCTCTCGAGTGACTCATAGTGCACCAACTTTTGTAGAAGATGAACTCTTGATTGAGTCTCTACTTTTTGGGCCTCCTCTACTTTGATTTGGCTTCGGGACTAACACAACAAACCATAAAATATATTTCTACAAGAAAAATTATACACACCAACTCAAGATTAATATGAAAGTAAGAAATAAATTATTGTAAAACACTAGAAAGCCTACATGTCATAGTTCTTTGTACTAACTTATGCATATATACATTACTCTTCATATAGTCATAGAACCTACAGAACAATTTCTAGAGTTATTTACTAATATTGCAATGGACGTCGGATCCTCGATGTCTTTTGTGGATACTATCCCATCTGCCTATCCACCCACAGAAGGGTTTTATATCATCATTGCTCCTGCTACTCAACTAATTTGGTTTAGCTCATGACTCGTCGATACTCCGAATACAGCTGCAACATCTTCATCTTTACCAATCAAGTCATTGAGTTGTTTCCGTAATAATATACTCTGGAAATAAAGAAAGACAAAAAGAACAAAATTAGTATGAGCATACATACATACATAAATACATACATACATGCATACATACATTCATCACAAAACCATATATGGAACCATCTAATATCACAAAACCATGATTAATTACAGTCCAAAGGATCAAAGTCAACGAATGTTCTTCCTCACAAGCTTATCTTTAATGTTAATTTCCTATCAATCTCAGTAAATTGAATTATGTCAATTCAAATAAATTGACATAAGAGACTGTAAAAGAAAAATGCATTACTAATAAAGGCCTACAAACGTTAAGGTTCAAAGTTAATTGATGTTCTTTTTGACAAGCTAATTTAGCAGTAACCAAATTTAGATCTTAATTGCAGAAACAATCTTTTACCAATAAATTAATCTCCACTTTTACGTGTATTAACAATCTACAAATGTGAAAACTATATACGATAATAATTAGACAATCGGCACCAAATTTAAGAAGTACAAGCAAATGTTTAACAAATTACCTCGTCAAAGACTTTTCTAGTAGCATCTGCTTTAACTATATTGCGTAAAAAAGGCTTCGCTTCTTTGAATATCTTATCCTATATTACAAAATTCCCATTTTAGAAAGGTATATACCACCCAGAAAATAGTAATTCATTAGCAAATAAAAAAGTGTTGTGGATTGCATCAAATTTATTTACATGTATTTTTTTTTTTGCTCGATAGCGTTGTGCGGCCTCCCGATTAATGCTCCTCCTGAATGACAAATGCAAGTCAAAATATTACAATCAAGTAAGTAATATTTTGGTTTAAGATGTTAGTAAGCTACATATGCAGGTTTGGTTTGAAACTTGTTAAAGATAAAATGTTACCACAAATAGATGCAAACATGGTAATTGTCTATTACTTCCAAAATTCTATCATATGGAACAAGTGTAAGAATAGTGTTTCTGTATGTAACAAGACTTGTATATTCTTTAGTTTTTTTTTTTTTCTAGATTTTTTTTTTGTTTTTGCTTTTACATTGCACAATCTAGTCAGTTATCCATGCTTGGAAAATACATATAAGTAGGTTAACTTGTTCATCCATCCTTCAAACAACCCAACTTTAATAGCTTAACAAAGCATAAAAGAATTATTCACGTTATTTGAAGGTGAGGACAATATTCTTTTGTATGTTGGAATACAGAAAACCAGTTTATATATATATATATATATATATATATATATATATATATATATATATATATATATATATATGACATGAACATTCATGAGGTTTTTATGTATATTCCATGTGTATCCCATGTGTGAGCTCATACTTGATAGTTTTATAAATATCAATATAAGCGAATTTTAATACGAAATATATTCTTGCGGTTATTTATTATGGAAAATTTTTGTGAGGTGTGACAATTTTACTACCTTATAATAGAACAATTTATTAAAAAAATAAAAAAGATAATTGATGTCGATGTTGCCACACCCATGGACTGGACCGGCTCTAAGCTCATGGGGTCCGAGACGAACTTTTAAAATGAGATCCCATACATAATATAAAAAAATAAAACAAAAGTAAAATAAAAAATTTGCCTCCACCAAAATTTGAACTAGAAATCCCTTATGTGCAAGTCTAATGTAATAACCACTACACTACAATTACTTTGTGATAAGAAAAACTAATGGTAAATACTAGTTCTATTTTAGTCCAAAATTATTTATATATTTAAACATAATTTTTTTTGGCCCTTCTAGTATATGGGGTCCTGGACGGTCGCCTTGTCTGTCCTAGGCCAGGACCGACCCTGCCCATGGAGAATTCCTTATTATGTGGTTCCTTAGGGTTTCATGAAATATACTTTTATTATCCTTGAAATATAATTTGTTTCAAATCCATGATTATTTCTAATTACTGCATTACATCAAAATTTGAATAATTCATCAATGAACTCTTATATTTACTTAATTCTGCAAACAATTATTGCAAAATCGATAATGGTTGTGCGCTCAAGCTTAAGTACTCCAAAATATCATTCTTATTATGAAAATGATAGACAAATGATATAATACGAGAGACAATGTTAGTAGTAATAGTATAAGAAATCACGAAAAAGTTTACTTAACTCTTTGATCAAATAATGTTAATTCTAACAAGATAATTGATAGGTTTACCTTCTTTCTTCTTTGGACAATACTCCAGACGCCACTAAATTTTGTTTAGTCGATGTTGAAGCCCCTTTTCGCTTATCATTTTCCATATTGTTTGGCAATTCAGGATAATATTCTGATCAATATGAGAAATAAAAATGTCAAGATATAAAGTAGGTAGATACACTTACATAATGACAACACTAGAGTACCGTATCATAGAAAATAGAATATATTGGTGAAAATTTTAATTCTGAATATAAAAGGTTTGTAACTATTTTTTATCATATTTAAATCTATTACGAAAATTAGTTAGTTTTGAGCACTAGAACCTTGTAGTGTTAAATAGTCTGTCTTTCCAATTTATTCCATACACAATAAGATATATATATTTTATGGTTATTGTCTTGTACCATCTCTTGTGGTGATCTCTATTTTAGTTCAATTTTCTAAGGAACATACACATACTACAAGGATCTCTTACTGTTTTTGTACTTATTTCTATGTATTAACACTAAAAACTTATCGACCTTCCTAATTTCTTAAAAAGGACTTTCACCTTTCCTGACATGAGTATGTTATTATAGTTACATGTATTTTCGTTCTTTTAACCAATTTATATTTGACATGATGATTAATTTCTAAAATCCTTCCACAAAACCTTTCTTGAGCATCATTTCAAAATAATTAAACAAAATGACATTCAATTTTCACAATAACTTATGTAAGGAAACAAAATAAATACAAAGTGTAACTTAGTTAAATGTGTACTTATTTTCTAAAACACGAACCTAGAGTCCGTCCTTGAGATCCAGTGTCTACGATGATATCATCATATGGTAAATCTCTGTAGTTTTTGACAATGCTCTGTATGTAGGTAAAGAGAACTTAGGAAAGTTAGGATACACATACATTATAAATTCTTTATTCCACTGAAAGAAATACAATATATAAAAAAACTAGATAACAAATTTGCATATGAAAGAAGTTTCTGTTGTCCCCTAAAAGTTACAATCCTAACAAATATATATATATATATATATATATATATATATATATATATATATATATATATATATATATATATATATATTAAGATACATACATACATACATACATACATACATACATACATAACAAGACCTCTCCCATGATGATCACACAACCTATCAATCTAAAACCCGGCAGTAGGCATATCGCCACGGAAAAGACATTAATTAGTATAGTTAGATAAATAGTAAAGATTTTGCAGCTTTATTTGTCTACATACAAAATCTTAGAATGATAATTTAATGTTGAACGAACTATTAGTACCTGGTCATTCACCATGTTCATCTCATTTTTATTTATCTCCTTATCTTGGTCAAGAAAATCCAGAGACGGAGGTTCTTCTGAATTAAAATGTGAATTGATTAACTCATCAAACGAAGAAATCCTTTCAATCTATAAAACAAAATAAAAATCACTATTAGGCACATATAATGAAATCCTATGCTAATAACATTTTTGTTTATAAAAAATAAGCACTCTAGAATTAAAAATAAGACTCATAAGTGCGTAGTATGGATTGACGATCGAGCTCTTTCAAAAAAAATAGAAGTATATATATATATATATATATATATATATATATATATATAATACATAACAAGACATCTCCCATGATTACTACCTGTTATTATATGTTTACTTTAAGTACTTGAATCCAATTTGAACCGGAATTGTTTACTTGCTTAGCTCCGTGAGCTAAGGCCGGTAGTTACTAAGGAAGGCCAAACAGAGGTCCACAACCCGGAGACATTAATAAACTTAGTTAATAACATTGTATTGTCTTTATGATCATTCTTTTTTGTTCTGCATCATCGACTCATCATCGTCAGAATCTAAGTTTTGAGAAAGAAAGAAAGAAGATGGGAACCACCACAAACAACATGAGAATTATATTATAAGGTGGAATAGGAGCATCCTCTATAAGGTGTTTGAAGCCAAATTTGCCTTCAAAGGTGGGTCCACTGTGGGATGCACCCCGAATATGGATAAATAAAGTCAATTTTTTTTCTATAATTATCAAGGATAGCTAGGTGCATGAGACATACTACCCAAGGGGACGTTGTGACCATTCTTGTTAAAGAGAACATATTATCGATAGAGGGGGCCCAAAACCAAGGACGGAACCATAAATTCGAACTAGGGTGGGTTGCGATGGGTTAGGATGGATGGATTGGAGTGTGGACCGACTCATATGAAGAAAAATAAAATCAAAAAAATATATATGCAAGAAAAAAAACCTAATTTTTTTTCTAAGCCAAACTTTTTGTGAATAAATAGAATTTTGAGAGAGCACCACACACACCAATTTGCAAATTTTCTAGCCAGTAAAAACTTATTCCCACGTATCTTTCGCTTTATAAAAAAAAATTTCTTCTTTGAACTTGTCCAACTATTTTCTCCAAAACTCAGTGTCGAAAAATATTGTTGTGTAGCGACCCTAACTAATTTAAAACGACATTTCTGGAGACTAACTGACAACGAATACATACAATATTATCTATAGCATGGTTTTAACTCGAAAAACTTGTGTCAAAATCGAAACATAAAGAGATATGAAGGACCCGTTTGGTTCATTTGTAATGTAATCGTAATCGTAGTGGAATCGAATAAATTTTTTTTTTTTAATCAATTCCAATACGATTATTTTTTTTTATTCGATTTTACATTGCAGTGAACCAAACGGATCACAATTAATAAAACTATAATAAAACTAAGTACCTTAAAATACTCTTGCTGATGATCCATATAATAGCAGTACTCCTCTCCAAACATAATTTTATCCATAACTTCAACCAATACTGAATGAATGGATCATATGTATATAAAAAGATATGTATATATAGGAAAACAGAGATTCATATATGGAATGAGTAATTAATAAAAAAATTATTCTACGTGTAGATTCATGCTAATCTTAAATCTAACCAAATATGGTATGAAAAAAAAGAGGGAAAGTGCTCACGTAAGTAGAATTTTGATCGTGTAAGACCACGGAGACGCATGCATCGGCAGATTTTGAGTGCTCTCAATTTTTTATATATGGTATATGTAATTTATTATTTATTGTGTGGTGTATTTGACAACAACATGCCATATATAATATGCCAAGATTATATGATGAGATATTTCATTTTTGAATGAATATTACTTGACGGTTTATAATTAATTGATAAATAATTCTGACGAATCAGGCAGCTAGCAGCACCGTTGCTTGGCTTGGCCAAATCATATTATATATACTAATTAATTCTGATGATGATGATATATATATATATATATATATATTATTGCAATTAAGCCAGCCTACTTGCAAACTATTACTTCCAAATCAATTCGATCGATCTCTCTCTGGTAATTCATACTCGATCGAGGAAAAGTTGAGCAGAATATTTATTCAAGTCATGGTCTCAAGCTGCTAATTAATTAATTAATGGACCATTATATATATATATATACATATACATATATATATATATATATATATATATATATATATATATATATATTTTTTTTTTCTGGGACTTTAAGGAGCTAGCTTAAATTAAGACATTGTAGCTTAAATTAAGACATTGTAGCTAAAACCCGAAGCGACTCAGACTCGGGTTTAAGGACACAAACTGGCGCTTTGATGGCGTACTTTGCACTTAGCAAGTAAGCATCGTCGCATGACGTTCATGCACTCTTTTTCTGCACGAGTTGCTTGCTCGGGGGCATGTTTCGTGGCGCTATGCGGCCAACGAGTTTGTAACAGGGAGTCACATATGGAGGGGACAGAGTCTGCTGTTGGCAGCACATGCGGCGCATGGTTATCCATGCCATCCGGATTATGCGACACATGCGGCGCGAGGGTGTCTTTGTAAAGTGGTTGCTGCTTTCGGCTCTTAGCATTAATAATAATTATTATTTTCATATGGTTAGTTCGGTAATTAATAATTATTTTTTTTTATTTTAATATTTATTCAAATTAAAATTTGGAAACCAACCACCATGGTTTTAAGATCTTGAGTGCAACACTAGCCTTCCCCTTCAAACCAACCTAGCATGCTCGACTTAGACGAGTCAAATTAGGCTTCTGCCATGACTGTTACTCAAAAATTCGCAATCCCATGCCTTATTTTGGTCGCACAACTTTTATGACACAATTACGAGGAAACGATGATTAGTTAACTCTTTTGTCATGGCGTACGATTTTAACACACCACACCAACCCATTGATCCCAACTAAGTCTATGCTATGAGGGTAACTAGTCCTATTATGTACATGACCCTCGAGTTACGTTATTCGAACCCCCTGCATGCTCCTAATTTAATATTAAGTAGAAAATAAAATTTATAAATTTATTTAATTATTTTAATATTCACTAATATTTAGTAAATAAATTTTTTTATTATTATAAATTGAGTTGCAAATTATTTATTGGTGAAAATATAAATTTCTAGAATTTTTTCCAAGAACCTAACTATTTTTGAAAATTTTCTACATATAATTATTATATAAACAAAAGAAAAGAAAAGAAAAAGAAAAAGAAAAAGAAAAAGAAATAAACCTAAAGCCCTAACCCTACCCGTTAACCCAAACAAAAACCCATTACCGAAACCTAAACTCTAAACCCCCCCATCCACGTACAGTAGCCTTCCCCCCTCCTATATATATATATATATATATATATATATATATATATATATATATATATACATTACAACCTAAAATCCTAACCCACGCCTACACCACCTCCATCATCACCCACGCCTACATCACCTCCACCACATGTCGGAGCCGTCGACAGTCGTAGCCCCGACAACCGCCACAACAGCACCAGAGCGCCGCCGCAACAGCCGCGCAGCCGGCGGCAGCAGCAACAACACATCGTGGCCCCCTTCGTGCTGAGGTTTCGCCCTCTTCGCTCGTCCGTTTCATGTTCCATCTTCGCTGGTATGTTCACAACCTAACCCTCTAGGATTCTCTTCAAGTGGAACAAATTTAGGCACCCGGGTTTGATCGAAAAATCGATCGAAAGTTGGCCGAAAAACTGTTCAACAACAGTTCAAAAATTCAGTCCAAGTACCCCTGTTCATGTCCAATTTTCTAGCATCTCGTTAATTATTTTCAAAATATAATTGAAAGAACTTCTTCATAATATAACCAAGATTTTTACTGTTATTTTAGTTTTTATTAGTTTGCTATAATGGTTAAATTGTTCTGGTTCCAAAATGACCAAAAACTTATTTTTAAAACACACAAAATCTCGCGATACGGGGTACGTTCCGCCAAACAAGGCAACTTTGTCATGTGCGAGTTGCATCAAAAGACGCGTAACATAAACGCGGATGTGTGGACTTTCATGGAACTTGATTTGGATTTGCGTGCACACCGGAATCAACGCGTATCCGTCGAAAAGTACCGTATCGGTCTGTTCTGACATTCGCCATAACTTCGTATGTACTCATCAGTTCACAACGAAACTTATGCCATTAGATTTGCAGCATTACGATGGTCTTGTGACCCAAGTTTGGTTCGAATCTGAGAAAGTTGACGAAATACCTTTTTGTGGGCCCTACGGTTCTACATGGCGGGCAATTTCGTGATCGGCTCATCAGAATTCAGTTCTGGATATTTTGTTGGGTTCGTATCATCTTTCTAGATTCGTAGACACTAAGTTTGAAAATTTTGAAAAAATTTATCTCCGACATATTTTTTAGTGCGAAGTGGGCCACATGTGGACAAAAATTTGACCCAAAATTTTTAATTATGTCCCTGTGTCCAAATTAGACTTATGGGTAGTCAATCATAGCTATTTCAAGTATTCTAAGAACATTGGTGATGTTTATTTTATCAATCCGGAGGTGTACGTGCAGATTCTACTTTTTCAGGTGTAGTTGACGGAGATCAGAACCCAGGCAAGTATACCTTGCGCCAAACCTACAGAGATCCTGTTATATTACTTGCTTGTGTTCTTTTATTATATATACTTCTATGATGTATCTGTTCAACGTAGGACCGTGAGACATTTCTTAGAGTCCGAACAAGATTCGGATGTCAACGCCGTACGCGGAGTCATGCAATGTCACTTAGAGAGTTGATTCCGCGATCCTATAATTTTGTGTGCTTGCTTTACCAAGTACGTCATACCGTAGGACACTTGACACTATTTTATGTGACAAAATCTTTCTTGAGTTATTCATGGTAATTTTGTATAGGCTTGCATGATTCGTGATATGAGACTTGCATATTTCATGGATGTTATTATGACTCGTTGCACTAGATAGAGGTCATGATCTTGCATGTTATGGACATGAGACATGAGGTTACATTGGGCGGGGAGAGACACACAGTCTACAGGCTGATTATTTATATATATACTACTGGAGGTGCCTTAGACTCTGTCTCAGATCTTTGGCATATATATTGGAGTCGTGATACTACTTGCTGCTATGGGCTCTCAGACACAGAGTATGTAGTGGTCTCAGCCTGAGTATTAGTGATGCTCTCATTTGTATTTCACTTAGCTAGTTACATAGATTGCCCTGAGGATCTATTTATATTTACTTGCTATATTTTATTTGGCTTGAGTGTTTATTGTACCTTGCTATGTCTCATGAGGACCTGGATCCGGATTATGTCCCCAGGTGTAGACGAGGAGAGCTATCCCGAGGTTTATGGGACATGTACTACTATTGGAGACGTACAAGTTGCAGATGACGAGGTTGTTCCAGAGGACTTCTTTTGAGCACACAGTATTCTTACCATTCTTTATTTATGCTTAGTGTTCTTTGATATTTTATCTTGTACTGACTTCTGATATTGTACTTGGATGTATTTTGCTTTCCATTTTGATCACGGGTTGTTCTCCGTAACATTATTTATATTTCTTTGATTGGACAGATCATTTTATATTATTGTGACTGGACTTGTTTCTTTGTGATTTCGTTACTTATTGTGGATGAGATTAGATATATAAATTATGACAGGTATTTGTAGACCATTTTTATGTATTATAACTTAAGTGCACTCTAACAGGTCCATTAAATTGGGTTTGCCCATTGGAGTTGTGCTGCTGGCCATTGCCATGTGGCTAGTCCCTTGGTATTTTGGGACTGGGTGTGACACCGACAAATTCTAACCTAAATGGGAGGTCCCCTTTATTGTGGAAACCATATTTTTCAATGGCGCATACCGGCTTCTGAAATCCAACGGAGACAAGCTCATGATGCCTATCAACGGAAAGTTCCTGAAAAAGTGCTCCATCTGAACTAGACTTGTACTCTCCTCATCCCCAGCGGGATAACCTAGATGTACATCTCTACACTCTTGGTTCTTCATCCCCAACAAGTACCTATGTGCAACATTTTCTCCTTCGTTATAAATTCTTGTAAAAGCTATCATCTGTACCCATGAGTCATGGATACGCAACGGATGATGAATCCTCAAAGTCTCCCAAGCGGAGTAGTCTTCAAGTTCACCCGCACACTCCCGCAATGACCACTCAAAAAAAAAAACCAAGCTCGTTAGACGCTAGCCATGTTCATATTGCCTCTGAGCTATTGTCCCACCACTTTCTCCAGCGGAGTAGTCCTTAGGTCTATCTTCATTTTCGGATAGACCATACTCAGCAAACTACGCCCTAGCGAGTCCTTGGGACTTTGGTTCACGTCCATATTACCTCTGAACTATCGTCATAACATTTCTCCCCGACTGAGTTTGCCATGTCCATTTACCTCTGAGCAAACCTTTCAGGTTTTTGTTATCGATCATCACGTCCATATTACCTCTGATATCGATTTTTATCCCCACTTATCACCCGTACTCACCAAGGTACACCAGCGGTATTAAGTCCACAAAAACTGCCACATCCATATTACCTATGGCATGGCTTGTCTCAAACTTATTACTTACACTAACATGCACAAAAAGTAATGGGTCCACAAAACCTATCACGTTCATATCATCTTTGTTAGGCTTTGTTTCAAATCTATTACCTGCACCCCTAGTGCGCAAAAGGGTAATAGGTCCACCAAAGATCCCTAGCGGGATGTCCTTACTATCCATAAAACCTATCACGTCTATATTACCTCTGATAGGGTTTGTTTCGAATCTATTACTTTCACCCGTGCGCAAAAGGATAATAGGTCCACTAAAATCCCCAGTGGGATGTCCACACTAGCAACAAATAATGTACTACGACCATCTCATCTCTAGTACAAGTGCTCCAAATGTCACAATGTACAAAGAAAGTGATTTCTCCTTTTATTAAAACAAAAAAAAGATGGAAGGAGAGATTACAAAACATCAAGAAGAAGAGAAATCAGAATCTTTCGAAATACTGATGTACATAGCAAAAAAATAAAAAATACAAGCGTCTGAGGACGCGAGCAATTGACGTGGAGCGTCTCTAACAATTTGCTCCCCTAAATCAACAGGGGTTTCCAAGATTTCTTCGAAGATGTCCTCCTTGTGTACTCAAACAGTGGATGTTTCTCCCGTCCTCTTAGTATGAAGAAACTCGGGATCGCTGGAGCATGGATCAGGGGTAATCGACGCCGTAAAAAAAGATGTGTTGGTTTCCTTTGGAGCACCTCCAGAAGCCATCGTACTAAAGATAAATTTGTGTAAGGAGTTTCGAGATCGTCTTCCACTTATAAGCGGAGAACCGACGGCTTACTTCCTGAGTCGTAACTGTTCACTCCATAAGATGCGAAGATTCGCTCCTGCACAACCCAAGATGTGATTGCCAGGATTTGGTGTACTCCTATCAGAGATCCAGACTGACACAGCGGTGTGAACACATCAGGCACATGCCAAGCACATGAGACGCATGAAGTGGTCATTTCTCTCTTATGATGCAAATTATACCAACCAGACAATCACAACAGAAAATGAGGAGTTTATTTCTTCTTGCCAAAAGGGCAAACTACACTTAAAGGGATACTAGCGAGGGTGTCTTTGTACAGTGGCTGCTGCTTTCGGCTCTCGGTGGCGTTTGACAGCGCTATCCCGTGTAGCATGACCCGCGATGGCGGTGACGCATGCGGCTCTGACGATGCATGCGACTACGGCTACGCATGCGACATAGTGTCGGATAGCGCATATGCGACCTTGAGTTTTCTCAGGCCGCATATGTGTTGTTCTCCTCTATATATAGAAAAGCTTTTCTTTCTTTCAAAGGAGAGAAAAAACTGAGAGCACCAGTGCGATATGCGGCCCCAGTGAGCACCCTTTCACAAAGTATTTCCGAGTGATCCGAAGGTGACCAAGAGCATTCTAGAAGTTCTCGTGTGGACTTGTTGGATCCTGGGGATAGTTCATTGTATAACGAGAATATTGCCTTGAGCTCCGGTGGTTTTAATCACCCCAACAAGGAGTTTCCTTCTTTGTATTTCTTTTCTTGTTACTGTTCCTTCTCGTTGTAGCGTCTGCGAACGTAAAGAGAAGAACAATTTTCTGATTCTTATTGTATTTACATTTTCTTTGGGTCGTCAGTTTGTAACCTGTTCGTGGTTTAGTGCTGTTGTGGAGTTGTGTGTCACTATAGAGACACTCTCGAGTGACTCATAGTGCACCAACTTTTGTAGAAGACGAACTCTTGAGTGAGTCTCTACTTTGTGGGCCTCCTCTACTTTGATTTGGCTTCGGGACTAACACAACAAACCATAAAATATATTTCTACAAGAAAAATTATACACACCAACTCAAGATTAAAATGAAAGTAAGAAATAAATTATTGTTAACCACTAGAAAGTCTACATGTCATAGTTCTTTGTACTAACTTATGCATATATACATTACTGTTCATATAGTCATAGAACCTACAGAACAATTTCTAGAGTTATTTACTAATATTGCAATGGACGTCGGATCCTCGATGTCTTTTGTGGAGACTATCCCATCTGCCTATCCACCCACAGAAGGGTTTCCTATCATCATATGTCCTGCTACTCAACTAATTTGGTTGAGCTCATGACTCGTCGATACTCCGAATACAGCTGCAACATCTTCATCTTTAGCAATCAAGTCCATGAGCTGTTTCCGTAATAATATACTCTTAAAATAAAGAAAGACAAAAAGAACAAAATTAGTATGAGCATGCATATATACTTACATACTTACATATATTCATTCATCACAAAACCATATATGGAACCATCTAATATCACAAAACCATGATTAAGTACAGTCCAAAGGATCAATGTCAATGAATGCTCTTCCTCACAAGCTTATCTTTAATGTTAATTTCCTATCAAACTCAGTAAATTGAATTATTTCAATTAAGATAAATTCATAAATGGCATGTGCAAAAAAAATTCATGAAAATATTTTTGTGTAACAAACCCTAACTAATTTAAAACCGCATTTCTGGGGACTAACTGACAACGAATACATACAATATTATCTATAGCACGGTTTTAAATCGAAAAACTTGTGTCAAAATTGAAACATAAAGAGATATGAAGGACCCGTTTGGTTTATTACAATGTAAACGTAATCGTAGTGGAATCGAATGAAAAAAAATTATTCGATTCTATATTGTAGTGAACCAAACGGATCCCAATTAATAAAACTAAGTACCTTAAAATACTCTTGCTGATCCATATAGTAGCAGTACTCCTCTCCAAACTTTTTATCCATAACTTCAACCAATACAGAATGAATGGATCATATGTATATAAAAAATATATGTATATATAGGAAAACAGAGAGTCATATATGGAAAGAGTAATTAATAAAAAAATTATTCTACGTGTGGATTCATGCTAATCTTAAATCTAACCAAATGTGGTATGAAAAAAAAAGGGAAAGTTCACGTAAGTAGAATTTCGATCGTGTAAGACCACGGAGACTGCATCGGCAGATTTTGAGTGCTCTCAAATTTTTATATATGGTATATGTAATTTATTATTTATTGTGTGGGTGTATTTGACAACAACATGCCATATATAATTTGCCAAGATTATATGATGAGATATTTCATTTTTGGATGAATATTAATTGACGGTTTATAATTAATTAAAAGATAATTCCGACGAATCAGCCAGCTAGCAGCACCGCTTGCTTGGCTTGGCTGCTCGTAAATGACGCCGTGGAATAAGCCAAATCATATTATATATACTAATTAATTCTGATGATGATGATGATGATATATATATATATATATATATATATATATATATATATATATATATATATATATTTTATTGCAATTAAGCCAGCCTACTTGCAAACTAAAGGCAATAAGATTATTTCCAAATCAATTCGATCCATCTCTCTCTGGTAATTCATACTCGATAGCTAGGTGACTCAAAGTTGAGCAGAATATTTATTCAAGTCATGGTCTCAAGCTGCTAATTAATTAATTAATTAATTAATTAATGGACCTTTATTTATATATATATATATATATATATATATATATATATATATATATATATATATATATATATATAAAGAGGAGTTTCTTTCTTTGTATTTCTCTACTTGTTTTCGTTCCTTCTTGTTGTAGCGTCTGCGAACGTAAAGAGAAGAACATTTTTCTGATTTTTGTTGTATTCGCATTTTCTTTGGTTCATCAGTTTGTAACATGTTCGTGGTTTAGTGCTGCTGAGGAGTTGTGTGTCACTGTAGAGGCGCTCTCGAGTGACTCATAGTGCACCAACTTTTGTAGAAGATGAACTCTTGATTGAGTCTCTACTTTTTGGGCCTCCTCTACTTTGATTTGGCTTCGGGACTAACACAACAAACCATAAAATATATTTCTACAAGAAAAATTATACACACCAACTCAAGATTAATATGAAAGTAAGAAATAAATTATTGTAAAACACTAGAAAGCCTACATGTCATAGTTCTTTGTACTAACTTATGCATATATACATTACTCTTCATATAGTCATAGAACCTACAGAACAATTTCTAGAGTTATTTACTAATATTGCAATGGACGTCGAATCCTCGATGTCTTTTGTGGATACTATCCCATCTGCCTATCCACCCACAGAAGGGTTTTATATCATCATTGCTCCTGCTACTCAACTAATTTGGTTTAGCTCATGACTCGTCGATACTCCGAATACAGCTGCAACATCTTCATCTTTAGCAATCAAGTCATTGAGCTGCTTCCGTAATAATATACTCTGGAAATAAAGAAAGGCAAAAAGAACAAAATTAGTAAGAGCATACATACATACATACATACATACATTCATCACAAAACCATATATGGAACCATCTAATATCACAAAACCATGATTAATTACAGTGCAAAGGATCAAAGTCAATGAATGCTCTTCCTCACAAGCTTATCTTTAATGTTAATTTTCTATCAATCTCAGCAAATTGAATTGACATAAGTGACTGTAAAAGAAAAATGCATTACCAATAAAGGCCTACAAACTTTAAGGTTCAAAGTTAATTGATGTTCTTTTTGACAAGCTAATTTAGCAGTAACCAAATTTAGATCTTAATTGCAGAAACAATCTTTTACCAATAAATTAATCTCCACTTTTACGTGTATTAACAATCTACAAATGTGAAAACTATATACGATAATAATTAGACAATCGGCACCAAATTTAAGAAGTACAAGCAAATGTTTAACAAATTACCTCGTCAAAGACTTTTCTAGTAGCATCTGCTTTAACTATATTGCGTAAAAAAGGCTTCGCTTCATTGAATATCTTATCCTATATTACAAAATTCCCATTTTAGAAAGGTATATACCACCCAGAAAATAGTAATTCATAAGCAAATAAAAAAGTGTTGTGGATTGCATCAAATTTATTTACATGTATTTTTTTTTTGCTCGATAGCGTTGTGCGGCCTCCTGATTAATGCTCCTCCTGAATGACAAATGCAAGTCAAAATATTACAATCAAGTAAGTAATATTTTGGTTTAAGATGTTAGTAAGCTACATATGCAGGTTTGGTTTGAGACTTGTTAAAGATAAAATGTTATCACAAATAGATGCAAACATGGTAATTGTCTATTACTTCCAAAATTCTATCATATGGAACAAGTGTAAGAATAGTGTTTCTGTATGTAACAAGACTTGTATATTCTTTAGTTTTTTTTTTTTTTTCTAGATTTTTTTTTTTTTTTTGCTTTTACATTGCACAATCTAGTCAGTTATCCATGCTTGGAAAATACATATAAGTAGGTTAACTTGTTCATCCATCCTTCAAACAACCCAACTTTAATAGCTTAACAAAGCATAAAAGAATTATTCACGTTATTTGAAGGTGAGGACAATATTCTTTTGTATGTTGGAATACAGAAAACCAGTTATATATATATATATATATATATATATATATATATATATATATATATATGACATGAACATTCATGAGGTTTTTATGTATATTCCATGTGTATCCCATGTGTGAGCTCATACTTGATAGTTTTATAAATATCAATATAAGTGAATTTTAATACGAAATATATTCTTGCGGTTATTTATTATGGAAAATTTTTGTGAGGTGTGACAATTTTGCTACCTTATAATAGAACAATTTATTAAAAAAATAAAAAAGATAATTGATGTCGATGTTGCCACACCCATGGACTGGACCGGCTCTAAGCTCATGGGGTCCGAGACGAACTTTTAAAATGAGATCCCATACATAATAAAAAAAAATAAAACAAAAGTAAAATAAAAAATTTGCCTCCACCAAAATTTTAACTAGAAATCCCTTATGTGCAAGTCTAATGTAATAACCACTACACTACAATTGCCTTCAAAGGTAGGTCCACTGTCGGATGCATCCCGAATATGGATAAATAAAGTGGGTGGTAAGTCAATTTTTTTTTCTAATTATCAAGGATAGCTAGGTGCATGAGACATACTACCCAAGGGGACGTTGTGACCATTCTTGTTAAAGAGAACATATTATCGATAGAGGGGGCCCAAAACCAAGGACGGAACCATAAATTCGAACTAGGGTGGGTTGTGATGGGTTAGGATGGATGGATTGGAGTGTGGACCGACTCATATGAAGAAAAATAAAATCAAAAAAATATATATGCAAGAAAAAAAACCTAATTTTTTTTTTCTAAGCCAAACTTTTTGTGAATAAATAGAAAATTTGAGAGAGCACCACACACAGCAATTTGCAAATTTTCTAGCCAGTAAAAACTTATTCCCACGTATCTTTCGCTTTATAAAAAAAAAATTTCTTCTTTGAACTTGTCCAACTGTTTTCTCCAAAACTCAGTGTCGAAAAATATTGTTGTGTAGCAAACCCTAACTAATTTAACACGACATTTCTGGGGACTAACTGACAACGAATACATACAATATTATCTATAGCATGGTTTTAAGTCGAAAAACTTGTATAAAGAGATATGAAGGACCCGTTTGGTTCATTTGTAATGTAATCGTAATCGTAGTGGAATCGAATGAAAAATATATATATTTTTTTATTCAATTCCAATACGATTATTTTTTTTTATTCGATTTTACATTGCAGTGAACCAAACGGATCACAATTAATAAAACTATAATAAAACTAAGTACCTTAAAATACTCTTGCTGATGATCCATATAGTAGCAGTACTCCTCTCCAAACATAATTTTATCCATAACTTCAACCAATACTGAATGAATGGATCATATGTATATAAAAAGATATGTATATATAGGAAAACAGAGATTCATATATGGAATGAGTAATTAATAAAAAAATTATTCTACGTGTAGATTCATGCTAATCTTAAATCTAACCAAATATGGTATGAAAAAAAAGAGGGAAAGTGCTCACGTAAGTAGAATTTTGATCGTGTAAGACCACGGAGACGCATGCATCGGCAGATTTTGAGTGCTCTCAATTTTTTATATATGGTATATGTAATTTATTATTTATTGTGTGGTGTATTTGACAACAACATGCCATATATAATATGCCAAGATTATATGATGAGATATTTCATTTTTGAATGAATATTACTTGACGGTTTATAATTAATTGATAAATAATTCCGACGAATCAGGCAGCTAGCAGCACCGCTTGCTTGGCTTGGCCAAATCATATTATATTTACTAATTAATACTCGATCGAGGAAAAGTTGAGCAGAATATTTATTCAATTCATGGTCTCAAGCTGCTCATTAATTAATTAATGAACTTTTATATATATATATATATATATATATATATATATATATATATATATATATTCTGGGACTTTAAGGGGTTAGCTTAAATTGAGACATTGTAGTATATTGGGTTGTTGATGTATTTACCTACAGTACGGATGGCGAAAATTAAATAGATGGTGCAACAAATATTATACGTTTTGAGAGTAGCTAGCACAAGTTGGTAACCAAGTCTTGTGAATCATGATGCAATTTTTATTATTATATATTAGATATCTTTACTTATTATACAGTGGTTTGAAAACTGCTCAAAATTAGCCATATAAGTCTTATGTATATCTTAACCTAATTATTAATATGCAAATAATTCCATGTCTAAGTTGGATTTTGTTGATGTTTTTCACTTAACTTTGGGAGTTTTAGTCCCACATTGAAAAACCATCAATGTGTATATCTCAATCTAAATCTATGCTTAGTATTGGTATATGCACATGGGGTGGTGATCCATGTGGGTTGACTTTCTTAGAGGGATTAAGTGTAAACTCCTTTAGGACAATTTTTGTTTTGTCACCACCTTTGAGAAGTTTTTTTTAGGAGCTAAGTCCCGAAGCGACTCGGACTAGGGTTTAAGGGCACAAACTGGCGCTTTGATGGCGTATTTTGCACTTAGCAAGTAAGCATCGCTGCATGGCGTTCATGCGCTCTTTTTCTGCGCGAGTTGCTTGCTCGGGCACATGTTTCGTGGTGCTATGCGGCCATCGAGTTTGTAAGAGCGAGTCACATATGGAAGGGACAGAGTCTGCTGTTGGCGGCACATGCGGCGCATGGTTATCCATGCCATCCGGATTATGCGGCGCATGTGGCGCGAGAGTGTCTTTGCACAGTGGATGCTGCTTTCGGCGCTTGGCGGTGCTGTCTTATGCAGCTTGACCGGCGGCAGCGACGCATGCGGCTTCGGCTACGCATGCGACTTGGTGTCTGGTCGGATGGCGCATATGCGGCATGGGCTTACTCAGGCTGCATATGTGCCAACTTTCTCTATATATAGAGGAAGTTCTCTTTTTTTGAGAGGTTGAGAAAAAAAATCGAGAGCACTAGAGCGTATATGGCCACCCGAACACCCCTACCTCATATTAGATTTTCGAGTGATCCGAAGGTGGCCAAGAGCATTTCAGAAGTTCATTATGAGCTTGCTAGTTCCTGGGGACAGATCGTCTGTACGGCGAATCTTGCTTTGAGCAACGATAGTTTTGACCACCCTAGCAAGGAGCTTTTCTTCAAAAAAAATTTGCTTTGTTCTTTCTCTTTGTAGCATCTGCGAACGTAAAGAGGAGAACGATTTTTCTTGTTGCTAGTTGTAATCTTCTTTTTTCCTTCGAAGTCTATTTGTAACATGTATTGGTTCATGATTCGTTGGAATCGATAATATCCGATGAGGAACTCTTGTTGAATCTTTGATCTCGAAGACAACTTGGGTTCTAGTAGAGAGCGGACTTTCGGGTCTCGCTTGGAGCTCTGCTGATGGCCCGTGTTCTACCATCTTTGATCTGCCCTAGGACTAACAATCTCAAAGCAAGATCCGAAAAAATATGAAGAACATCCGTTCAAATCTTCTCGGCAACACGTTTTCACAAACTTGAGAAGATTGACGAAATTTACTTCAAATATTTGGATGAGAGAATGAGTCCTCTGTCAAATGTTAAAAGAGAGTTGTCAGAACCTACCATTTCCTAGGATGGAGGAGATAGAGTTTGCAGGACATGCATTCCAGAAGGAAGGAAGATTACAAAGATTGCAGATTATGCGCATAACAAGACTTGGTGCATGGTAGAGATTGTGGCATGACCGGAACTGCGCAAGGCAAGACTTGGAAGATGGCGGATCTTGGCGCATCCAAGGTCTTAGCGCATGGCAGAGTTGGCCGCATAATGTCTTATGCATATGATGGTCTCTGCGCATGCGGGACATGCATGAAGGATTATACGCATGGACGTCTCTGTGTCATGCCCCAGTCCCAAAATATCGAGGGACTAGACACATGGCAATGGCCAGCAGCACACACTGATGGACAAACCCAATTTAATGGATCCACCAGGGTGTACTTAAGCTGTAACAACAATAAATAGGTCCAATGATACAAGTCACAGTCTATTTTAATCTCATCCACAACAGATAATCACAGATCAAGTGCCAGAATAAATGTAAATAAATATAATCTAACATATCTCAATAAAAGTGTCTCGGGGAACAACCCGAGAATAAGTCTGATATATCAATGCAATAGACAGGAAATAAAGTAACTAGAAACAGAAATAACTGAGTATATAAATCCAATACTCAGGAGAAGTCCTCTGGCACGATCTCGTCCTCGGGTTCTGGTACTGCTCCAATGTATGCACCTGTTCCTGCTTCTGCTAATGCTCCGGTCCCGTATACCTCGGGATAGATCTCGTCTGCTAATCCTGGGGACATAATCCGGATCCAGGTCCTCAGGGGACATAGCAATGTACAGATAATACAAGCCAAATAAATAATGCAGTGAAGCAATAAATGAAATAATAGGGTAACTATATAACCATCTATGTGAAATGCAATTTGAGAGTTTTAGTCATACTCGGACTGAGACTACTATAGGCTCTGTGTCGGGGAAACCCATAGCAGCATATTACGACTCCAGTATATATGCCAAAGCAAGTAGTATCACGACTCCAGTATATGTGCCAAAGCACCTCCAGACAATAATATATGTAATATAATCAGCCTTTGATATGGTAATACTCTCCCCACCCAATGTAATCACACGTCTCATATCCATGACACGCAAGATCAAAACTAATGCAGCAAGTCATATAATGTCTATGAATATAATGTCTATGTCACAAAACATGTATCCTTAGGAGAATCACCTTGAATATTTCAGGAAGATTCTGTCACATGAATAGTGTCCAGTGTCCTGGGTTATGATGTACTTGATAAGACAAGCACGAGAATATAAAGGGTCACGATATCCATCTCTAGGTGACGTTACACAACTCCGCGTACGGTATTGGCACCCGACTATTAATCGGACGCGAAGTAAAGTCACACGATCCTAGGTCAAGCATGTACAACATATAAATAAATCAAGGAACAAGAACTGCAAGATTTGGCAAGGTACACTTGTATGGGGTTCTGGCTTCAACTGTAGCTCTGACTTCAGTGGGATTTGCAGGGACTCCTCCGGTTGCTGAAATAAACATCACCATAAGATTCAGAAAATATCAAATAACTGGAAACGCCTGTCCTTGAGTCCAATTTGGACACAGGGGCAAAAATGATAGTTTCTGGTCAAAGCGGGGTCCAAATGTGGGCCGCTTTGCACCCAAAAATGTGTCAGAATTAATAGTCTCCAAATTCGTCAAACTTAGTGTCAACAAGTCCAAAATGATGATACGAACCTAACAGAACTTCCAGAATTGGATTCTGATGAGCCGGTCACAAAATCGCCGGTCAGGTGGAGCCGCGGGGCCCACGATACGCGATTTTGTCAACGTTCTCAGAATTGAACCAAACTTGGGTCACGTGACCAGTGTATTGCTACGAGTCCGATGGCGCAAATTTTGTTTCGATCCGACATATGTACACAAAGTTATAACGAGTTCCAGAACAAGCGGATACGGAGCGTTGTCGGCGGATACGCGTTAATTTCGGTGTGCACGCACATCCAAATCAACTTTTGTGAAATCTCGCACGTCCGTATCAACGGCGTGCACCTTTCGGTGAAGACCGCACGCGACCAAGTCATCCCGTTTGGCGGGGCGCACTCAGTTCCGGAGAAAACGGGGTATTGATTTTCCTATTTTTGGATCGCGGTTTGCGATCGCCACAGGATGCGACGCACCGAGCGGGTTGCACGGGCATCGAGAGGGTTACGCAGCCTACGCGTCACAACTGACGGAACGGAAAACGGGGCAACGAGGAGAGAGAACGGGTTACCTGAACAGGGCTCCATGGAAACTGAATTTTTTCGTGTCCGTGAGACGACACGACACGACACGAAGTGCACAGTGCTGTGTCGTGTCCGGGTCAGGGTGCTGTTGTGTCCGGGTCAGGGTGCTGCTGTGTCCGGGTTAGGGTGCTACTGTGGAAGACTCGTCGGAGGAGGACAGCGCCGCTGGAGCGAAGACAGCGAGGTGGAGGCGCCGCGGGGAGAGCAGCGGCTGTTGCTGCTCGTAGTCGAGGCGGAGGGGTTAGACGGAGGCGAGGCGAGGCGGGGACATCGAGGGGAGAGGGGAGTTCTGGTCGTCGAGGCTGCGGGAGGGGGTCATGGCAAAGCGGGGTGGAGTCAGGGCGGCCGGCGCTAGGACAGGGGAGACGGGTGGTGGAGTTGGCCGGGGACGAAGGCGAGGGGGTCGACGGGGACGACGGTGGCGGGGTTGGGGAGAGAGAGACGTAGGCGAGCGGCGGAGGCTCGTCGGGAGAGGCGGTGGAGAGGGAAGGCGAGGGAGCTGGCTAGGGCGGTCGAGGGGAGAGGGGGTTCGTCGAGGGAAAAGGGTGGTGGCGGAGCGGGGCTGGGCTTGGGGCTGACGGTGGAGGGCCGAGGCGGAGGGGGTTAGGGCTCAGGCGACCGGGCAGAGGCAGGGGATGAAGAGGAGATTACGGTTCCGGTGAATACGGGCTGTCGAGGGGGTTTTATAGGCCGCCGGAACAGTAAATCGTTTAGGATTAGATTTAAGGTTTCGGCCGGGTTAACGAGTCCGGGTCGGGTTCAATTCGGATCCGACCCGACCCGTTAAGAACTGGGTTCGGTTTGGTTCGGTTCAACTGCGGTTCGGTTCGGGTTGATTTGGTTCAACTGAACCGGATTTATTTTGGTTTATTAAAAACTTAATTTTTAGGGTTTTAAAAATGCTTTCGGGGTCCAATAAATTCTCGGAAAATTATCCTATGTCTAATTTTTCATTTTACACCCAAAATATTATTTTCATAATATTTTAATATTAATTAACAGCAACTAAAAATAATTTAATTACAAATACCTTAGTTTTAATTAGTTAAAAAAATCAAAAAAATTCCAGAAAATTATGAAAAATTAATTTAAAATTTTAAAAAAATCAAGGGGTTTACACTCTGCCCTTGGCAAGGCTAGCAGATGGTGGCCTTTGCGCATGAAGGTCTCTGTACTTGACATGACATTGACGCATGGCTGGAATTGGAGCTTGAATGCCGAACCAATGTGAACCAATATAGCAATGTATAACTAACTCGGTTCCTTTGATTACTTAACTTTGTTGATATGATTGCGCAGGTTGAGTCATCAAGCGTGATTGCGGACTAGTGGTAGACACTGGTGCATCTGACCGTGCATGCTCTGAGAAAGGGCAGCTCATGAAGGAAGAGAACTTTCTTAGAAGAAGGTCTCTATGGAGAATAAGTGTCAAGCGAAGAAATAGTGTAAAACCCCTAATCCTAGAAAACCGTATTTACCTTTTTAATTGAATTATAGTAATTATGAGCTTCTTAGGAGAAATAGATTTTATTTAATTTTTATTTTAGGTGTTTGTGCATTTAGGAGATTTATGGAGCCAGTATAAATTTTTTCTAATTTATTTCATGTAGGAGATCCTTTGAACAGTTGCTAGCTTAATGGTATTCATTAATACAAATTCTAGATTTTTCTATGTGTGTGTATATATATATATATATATATATATATATATATATATATATATATATATATATATATATATATATATATATATATATATATTTAAAAGAAAAAGAAAAGAATTAAAATTCCTATTGGATCTACTCTAACCCCCCTAACGGATCCAAACCCAACCCTATTCTAATCCGCTAACCCCCATGAGCCCGACCCGTAGAGTAATAAGAAGCAGCGGCATTAGACCCGAGCCCCCCCCCCCCCCCCCCGCGTTTTTGACCCAGCGCTCCATCTCTCTCTTATATATATTCACCTCTTCACAAAACCCTAAACCCTAATTCATCCTCTTCCCATCTAGACCGAGAGAGCGCTGAGCCCTGACCGCCGTCCACCGCCCAGCCAAGCCTTCAGCCGTCGGAAACCGACCGCACGACGACCGCGATCCCACGCGCTCAACCGCAACTGACAGTTTGGACAACAACTTACCTGTGTTCTAGCCCTGTTTCCCGTCACCTCGCTGAACCAAACTCGACCCCGTCTTCACTGGTACTTTCACCACTTAACCCCCTTCAATAGCTATATGATAGTTGACCTCGAAAAGTGCGTAACCCTAGGCGAAAACAACGTCCAAGTTGACAAAAAACGATAACTTTTGGGTATCGCAGAAAACTGCAGTGACTACCTATGTTCATAGGTTCGTATCTCCCACCACAGAGATCCGAATTCGATTTTTCTTTTTGGTATGCGGAGACCATTTGACCTAGTTTAAGTTAATTACATTAAATTATTAACTGCTGTATGTAGAATTAAATTCGTTGGAATACCCCAAAAATCTACTTTTTCCATATTTTCAAAAATTGCGATACGGAGCGCGCTCCGCCAAACGGGACCGCCCTGTCATGTACCAAGTGTACCAAAAGGTGCGCGCAGCGTACCCAGACGTGAGAGATTTTGCAAAAACTGATTTGGACACGTGGGCGCGTCGGAATCAGCCCGTATCTGCAGCAAATTTCTCGTGTCGTAACTTTTGCAAAAGTACTGTGCGTTTAGTGCACGCTCGTCAGATTGCGATGAAACTTGTGCCACTGGACTCGTGGTAACGCGCTGGTCATGTGACCCAATTTTTACGCAATTCTGAGACAGTTGACCAAGTCGCTAATTGGCGGGCCCCACGGTTGACTTTTTGGGAAAATTATTTTCGGCTCATTGGAATCCACATTTGGACATACCGTTGAGTTCGTACTAACTTTTAGAGTAATTTGACCTATAATTTTTCCCATTTAAAGACTGTTACCCTTGGCACACTTTTCGGTGCAAAGTGGGCCACACGTGGACCCCACTTTGACCCGAAATTACCGTTTTGCCCCTGTGTCCAAATTGAACGAAAGAGTAGTGATTTCTAGTTATTTTGCTTATTCCGTAAATGTTGGTGATGTCTATTTCAGCATCCGAAGATGTTTGTTCGGAGACATTAGTTCCTGATTCTGTGTCCTTGATATTTGGACGCGTACACTTTACAGATTTCTTGCTAGACAAGTATACCTTGCCATTGTACTGTATTTACATTCCATATATTATATGCATGTCTTATTTTGGTTTATTTTAGTTTATTTATTTTAACTGTTATATAAACTGCGCGTCCAAGGAAACTTGGGTGCAACGACGGTGTCGTCGTATTCTGTTTTATTTATGTATATGCATTGGACCTACTTTATGAGACCACCCCATTATCATGAGGCATTTTATGTTACATTGGCTATGACACTATTCTTAAACGAGAGTGAGTCACATGTAGGACACGGACTTGCGTACTCGGCTGGCCACTGGTACGTATAGGTCGTACGACGGATAGGGATAACTGCCGATAGAAACTTTGCATGCTAGTAGACATGGCAGTTATTTAGAGGTTTTATCGTGTCATGGATGTGACATGCTTAGAGCATGGGATGGGGAGAACAACAAGTAAGGCATTTGGGCTTCTTTGCACTTTCCTTTTTATGTAACCCGTATGCTCCGCCGGAGATACGCGGTCGTGATGACCCCTATACTACTTGGCGGCCTCTGTCGTTCCAAAGGTAATATGCTTTGTAGGCCCCTGATTCTCCGAGAGAATCATGCCAATCTCATTTTATGGCCAGATAGCCTACTTGTTAGAAAGTGGTTCTCAAACTGCATTCACTTAGACGGTTAGGCGACCCCATTGGATGTTTACATTTCAGTACTTATTGGCATGTTATTATGTATCTTGTTACGTCCCTCTGAGGACCTGGTCCCTTTCCAGATATAGATGAGCAAGAGTATCCACAGGAGTACGAACCTGGACCTGACGCTACTTATCAGACGAAGGAGGTCTTACCTTCAGATTATATGTGATTCATTGCAGCTGTTTAGAGATTCTAGTTGCTATTCTTTTCGAGACATTATTCTTATATTAGAGTTTATTCTCTTCTCTTTTTATTAGTTTATTATAGTCGATTTGCAGTGGATTTATTTACATCCGACTATCATACTTTGAGATTTCTTATTTGATACTCATCTTGGATATTCGGTTATTTATTTCCATTTATCTATTTATTTGTGTTATGGATGAGATATAGATTGTGTGTGACTTATTGTGACAGTATATTACCATTGTGGATTGGATATTCATGTACAGCGTACGTGTGTATATGGTTTCCATATATTAGAGTTCGTATACATACGGCTGGCATGTTACGTATTCCTACTCCTACGTATTTTGGGACTGGGGCGTGACATTTTTTTAGTGGTGGCCCATGCAGGTCCTGAATATATTGTCTCGGTTATGTAACTGTACCGAACAAGCCTGCATATAGGAATAGAGTATAAGGATCTCATCCACGCTTGACTGAAACTCATCCTTCCTATTTAAATACTTGCATCTTGTTTGATTCTCGTACTTTTCTAATCGTTCGTACATCCCCTGCAGAGAGATGGATATGCAAAATGGATGTACTGCCGCCAATGGCGACACACCTTCAGGAGTCAATAGTCAGACTCAAGGAGGGACCTCAACGATTCCTAGACTTCCGGGACCAGATGGACAGACTCACAGCCCAATTCCATCTGATCTTCCCGCTTACCTATTGGGAACCTTCCAACTTTCCCAGTACTGCAAGATGGTCAGGCGCAGCTGTTCCAATTCTTCCAGATGATGATGCAGGAGCAGAGACAACAGACAGCCGAGCAGAGGCAAGAATTTCTGGCAGCACTTGAGAGGATGGCTGCACAGGCTACTGTACCAGCTCAAGCACTAGCTCCAGTACCTCGAGCTAGAGTTGGTTCAGTAAAGGACTTTATTCAGATGGGTCCAAAGCCGTACAAGGGCACTGAAAGCCCGGAGGAGACTACCAACTGGATCACCCACACGCAGAAGCTATTGGAAGCATCACAGTTACCTACGGACCTATGGATGACAGGTGTAAGGACGCTTCTAGATGGTAATGCTCATCACTGGTGGGAATCTATGGAGCACCAGTTGGGTACATGCCAGACTTGGGAGCAGTTCTTGGAGTGCTTTGAGAGAAATTACTTCTCGGACACCGTCAGAGATGTATTGTACGATCAGTTTCTTCACTTGGAGTAGGGGAACAGAACAGTTGACGAATATGATGCCGAGTTTAGTCGTCTCAGTAAATATGGCGCTGTCCTGATACCAGATGACTTGGCTAAGGCTAAAAGGTTTCATCGAGGACGGACTCAGGAGCTCCAACATTACACTAGCTCACAGTCCCGGATCTCTTATGTCAAGCTATTGACAGAAGCCAGATTTTAAGAGACCATCAGCAGCGGAAAGGGAGGTCAGGTGAGGACACAACAAGGACCAGCAAGGACACAACCAGTACCAGCAAGGATACAACAAGGAGGACCTATCAGACGTCCTTTAGCTCAGCAACAGCAGTACCAACACAGAGCGGGACCGTATCAGATCCCAGAGAAGCCCTATTGCAATTATTGTGGAAAACGTGGGCATATTATGAGAGACTGTCGGACTCGCTTAGGACAGTGTATGAGATATGGTTCTGGACAGCATATTATGAAAGACGGTCCTATGTAACAGGCATTGACACTTCCACCACCAGTTCAGAGGCTAGCGCTTCCAGCACCCAAGCCAGCTCAGCAGATGACTGGACCAGGAGCACCTCGACCCCCAGCAGCAGGAGGATTTCAGAGAGGACCACCGCTACCTACCCAGGAGGATCAGTATATGAGGGTCGGGCATGGACAGCCACAGAGGAACGGACGAGCTTTTGCATTGGAAGTAGATGACATGGATCAAGAGGTGGATGTCATAGCAGGTATTACTCTTGCTTTTACTTTTCCTGCTATGACATTATTTGATACGGGAGCCACCAACTCATTCATATCATCTAGTTTTATTGCCAAACACAATATTGCCTCTATACCTTTATCTAGTTGTGTTAGAATTCTCACCGGAGGAGGAGTTGTACCAGTTAGATGAGTTTGTAGATCGGGTCCTATAGTGATACGTGGCAAGGAGATGAACGCCCGACTCTTAGTCCTTCCTATGCCATCTTTTGATATTGTGCTTGGAATGGACTGGCTAAGCAAGTACCATGCTTTCTTCGATTGTTTTAGAGGAAGCATTCTTTTTAAGGTACCAGACCTGCCTGAACTTGTGTTTGCCCGAGGATCCACAAAAATCCTTGATGGTATGTAGCTCGCGATGGACGACGTTGTTTATCACCCCATTATTTCATAATTTCAAGACGTCTTTTCAGAGGAATTGCCAGGACTACCCCCAGACAGAGACGTAGAGTTTTTAATTAAATTAGCGCCGGGAGCAGCACCTATAGCATCGCATGTTTACAGATTGGCGAAGAAGGAGATGGATGAGCTGAAGGCACAGTTGAAAGAACTAGAGGAGAAATGTTTCATCCGACCAAGTGCATCACCCTGGGGAGCACCAGTGTTGTTTGTACCAAAGAAGGATGGGTCAGTGCGTATGTGCATTGACTACAGAGCCTTAAATGCAGTGACAATGAAGAACAAATATCCATTACCCCGCATTGATGACCTATTTGATCAGCTTAGTGGAGCTAAGGTGTTCTCGAAGATAGATTTGAGATCGGGATATCACCAGGTGAAGGTACGGAAGCAAGACATTCCGAAGACCGCATTCGGAACAAGGTATGGACACTACGAGTTTCTGGTCTTGCCATTTGGATTGACCAATGCTCCAGCTATCTTTATGGACTTAATGAATCGAGTCTTCCACCAGTATTTGGACCAATTCGTGGTCGTCTTCATAGATGATATACTTGTCTATTCGAAGAGCCACGAGGAGCACGAGAAGCACCTGTAGATTATTCTAGAGACATTAAGGAGAGAGCAGTTATATGCAAAGCTCAGTAAATATGAGTTCTTCTTGGACAGAGTTTTATTTCTTGGGCATGTTTTAACGGGAGATGGTATTTCTGTTGATCCAAAGAAGATCTCGGCAGTTGAGACATGGCCTGTTCCTAAATCAGCAGCAGCGGTGAGGAGTTTCCTTGGACTTGCGGGATATTACCGACGGTTCGTGGAGAACTTCTCAAGGATAGCAGCACCTATGACTCGTTTGACTTGTAAGGATCAAGAATTTATATGGACTGACGAGTGTTAAGCCGCCTTTGAAGAGCTGAAGAAGCGACTGACTACAGCACCAGTATTGACTATTCCATCAGGATCAGGAGGCTACGTGATCTACAGTGACGCGTTAGGGAAAGGCTTGGGATGCGTATTGATGCAGCATGGCAAGGTGATTTCATATGCATCTAGACAGTTACGAGTGCATGAGAAGAATTATCCAACTCATGACTTGGAACTTGCAGCCGTTGTATTTGCTCTGAAGCTATGGAGACATTACTTATATGGGGAACGAGTGAAGATCTATACAGACCATAAAAGCCTCAAGTACGTCTTCACGCAGAAGGAGTTAAATATAAGGCAACGACGATGGCTTGAGTTGATAACAGATTTTGAGATAGACCTACATTATCATCCATGCAAGGCCAACGTTGTAGCAGACGTGTTAAGTCGGAAACCAGCAGCTTACTTCTTGACAACACAGAAGAAATTATTGGAAGACTTGCAAGAGATTGGCATTGAAGTGATATTACCCAGAGCAGATGGGACACTAGCCAACTTGCAAGTACAGTCATCACTAGTAGAGAGGATTAAGGCAGCTTTGCCTACAGACGCTAGATTCAGGAGACTGAAGGAAAGGACAGAGGCCGGAGAGCAGACTGGATTGCGCATTCATGAGGATGGGACATTACGATGTGGTAATCGTATTTATTTTCCAAATGAAGAGATTCGACAGAAGCTGATGACAGAAGCTCATAGTTCGATATACTCTATTCATCCTGGAGGCACCAAGATGTATCGTGACTTACGATAGCACTTTTGGTGGCATGGAATGAAAAGAGAGATAGCTCGCTTTGTAGCTAAATATCTGGTATGTCAACAAGTAAAGGCGGAGCACCAGAGAACGGCAGGATTATTGCAACCACTTTCGATTCCAGAGTAGAAGTGGGAGCACATCACTATGGACTTCGTCACGGGTTTTTCCAAGAGTCCAAGTGGAAGAGATGCAGTGTGGGTAATAGTGGACTGACTCACCAAGTCAGCCCATTTCTTACCTTTTAGAGTGGGTCAGTCTACAGAAGCTTTGGCTGACTTATATATGAGGCAGATCGTGAGATTGTACGGCATACCAGTCAATATTGTATCAGACAAGGATTCGCGCTTTATATCGCACTTTTGGAGGAGCATGCAAGAGAGTCTTGGAACTCATCTAAAGTTCAGTACATCATATTACCCGCAGACAGATGGGCAGTCAGAGCATACTATTCAGACATTGGAGGATATGTTGAGGGCTTGCATGTTAGACTTTGGAGGATCATGGGAGGACCACCTACATCTTGTGGAGTTTTCTTACAACAATAGCTATCAAGCGAGTATTCAGATGGCTCCGTTTGAAGCATTGTATGGAAGAAAATGTAGGTCTCTTGTGTGTTGGAGTGACGTAGGAGAACGTCAGATTCTGGGACCCGAGTTGGTGGTCAACACCGTAGAGACAGTTAAGAAGATACAGGGGCACTTGCGAACAGCGCAAGACAGGCAGAAGCAGTGGGAAAACCTTCATCGTCGTCCCTTGGAGTTTAAAGAGGGCGATCATGTCTTCTTGAGGATATCACCTACCAGAGGCACCATTCGATTCAGAGGGCGGGACAAGTTGAGTCCAAGGTATATTGGACCATTTGACGTGCTAGAGAGAGTGGGAGAAGTGGCATATCGACTTGCGCTACCACCTTCACTGGAGGGAGTACATGACGTATTCCACATGTGTCACGATCCGCACCCGGAATTGGGGCACGAGTACGCGGGTACGTCCAGCCTACGCCGCAGCATCGGCGGTAGAACGCTGTCAAGGTTATGATACTATATAGCCAATCTCACACAAGCATCCAATCTCCATAAGGAGGCACGGATGACACAAAAAAATACGAACACATACTCAATCACATGACTACAGCACGATAAGATATCAAACAAAAAAATTAAATACAACACAAGTCTAAATATAATAATCTAACTCAACAATATCCATGACTCATAAAAAATGTCGGAGACAAATCCGGTACCAAATAGTCTACTAAAAGAACTAACTAGAAAAAAACTAGTGATTCCGGCTAGACCTCCCAGAATCACAACTAAACTACCAAGCCCAAGTTGCAGCTACTCACCATATGGTCCACAAAGTGTCGGATACCCATCCTCTAAGGCATAGTCTGGAAAAATATTTTCAGTCAGGAAGGAGCAAAGTACAATCTCAAATAACAGTTCCATTTAATTGATAAGGACTATAAAGCAATAAACATGTGATGCTAGATACTGAGAAGACAATGAATAAATGCAATGGCAATTAAAGAGACAGGCAATGTGAAGAGACAGGCAAAATAGACAAAGTGATACAGTCGGTGCATATATGAAATAAAGAGAAACAAGGTACAGTATCATATACGGGTGATGTAGTATATGATCTAAATAGAGAACTATAATCTATTCTAAGTGTTTGAAATAGTAGTTTTATTGCCAAAAAATAGCAGAATGGAAGGCGGGCATGTCTAGGACAAGGTTGTGAAATTTGTTGGAAGACAAAAGCTAGGGTAGCGCTCCAATTATCGAAGCAAGGGCAGGGCGCAATAATTAAATAAATTACGATAGTTAATTACAACCTCCAATAAATTAATTCTAAATAAAATAATTAACCACATAATCCCATAATTCGGACAGGTGTTCATCTACTGGGCTTCTAGGTCAAGTCTACCAACTCAACATAAATGAACATTGTATATAATATTATATTTAATTACACATCTCACACAATTATTTAAACTAACTATACTTATCATGCAATTACCTAATTGTAACTACCATAATATTAAATATTATAAAAAGTCGAAAATATCCTTGTTTTCGGAACGTGGTAGTGACAAGTCTACCCTCCTTAAAAGAATTTCGTCCTCGAAATTTAAAATCCTCATAGTAGTGTTTATTCATACACATTATTATTTTTTCTCAAAGTTTAAATTCACCAACCACGAAGTCAGGTAATAATCCACAATGTCTTTTCACAATTTTCAAAATTTCGTAATTATCGTATTCCTAAAAATCTCCGAATTTAAAATCAAAGTCCATTTTTATCACAATTTTCCCAAAATTTTAAGTTAATAATTCAATACTCGGAATTTAATATCCACTCCTCTAATTTGATTTTAATCAATGCATATATATGTATAAAATTTAATCTCGTCCTAAAATTGAATTCAAACACTAATCCATCCATGATCTTATTCCTTGGTTTCTCTTTTCCTCAAAGTACTCAACAATGCGATACTTATGGATTCTCCAAATATCGTCCATAATATAAAATTTAAAAATTCATAACTTGCAGTCAAATAAATATAATAATAATCTCCCAAATTTTCCTCAAATTCTAATGATAACCTCAATCATATCATATCCTTCCTAAAATAAATAAATCATCAATTCTGCCATGTTAAATTCTTGACCCTTTATTTAAATCGATGTTTATCCTCGATTTTTAATCATCTTGTCTCTCTTGTCAAGTCATAACCCCTTCATGAATCTTCGTCATGGTCAAACCCCAATAATCATGGTCTGAGAAAATTCTACCTACAGTCATACAACCTGTAATCTAAGAAAAATGTGTACAGTAATGGTGTCTTTTTTCATGGTATTGCAGTCTCTGTATCAGGGTGTACTACTAACTACATTATAACAAGAAAATCATGCATATAAGCTACGGTACTAAGGTATCAGTCAATCAATCAAATAGATAGGAACAGAAGGAAGGAAAGAACAGAACCTGCTAACACATTACCTGCAGTATCGATCTCCTCGACCGTCATCGCAAATGCCCCGCCCTGCTGGGATGATTCCCTTCGCGGGTGCTGAGCAATATACGGTTCCACAGGTAGCCTAACTGGATCTCTATAATCTAAAACTGCACGCTGGTCGGGAAGATAAGGGGCTAGAAGACAATCCCTTACTCGATGTCCCGCAGCGCCGCAGTGCAAACAAAGTCCTAGTCTCGTTCTACAGCTCTCCCAAAGGTGACCTGGCTTCTTACAGAAATGACAAGTCTGTTGTGTCTCCCTCGGAGGCTGCTGCCGATCCTGCTGAACACGAGCTGGTGCCTGGTACTGTTGTTGATACTGATACGCCCATGGATGTTGCTGAATATGAACTGGTGCCTGGTACTGCTGTTGATACTGATACGCCCATGGATGTTGCTGAATATGAACTGGTGCCTGGTACTGCGGTAGATGCTGAAATGCCCATGGCTGTTGCTGAATATGAAATGGTGCCTGGTACTGCGGTGGATGCTGAAATGCCCATGGCTGTTGCTGAATATAAAATGGTGCCTGGTACTGCGGTTGATACTGAATATGGGGACGCTTGGCCGGTCCTGCGCTACCATTCGTATCTCCAGAAATATTGTGACTCCTCTTAGGCCTGAGATCCAGATCCTCTTCTGCAATCTGGGCATCCATCAAGATACCCTCAAAGGTAGTGGTACGACGACCAGAAGTACGCGACCTAATCTCTCTTGTCAGTCCCTTTCTAAACTTTCGGGCTCGATCTCCTGGGTCCTGAATCATAGACGATGCAAAATGGCTCAATCTACAGAATTCTGCAGTGTACTCGTCGACCGACATGTTTCCTTGAACCAAGTCATGAAACTGACTTTCCAAGGCTCCCAATGCCACGTCGGGAAAGAACTTCTCCTTGAAGAGCTCCTTGAAGGTCTCCCAAGTAAGTCCTTGTGCAGTAAGTCTCGGCTCCGTGCGATACCACGTGAGTGCGATATCGAACATCTGACTGCCAGCGGCTTCTATCTGCAAGTTCTCCGGAATCTGGGTCAATCGCAGGCTCCTCTCTATATCCTCTAGCCAGTCGTCAGCGTAGAGTATCCCTTCGGTGCCTTTGAACTCTCGAGGCATCATCCTCTTGAAGTCCACTATAGTACCTGATCTCTGCTACTGCTGGCCAGGAAACTGCTAGTACTGTGCTACTCTCTCCAAAGCTTGGAGAGTCACCTGATGAGCATTCTCCATATTTTCTCTCATCATCTCGGTTTGTGCCTGGTGCGCTTCTGCTTGCACCCTCTGAGCCTCAGCTTGAACTCGCTGAGCGTCTGCCGTCACTCTCTGGGCATCTACCATGCCCTGGATCAAGGTAAACATCTGTGCCCCGTCAATGGGCAAACCTCCAGAAATCGGAGTCGGTGGAGGAGGAAGGCTGTCCGTCACAGCTGCGGCAATCCTCTGAACAGGTGGGGGAGGAGGATCCCCAAAAAGTAAAGACACTCCTACATGCATCGAAGATGTAGGAGGATCTACGGCTGTCTGTCCCTCAGGTGGAGAGGTGGCAGACCCCTCTAAAGCTGGTGCTCCCGCTCTCATAGATCGTGTCTTCGGCGACATCCTGAAGACAGATCCAAAAGAATCAATTAAGGCAAAATGCGATATCACCAAGAAAGGACAGTAAAGTTCTAAAGAAGCAACATTCAAGATAAATAGATTGGAATAATCCTAGTTGTGATTGCACAGGTCAATGATGCATCCAAGGTTTGATACCTCTATCCCTTTAGGTACCATAGTTATACTTCAAGCACACTCACTACTAGCTTCCTTACCTACTGAAATCGTTGATACTAGTTATTCTTATCACTCAAGTGCATATCAATTGTAACACACTATACTAAGTACTGCTCTCTCTAATACAACCCTAGATGGACACCCAAGTCAGTTGGCAGTGAGATCTCAATCATGCTCAAGCCAACAGATCCTTACACATGCATCTCATCTACTTATATACTAATATATCTCTCTCACTATAAGATTTTTATCCTCAAATAAAATCCTCAAAACTAACTCCTCGAAATAATTTAAAGTAAAATGCATATACCTTCCTCAAAGTCAAATATTCAAATACTGAAACGAAAATTTTATCACTTCCAAAAATCCTTACAGTTTTGTCTATGTTCATTAAATTGAATCTGAATTCCTCAAAAATAAAATTTTAATAACATAATATCTCAACTTCTCAAAATTCTTAAAATTTGAAACTCATTTTCAATCCTCAAATTAAAATTTAAATCCACCTTTTGTAGTCCAATAGCTCTAATATTATTCCTTTTCACTGTCCTCATCGACATGCGTCATCAGATAATACCATAAATTAGTCTGTAAATTCATCTTAATAAGAAATCAAACTCTATAATGAACCAAGATCCTAATTTACTAACTGATCAACAAGAATCAAATCAATATCAACAAGTGAGAATGGACGGAATACAAGAGAAATGTTTTAAATTAGAATTTATAATGAGATTCTCAGGGGTCATCCCAGGAATCTCTCAAGGAATTGTGATTGAGTATTCGCTCTCATCCTAGTATCCTATGTCCTAGATTCTATCGCAGGCACGCAGTAGTGTAACAAAGATGCCACACTACCACGACATCACATAACTCGTGAAGTCTGGCCTGCATGGGCCACCACTAAAAAATGTGTCATGACCCGCACCCGGAATTGGGGCACGAGTACGCGGGTACATCCAACCTACGCCGCAACATCGGCGGTAGAACGCTGTCAAGGTTATCATACTATCTAGCCAATCTCACACAAGCATCCAATCTCCATAAGGAGGCACGGATGACACACAAAAATACGAACACATACTCAATCACATGACTACAGCACGATAAGATATCGAACAAAAAAATTAAATACAACACAAGTCTAAATGTAATAATCTAACTCAACAATATCCATGACTCATAAAAAATACCGGAGACAAATCTGGTACCAAATAGTCTACTAAAAGAACTAACTAGAAAAAAACTAGTGATTCCGGCTAGACCTCCCAGAATCACAACTAAACTACCAAGCCCAAGTTGCAGCTACTCACCATATGGTCCACAAAGTGTCGGATACCCATCCTCTAAGGCATAGTCTGGAAAAATATTTCCAGTCAGGAAGGAGCAAAGTACAATCTCAAATAACAGTTCCATTTAATTGATAAGGACTATAAAGCAATAAACATGTGATGCTAGATACTGAGAAGACAGTGAATAAATGCAATGGCAATTAAAGAGACAGGCAATGTGAAGAGACAGGCAAAATAGACAAAGTGATACAGTCGGTGCATATATGAAATGAAGAGAAACAAGGTACAGTATCATATACGGGTGATGTAGTATATGATCTAAATAGAGAACTATAATCTATTCTAAGTGTTTGAAATAGTAGTTTCAAAATATGATCGGCTTGGGAACATGTACGAGAGCTATAGGGCCTGGCTAATCATATGTGAAGAGCATGATTAACACTTACATTGTTCTATACTGTATAAAAGGTATGATCACATTTCTTACTAACTACTTCCCCGCCCCCAACTAGTACTGTGGATCCAACCATGACACGTCACGATACACGAGCAAGTCCAATCTATCATGTACAATGTCTAATATACATGTCGTGTACAATGTCAATACGATAATCAATATAACATCTCATGACTGCAGATCCAAGCTATATACTAGTCCGTGTAGCACAGTGTCAATGATTCAGATGTAACATTTCTAGATTACTGAACTTATAAAAATTATCAACAATTGGAAATTATCAGAGAATGTACTTGCCTTGGGTCCTTAGCTGGTAAATACTGATGTCCTATTCCAGAGTATCGCCTGGATGAACCAACAGTCCTATAGACATATCACAATATAACACTTGTATCAGATGCTACACTAACACACAAAAGAAATACACTGGCCTCAGGGCTATGCCAGGCATGGCACTAGTCAACTAGGGTCATCTAGTAGGGATACGTATATAAATACACATATTATTAATTAGCATTAATACTTACAATATATATATATATATATATATATATATATATATATATATATATTCTCATCATATTGAATAATGTACACATATTAAATATGTACATTATTACCATACCAATTAATTATACCCATATACCAATATATAGAGATATATATATATATAGATACATCATATATATATATACAAAAATACGTTTTAAAGTATATACATATATTAATTAGTACATATACCAGATAAATACTTATACTATATATATGTTTGCATAACATACCAGATATACTAAATGCATATACAAATTGTATATACATATATACCAATTGAAAATACAATACTATATACTAGTATCTAAGTACATATATACGTATATATATATACCAATTAAATTAAAAACATACATATACATACACATAAATTAAATATATACATATACATATACATTAATTAAATATATACATATACATATTAATTACACTAGTTATACATATGCATATTAATTACACTAGTTATACATATGCATATTATTTACACTGAAGGAGGGAAGAGGAAGAGGAGGAAACTCATAGGGTGGTCGGCTGGCTGGCCGGCCGGAGGGGGAGCTGGCCGGCCGGAGGGGGAGCTGGCCGGCCGGAGGATGGCCGCACTGGTGGTGGTGATGGTGTATGAAGATGCTGATGGAGGTGGTTGTAGATGGTGGTGGTGGTGATAGTGAGGGTCGCCGGAGAAGGTGAGCAGGCCAGCGGGAGCTCCGGGCCGGAGTTTCAGTGGTGGGGGAGATTCGACGTAGGGAGGAGGAGGAGTAGCAAGGAGGTCGGAGGGAATGGGATGTAGGGAAGAGCGGGGGCTCGACTGGGGAGTTGGAGCACCGGGTGGCAGTCGGCTCGCCGGAAGCGGGTGGCGAGGCTCCGAGCTCGGCCGGAGTTAATGGCCGGCTGGATGGAGGAGATCAGAGGGAGAGGTGGATGGTGGAGGAGTTCGGTCAGGGTGCAGGCCGAAGGACGGGGTGCAGTTGCAGCGGGGAGTCGCAGAGCTCACGGTGGACGGGGACTGAGCAGCGGGCCGGAGCTGCAGCCAGCGGGCCGAGCTTGGCCGGCCGGAGCAGACAGAGGGCCGTCGGGGTGCAGTCAGCGGGGAGTCGGGGTAGGAGCTCCCGGGCTGAATAGCAGAGGGAGAGGAGGATGGCTCCTCCGGCGGGTCGGCCGGAGAAGAGTGCCGGGGATCGGCCGGTCGGGGTGGGGTGAGTTCACAGTGAGTGAGGGGTTGGGTTTTCCCCCCTTCTAGCAATTCAAAAAAACACAAAGGGAAGGAGAAGAAGGAAGAAGAAGAATAAAAGAGAAGAAGAAGAGAAAAAGAAATTTTGGAATGAAGGAGGGCTACGTTGGGGCTTGGGAGATGGGGGCTACCTAGGTTTTTGGGGATTAGGGCTTTCCTAGGGAAGAGTATGGGTGAGGGGGCTTTAAATATGGAGAGGGTGTGTGAATGAAGGGTGAGGATTGACTCATTTAATGAATGGCCAAGATTAGACATGAAGGAATTCTTCATGTGGGAATGAGGGTGTTGACTAGTCAATGTTGGGCTTCTCCATTTAGTTGAACCAATGGGGTGTTGACACCAAATGCAAATTTGCAAATTAGCCCCCTTAAATTTGGATATTTGCACAGATGCATAAAATGATAAAAATTTGGCGGGCGATTCGGTGTTCGACGTTTTGTAGGGTGAGGGGGCGCCGTGTGTTTGGTATGGGCTCAATAGCAGGGCACTGGAATTAAATTGGGATTTACGGAATCGGTTAAAATGGTATCCTCAAATTAATTAGAAATAAATGTAAGTTGTGTTCTAAAATTAATTAGGAGTACATGGGGCCAAAATCAGGTCGGGTCATCAATACCATTAGTGAAGAAGACTCAGAACAGAATATTTCCCTAATTTGGGTCGCATGAAAAATAGGTCAAGATTGTCTCCAATTTCGATTGGAACGCACAACGATACAAAGTTGGAATTTATTTTAGAAATTAAATAAACGTCCGCGACAATTTTTGTGCGGCTAAAAAAATAAGGTACAAAGAGATATATTATGAGTTGCAAAAAATAGCAGAATGGAAGGCGGGCATGTCTAGGACAAGATTATGAAATTTGTTGGAAGATAAAAGCTAGGGTAGCGCTCCAATTATCGAAGCAAGGGCAGGGCGCAATAATTAAATAAATTACGGTAGTTAATTACAACCTCCAATAAATTAATTCTAAATAAAACAATAACCACATAATCCCATAATTCGGACAGGTGTTCATCTACTGGGCTTCTAGGTCAAGTCTACCAACTCAACATAAATGAACATTGTATATAATATTATATTTAATTACACATCTCACATAATTATTTAAACTAAATATACTTATCATGCAATTACCTAATTGTAACTACCATAATATTAAATATTATAAAAAGTCAAAAATACCCCTATTTTTGGAACGTGGTAGTGACAACATATCACAGCTCAGGCGATATGTGGCAGACAGCAGTCATGTTTTCGACCATTCGGAGATCACCATTGGGCCGAGCTTGTCATACCAAGAGCAACCAGTGGGAATCCTTAATCGTCGAGAGAAAGTGTTGAGGAACCAGTCTATTCCCTTGGTTCGCGTAGCATGGAAGCATGGCGCGCCAGGAGAATCAACTTGGGAGCGCGAGGACTATATGTGCAAGCATTTTTCGAACCTATTCCAAGACCAAGGTATGAAATTACTTTGTTAATTTATATCTTTTACCATCCTTGACATTCTATCGTGGCTTAGTTCTAATTTCGAGATCAAAATTTTTATAAGTTGGGTAGAATGTAAAACCCCTAATCCTAGAAAATCGTATTTACCTTTTTAATTAATTATTTAATTGAATTATTGTAATTATGAGCTTCTTAGGAGAAATAGATTTTATTTTATTTTTATTTTAGGTGTTTGTGCATTTAGGGGATTTATGGAGCCAGTATAAATTTTTTCTAATTTAGTTTATGTAGGAGACCCTTTGGACAGTTGCTAGCTTAATGGTATGCATTAATACAAATTCTAGATTTTTCTATGTGTGTGTGTATATATATATATATATATATATATATATATATATATATATTTAAAAGAATAAGAAAGAAAAAGAAAAGAATTAAAATTCCTATTGGATCTACTCTAACCCCCCTAACGGATCCAAACCCAACCCTATTCTAATCCGCTACCCCCCATGAGCCCGAACCGTAGAGTAATAAGAAGCAACAATATTAGAACCGAGCCCCCCCCCCCCCCCCCCCCCCCGCGTTTTTGACCCAACGCTCCATCTCTCTCTTATATATATTCACCTCTTCACAAAACCCTAAACCCTAATTTATCCTCTTACCATCTAGACCGAGAGAGCGTCAAGCCCTGACCACCGTCCGCCGCCCAGCCAAGCCTTCAGCCACCGAAAACCGACCACACGACGACCGCGATCCCACGCGCTCAACCGCAACTGACAGTTTTGACAGCAACTTACCTGTGTTCCAGCCCTATTTTTTGCCACCTCGCTGAACCAAACTCGACCCCGTCTTCACTGGTACGTTCACCACTTAACCTCCTTCAATACCTATATGATAGTTGACCTTGAACAGCGCGTAACCCTAGGCTAAAACAGCGCCCAAGTTGACGAAAAACGACAAATTTTGGGTATCACAGAAAACTGCGGTGACTACCTATGTTCACGGGTTCGTATCTCCCACCACAGATATCTGAATTCAATTTTTCTTTTTGGTATGCGGAGACCACTTGACCTAGTTTAATTTTTGTTAATTATATTAAATTATTAACAGCTGTATGTAGAATTAAATTCGTTAGAAAACCCCAAAAACCCACTTTTTTAGATTTCCAAAAATTATGATACGGAGCGCGCCCCGCCAAACGGGACCGCCCCGTCATGTACCAAGTATACCAAAAGGTGCGTGCAGCGTACCCAGACGTGAAAGATTTTGCGGAAACTGATTTGGACGCGTGGGCGCGTCGAAATCAGCCCGTATCCGCAACAAATCCCCCATGTCGCGACTTTTACAAAAGCTCTGCGCGTTTAGTGCACGCTCGTCAGATTGCGACAAAACTTGTGCCACTGGACTAGTGGTAACACGCTGGTCCTGTGACCCAATTTTCACGCAATTCTGAGACAGTTGACCAAGTCGCCAATTGGCGGGCCCTACGGTTGACTTTTTGGGCAAAATTGTGTTCGGCTCATCGGAATCCATATTTGGACATATCGTTGAGTTCGTACTGACTTTTAGAGTGTTTTGACCTATAATTTGTCCCATTTAGAGACTATTACCCTTGGCACACTTTTCGGTGCAAAGTGGGCTATACGTGGATCCCACTTTGACCCAAAATTACCGTTTTGCCCCTGTGTCCAAATTGAACAAAAGGGTAGTGATTTCTAGCTATTTTGTTGATTTTGGAAACGTTGGTGATGTCTATTTCAGCATCCGGAGACGTTTGTTCGAAGATATTAGTTCCTGATTCCGTATCCTTGACATTTGGACGCATACACTTTACAGATTTCTTGCCAGGCAAGTATACCTTGTCATTGTACTGTATTTACATTCCATATATTGCATGCATATCTTATTTCAGTTTATTTTAGTTTATTTATTTTAACTGTTATATAAATTGCGCGTCCAAGGAAACTTGGATGCAACGACGGTGTTGTCGTATTCTTTTTTATTTATGTATATGCATTGGACCTACTTTATGAGACCACCCCATTATCATGAGGCATTTTATGTTACATTGGCCATGACACTATTCTTATACGAGAGTGAGTCATATGAAGGACACGGACTTGCGTACTCGGTTGGCCACGGGTACGTATAGGTCGTGCGATGGATAGGAATAACTGCCGATAGAAACTTTGCATGCTAGTAGACCTGACAGTTATTTAGAGGTTTTATCGTATCATGGATGTGACATGCTTAGAGCATGGGGTACTGGAGAGAACAACAAGTAAGGTATTTGGGCTCCTTTGTACTTTTCTTTTTATGTAACCCGTACGCTCCGTCGGAGATACGCGGTCGTGATGACCCCTATACTACTTGGCGGCCTCTGTCGTTCCAAAGACGACATGCTTTGTAGGCCCCTGATTCTCCAAGAGAATCATGTCAATCCCATTTTATGGCCAGATAGCCCACTTGTTAGAAAGTTGTTCTCAAACTGCATTCACTTAGACGGTTAGGCGACCCTATTGGATGTTTATATTTCAGTACTTATTGGCATGTTTTATGTATCTTGTTACATCCCTCTGAGGACCTGGTCCCTTTCCAGATATAGATGAGCAAGAGTATCCGCAGGAGTACGGACCTGGACCTGACGCTACTTATCAGACTAAGGAGGTCTTATCTTCAGATTATATGTGATTCATTGCAGCTGTTTAGAGATTCTAGTTGCTATTCTTTTAGAGACATTATTCTTATATTAGAGTTTATTCTATTCTCTTTTTAGTAGTTTATTATAATCGATTTGCAGTGGATTTGTTTTTATCCGACTATCATACTTTGAGATTTCTTATTTGATACTCATCTTGGATATTCGGTTATTTATTTCCATTTATCTATTTATTTGTGTTGTGGATGAGATATAGATTGTGTGTGACTTGTTGTGACAGTTTATTACCACCGTGGATTGGATATTCATGTACAGCGTACGTGTGTATATGGTTTTCATATATTGGAGTTCGTATACATACGGCTGGCGTGTTACGTATTCCTAGTCCTACGTATTTTGGGACTGGGGCGTGACAAATTGGGATCGGGATTATGATTATGGACTTTCAGCTTGATGAAGGGATTGCTCTTATTGAGTTATGACGCATCTAACTGAGACATATCTTTTTCAAGCAAAGATGTCTAATCCATGAATATCTCCAAGATGTGGAGGTAAGAAGGTGGAGAGTTGTGATGACTATACTCAGACACAAGTAGTCAGGTAGTCGTTTAGATGGGTGAATATTAGTACAGATCTTCTGGAGCTGGTGCGCTCAGATATCCGTAACTTCTTGACATGCCTAATTGTAATCACCTAAAAATTTTAAGAAATTTTTTAAATTTAATTTTCTGGAATTAATTAGCAATTTCTATAATTTTTAAACCAATAAAATTAAAGCAGTTTAATTTAAAATGAATTTTTAAATGAAAATAAATAATATTAAAATGTGATAAAAATTATATTTTTTAGTGTAAAATTAAAAACCGAGCAAGGGGTATTTTTCTGGGAATTTATTGGACCCCGGATGAATTTTTAAAGCATTAAAAACTATTATAAAATTTAACTAATTAAATAAAACAATAAAATAAACCGAACCGAACCATAGGTTGAACCGGACCGAACCGCCGGTCTGACTAAACCAGGCCAACCCTCTTAGCGGGTCGGATCCGGGTCAGACCCGACCCGCCAGATCCGACCCGACCCATATCAAACCCTAACCCCCAAAATCTGAATCGGCCGACTCTTCAACTGGCCGGCGGCCGTTACCGCCGCCGTGGCCGCCGGCGACCCTGCGGTTCAACTCCCCTACACCCGGCGACCCATCCCCTTCCTCTTCCAGCCAACGTCCGGCCGATTCCCATCCCCAATCCCCCTATAAAAGCCTAGCTAGGCCGACCGGAATTCTCCTTCAGATCCGACGCCACCGAACAACCCGCCGGACCTCCCCTGCTCAGCCACCTAATCTTCCATAGCCGCCGGATCCAGAACCCTCCGCCGTATCTCCAGAACCCGACGCCCTGAGTCCAGCGCTCCGACCGACTCTCCAAACCAAGGGAACCCGCTGCCGGCCATACTTGTTCCCGACGACTCCAGACTCGGCCGGCCAGAACCGACGCCGACAACCCAGAACCGGCGCTGACTCCGCCCGAACCCCAGGACGACTCCGGCAAACACGGACACGACCCAGAACGTGAGTACGAGTCTGGATACGAGCGGACACGGCAACCCCAGAACAGGACACAGCCCTCGATCAAGATGCGTGTCGGACACGATTTGTATTTAATTTTTCTAGCCAGTTCAGGTACCCATAACTTTTGACTCGTAGCTCTGATTTTAATTCCGTAAATTTCTTTGTGTAGCCTGTATGACCCCCTCGGTGCCCGTGCAACCCGCTCGGGGCATCGCGTCCTGTGGTGATCGCACACCGCGATCCAAAAACAGGAGAAACTAAGCCCTGTTTCACCCCGGAATCGAGTACGCCCCGCCAAACGGGACGACTTGGTCACGTGCGGTCTTCACCGACACGTGAGCATCGTAGATACGGACGTGCGGGCTTTCGCAGAAGCTGATTCGGATGTGCGTGCACACCGAAATCAGTGCGTATCCGCGGACACCGTCCCGTATCCGAGTTTTCTGAATCTCGCTGTAACTTAGTGTAAACACGTCGGATCAAGACGAAACTTGCGCCATCGGACTCGTAGCAATACGCTGGTCCTGTGGGTCAAGTTTGGCTCGATTCTGAGAACATTGGAAAATCGCGTATCGTGGGCCCCACAGGCTCCACCAGACAGGCAATTTTGAGAACGGCTCATCGGAATCCAATTCTGGAAGTTCCGTTGGGTTCGTATCAACATTCCTGACTTGTTGACATTAAGTTAGACTAATTTGGAGACTTTTTGACCCTGACCCGGTTTTCGGTACAAAGCGACCTACACATGGACCCGCTTTGGCCTAGAAATGTCATTTTTGCCCTTGTGTCCAAACTGGACTTAAGGACAGGCGTTTCTAACTATTTCCTATGTTCTGAGACTGTTGGTAATGTTCATTTCAGCTTTTGGAGGAGTTATTGCTGAATCCACTGTTACAAGGACCGCCACTGATATTCCAAACCCAGGCAAGTGTACCTTGCCATAAATTACAGTTTAATAGTTATTTTGTTCTCTTGCTCTATTTACTGTGACTAGTGTACATGATATAACCTAGGACCGTATGACATACTTAGCGTCCGATCACAGTCGGGTGCCAACCCCGTACGCGAAGTTGTGTATGTCATTAGTGATGGACATTCGAGACCCTTTATATTCTCGTGCTTGTTTATCAAGTACACTATAACCTAGGACACTTGACACCATACATTGACAGAATCCTCCTGAGACATTCAAGGTGATTCTGTGTAGGATACAGGATGGACATAGTTATTATACTCTTAGATTATGACTGTTGCATTAGCACTGATCTCACGTGACATGGACATGCGACGTGTGGTTACATTGGGAGGGGAGAGACACACAGGCTACAGGCTGTTCTATATTTATATACTACTATTGTGAGGTTGTAGACTCTCGTGCAGAGCTAGACCACTACTAAATATTGCTGCTACCGGCTCCCCGACACAGAGCTTGTGGCAGTCTCAGCCTGGGTACTAGTGTTGCTCTCAGTTGCATTTTTACTTAGATGGTTATATAGACACCCTATTTATTTTATTTACTATTTTACTGCATTATTTCTGGCTTGTATTATTTGTACCTTGTTATGTCCCCTGAGGACCTGGAATAGATGATGTCCCCAGGTTTAGCAGAAGAGCATTATCCCGAGGTTTACGGGACAGGAGCTGAGGTTGTACCAGGAGCTATTGCTGAAGGAGAACCTAACATAGAAGCAGAGGTGATGGCTGAAGACTTTACTTGAGCTTATGATATTGTACTCGTCAGATACTTTATTTTTGGACTCTTTTGCTCTGGTCTGATGAACCAGTGTTTTAGACTCTTATCGGGTTGTTCCTGACATACTCTGCTGAGACTGGACTTTGATGTACTTTCTTTATTTGCTAATGTTCTTATTATTCTGTGTATGGATGAGATTAGATTCTGACTTATTGTTGTAGACCTATATTACAGCTTAAGTATGCCGATGGATCCATTAAATTGGGTTTGTCCATCATTGCATGCTGCTGGCCATTGCTACGTGTCCAGTTCCTCGGTATTTTTGGGACTGGGGCGTGACACTAATCCCTGAATAATCAGACATGGGACGTGTGTAAGTCCAGCCTACGTCGTAGCATTGACGGTAGAACGTTGTATCGGTATACTAAACTATATATCAATAATGATCATCAATATATAATAACATCTCAATGAATATGAATACTCAATCACAGAATCTATAAGGAAGAACAACACACGAATATGATATAAAAAGAACAGAATAAGAGTCAATACATCTCACAAGACTAATAATATCTAAATGAGTCTCCAAAATAATATAAGAAACTAATGTCAAAATTGGAGACATTGGAGACAAATCCAGTACAATAACTTGTTTATCTACTAAACTATAGGCAATGTGTCCTCGGCCTCAACTGGGATGAGTCTCTCCTGAGCCACAGTCTCTAGCTCTAGGTGTCTATGCCAGTACACAATCAGTCAGTCAGTCAACTAACAGGTGTCTATGTCAGTACGTTAATGTACGCAAGGCAGTCAAATTTACAAGTTCTTAGGGTCAACATGGTCAAGGTAAGTACGGGACAATCCACGGTGTCCTAGGGTCGTACAGTCTAAATATATATAGTCATAATTATCAATTAGTATTTACTTAATTATACAATACATATATATATCCATATAATTATATAATAATATAACCAGTAATTTATTGACATACCTATTTGAATATATTTACTAAGTATATATATATATATATATATATATATATATATATATATATATATATATATATATATACCAATGAATATCATACATATACTAGATTGAACAGTATACGCGTATGCGTACGTATGCATATACGAGTTGGGTTTACTGACTCAGGGTCTGATATCAGCTAACAGTGGTAACGAAATACTAATGTCCTACTGGAGCGCACACAAACACACATAAATAGGCGAAGACGGGCAGGTTCGTACCTCGGGGTACGTGCACGGAGACGACAGTGAGGTTGACGACGATGATGATGATGATTACGACTACGGCGATGATGATAATGAGGATACTAAATAAGTGATTAGGGTTAGTGTTGGTAGTGATGATAAGATGTTCATGTTAAGAATGACGATGGGGTTGATGGCTGCTGATACGATGATGATTAAGGGTGAGATGATGACGATGATAATGACAACGATGGCGATGATGCGATGATGATGATGGAATGATGGTGAGGTAACGACAACGACGATGATGAGATGTCGATGATGCGATGACGATGAAGTGATGATGATGATAATGGTGATGGAATGATGATGATAATAGAAGATGGTGATGATGATGATAATGGCCATGGTGGTGAGTGGTGGACTGCCGGAGTCCGGCCAGAGGAGCTTCTCCGGCGAGTCATGGTGATGGTGAAGATGATGATGATAATGGGGAGTTGTGGCGATGGTGAAGATGATCGATGATGATGGGGAGTTGTGGTGATGGTGAAGATGATCGATGATGATTGTGCCTGCTGGGGGTTCTACTGACCGGAGTCCGGCCAGTGGGGGGAGAGTTCGGCCAGCAGAAGGAGGAGGACAGGGAGGAGAGGAGACTGTGGTATGGTGGAGGTTCTCAGGAAGGCAGGGAGGTGGAGGTGATGGGGAGATGGTGGTGATGTCGTGCTGCCTCCGGCGAGTGCAGGTCGGCGAGGGTGGTCCGACGGGTTGCAGAGGGAGTCAGGATCGACGTGGGGGTTGCTCAGGGAAGAGGGAAGAGGAGGAGATCGGGGAGAGGACGAAAGGAGGAGGAGTCGAGGTTAGGATGGTCGGCGGAGGCACTCGACGAGGGAAGAGAGGAGGAGCGGAGGAGGCGATGGTGGTTCGACTGGGGTGTCGGCCGGTTCTGGTGGTGATGCAAGGTCGGGATCAATGGACGGGAGAGGGGGACGAAGGTGGAGACGTGGTTGCTGTGCTCCGGCCAGAGGGAAGCGTCGGGTCGAGGGTGGTGAGCGGATGTGCTCAGGGGCAGAGCTCGGTGCTCAGGCGAATACCGGTGGGAGTCGGGGTAGTGATCAGGCCGGTCGGGCTCAAGCGAAGGAGGGAAGGATAAGAGGCGGGGCTCGGTGTTGTCAGGCGGTGGCGGAAGGAGAAGGAGATGATGATGATGATAATGAGGTGGTTGTGGCTTGTCGGAGACGACGGTGGAAGTCGACGGGAAGGTGAGCAGTCGTGGAGAGGAAGGAGGAGTTCGTGGAAGACCCCGGTCGAGTGGTGGATGCCGAGGGCAGGCCGAGAGGAAGGGAGGTGGTGTGGCTGGGTGCAGCGGAGGAGCTACTCCGGCGAGGGGTTGGCGAGGTTCACGACGGAGCTCCGACCAGGTAGGGGTGCACAGGGAGAGGGAAGGGGAAGAAGGAGAAGTCGGCTAATGTAGTTTAGGTTTTAGGGTGATAAAGGGAAGAAATTTTGTTTTTATACACATGTGGACTTTTGGGTTTGACCTAGGTAAATTTGACTTTGGTCAACATCTCCTTGTGATGGGCCTTGTGCTTGTATGGGGATGTTTGAAGGCTACAATTACATTGTTTAAATGCAAGGATTGGATTAAAATAAAAGGGCGATGTTGCGCGTTTGCACATCCAGAAAATTATGGGAAAAATTCCTATGAAGGAA